>JABTTQ020003388.1:0-566216 GCA_016081115.2 Rehmannia glutinosa | reverse complement strand
AAAATGAGAAACAATACATTAAATATAAAATAAGTTTTGATTAAGTCGTTATATTAATTCAAGTAAATCTTGTATTCAACAATAAATAACAAAATACAATTATATCAATATACCAAAAAGGAATGAATAGAAGTAGAGAATGTCAAAAAATTGAGTTAATGTTTATGGCGGAGGCTTAAATAATGTACAAAAGTTTAAGAAAATGGAAAAAATGATCAAGTATATATTTTAAGATTAAAAAAATGGAAGTAGGGAAAAAGAATCTGATATAATTAAAGACTTCTTTTTTTTTCCCATTTTTCTATTTTTAAATTAAAATGTGAAATTATCAAAGTACCCTATTTTTTTTTAAAATTTGCATTGAAGTGCCCTTGTCCCCACATGGCTTCGTCCGTATGTGTATATATATATATATATATATATGGGTATAATATATGTATGTATATTAGTTTCACTGGATTTTGATGCATTATATGGTTTGTACGTAGTTAATTATTCTTTAATTCATATGATGGCAGTTGATGGTTACATGCAGCACTACTACACGTGTCCACTTCCTTTGATGTGCGTGCCAATTACATGTCATGGTGTTATGGCTAGCTAGTTAATTATTATTAAAATACATAATTTTATATTCTATAGCTCATAATTAAATTACTTGATACTGCTATGATGCTAAAATCAGTAGAAGAAGCTATTTCAGGATTAGGGAATATGATGGCGGGTTCAGGGCGGTTCTTACGTTTTAAATAGTCAGGTCTGCGAAAAAAAAAAAAGGGCCCTTCTCTTCATCGTATAAATAAAATTTAAAAAAAACTATTAATTAATATTACGAAAAATAATTTCATTGATCAAAACATAAAATAATGAAACATTATATTTCAACTTCAATGTTCTAATTTCATAAAAATAGTGCTACAAAGAGATACTTTAGTATCATTATATCATAGATTTAAAGAAAAAGCTACCGTCATTAGTAACAAAAAATTGGCCATTCTCGTTTTTTATCTGCAAAATTATCAATAAGTCTTTCACAATCAAACTTTAAGTAGAATAGATTAGACATTGAAAAGATAATTAAAATCTATGCAAAATTGAATAGACATTAATACAATCTATGTTAATAGAAAATAGAACAACTAAAAGTAAAGAATTTACAAAAAATATTTGCTTGAGATTTTTGTTGATAATAATTTTTGGAGATGTAAGCCTATGCCATTGTTTTTGTTTCTGTTTTTCCCCGTTTTCTGGTTTTTCGTGGCTCTGTTCTCTTTCCTGCTTATTTTTAGTTCTCACAGTTATTTTGTGTGTCCTTATTTGAGTTCTCCCTATTTTTATTATTTTATTTGTTTTGCTGCTTTAATGAGCTTTGGGCCCCCTTTTATTTTGCTAATATTAATGGGCTTCTCTAAAATTTGAGAAAAAGAACCTGCTACAGTGGAGATTTGAGGGCCTGATTTCCGACCAGGGGTGGGGGCTCTCATCGGGAGGGGAGCCACTATCTGTCGGTGCCGCCATCGACCACCTAAGCAGACGGCCCAGTTGTAACTTTTCGGAGGCGGTAAATCTTTGAATGGGAATCTGGCACTCAACACATGTAAAGCAGGTTAGGAGGTCGCGAGGTTGTTCCAAGAGCTTTTTCGACTACATGGTGTAGGAGAGATAAGCCAGGTCATAGGAATGTAATTGAGGAAATTGAACTTTCTTACAAAATGAACATGTAGGGACCTTTTTTGACGATGGGTTGCATGGCTTATTGTAACAAAATAGAGCCACTTGAGTTATAGTAGAGTAGGCGCCGTGAATAGTAAATAGTGAATCGAGCTCACGAAGTGGCAATAATACCTGGCCCATAATTAATACTCATGGGTGAATAATTAAACAATGACGTAAATAAATTAATAAAAAAAATATAATTACGATTTTATCCCAACATGGTCGATGTATATATTATAGCATTTGATTGAAGATAATCTCAATCACCAATAAAATGAATTTTGATGTGACAGGATTATATAATTCACCTAAAAAATTATAATTACATCCGTTACTGCCAGTCAGAATTATAGAAAAACAATACGTTTTACTACTTACTTTCTGGATTTTGGAGGATGAATTGAATCTTTTAAAAATCCATTTAAAATTTCACCCAAAACATACTCGTTCTATATAAGTATGTGAAAGCACTGTTTTAAATATTTATAATCAAGACCGAGTTAAACCAAACACATCTGGGTCGAATGCAGTAAAACCCCTAAAAATATTTCTTTGCGATAAACCGATCAATATAGGCCATTACGGCCAAAAATCGTTCAACCGAATTTCACTAATTTTTTATTTTTGTAAAAATAGAATCACAAACTTAATTTAATATATTTATGTTATTATTTGAACAATGAGCTAAATATATACATCTTTTTCCTTTCAACTAAATGTATACAATTTTTCCTTTTATATTAACAAATTACATTCATGTTTTATATAATTAATTTTTATTAAAACCAGCTGTTAAACTGGTTCAACCGATCGATTGAAACTTAGCGGTTTAATCACCGATACGATATTTAAAATATTGTGTGAAAGCATGAGTTGGGATTAATGCTAATTAGTGAAAGCTTAATTAATAATTGGATCTTGGCTCTATTCAGCAACCAAGAAACTTGGCCCTAAATTTTCGGCGAGACCTCGTGTTGTGTATGGAACCAATATTCTTTTTACATTTTATTTTATATTATGCAACACAATTACAATAAAAGTTGTGTTTTGTGACAATGGCACTCATTTTGACCATTGCAATGTGTCACATGCAATATTTTATATGCTGTAAGAAGCAATATAATATTTTCTTTCTATTTACTTTGTTTTGGTTTATTTTTTTGCGACACTAAATACTCTTAATACTGTACAGTCTTTATATTGTGAAACAAACAGTAGCTAGACAATAGATTGGACCATTCAAGTGACCGTAAATTATGCCTTACATTCTGTGTTTATGAAATGGACCAATATGTGCCATCAACTTTGTGCTTCATAGTAAAGGCTTCTGCTATAAGGATGATTGATCGATTTGATTTAAATACGAGTGTGCTGTTAATCCCTTCTTTTTTTTATCTTTCAGGCTGTTTTATTAAACTAAAGTAATTTTAAAATCTATTTGACTAATTAATACTAAAAAAAAGAACATTAATTATATAGGTGAAAACAAAGTTCATAATCTGTGTTTTTTCAATTTTTTCATGAAAATTTAGAAAACAGAGACATGAACTCTGTTTTCTAATTTATTATTTTTTATTTTTTGAGAATATTTATTTATTTATTTTATTATTTTTAATTTTCAAAAATTATTTTCTAATTAAAATAAAAAAAAAAATTGAACTAACACGAACATGGCCCGATAAACAACCTGACCGGAATGGTAGCACTGAAACATGACACGATAAAAATCGATAGTCCGAGCCACGACCCACTAAACCCGATAAACAAATTTATTTATATTAATTAATTAATTTATTATTATTTTTTTGGCTCATTTGAACAATTTAGAGCATTTGGCTTGTTAAACAATTTACTAATATAGTATAATATTATATTTTATCATATATAAAGCCAATAGGAAGTTAGAATTAGAAAATACATATATAAGAAAAAAAGGAAAAGAACATGAATACCCCATTTTCCATACACAATCCCCTTATAATACGGACCTCGACCTGTTCTTTACCAAATATACTAGGATTCGATTAAATGAAGATTCTTATATATTCGCCAGATTAACATTTTTTCCTCCAAAATCACGACGATGATCACAACAAAGATCTGCGATCACAATAGAATTCTCCATCTCAAATAATAATGAACAGAAGAAACACGAGAGATAGGAGGAAAAAATCGAGAGAAAATCTTTGGTGTGAGATCACAATTCAAACTCAATATCAAGAGGAAGAAGAAGACCAAAAAAAGTAAACAACAACACAATTTGTTTATCTTGTTAAGAATACCTTATTTAAATCGGTTTCCGTGATTTCTGGATATAAATTATGATTGATATTATTGAATAAAATTGACATTGAATTGAGCTAGAAATTTTGCATGCGAATCAAAACCTGGCGTTGTGAGCTTCAAAATGCTTATTTTGTTCAATTATGATCCAAAATTCTACAAAATTGCTTACCATGATTATCTACAAATAAATCGTGTGAATACTGAAAATTTGAATCTTATACATTACGCGTGATTGTTTCATATGTTTTTTTCTTGTTTCACATATGTTTCTTTTATGTTTAAATTGTTTGGATTCGTTAAGCCACATCGCGTTCTTGGCATATATAAACATTGTTTCGCCATCTTTATTTATGTTTCTTATATGTTTGACTTGTGACTTTTAATTTCGCCGTGGACACAACAATTAAAGTCATGGCCGGTGGATGACTTGCGTTTCAACAGCGAATGAAATCGGCCTCTTTCATGTCGAGAAATATCGAAAACATGTATTAATCTCTCGGTTGAAGTGGTTAAAATTTTCTTTATATTTGTTAATAACATCAAAGGAAAGCGATATTTACTTGACGTAAACCCGATCGGTCGAACATCTTGAAACCGCAAGCGTGACAAATAAAGCGAAACCTGTCAAAATCAACAACCAGCTAGTTGAAATACATAAAAGAAACAAGTGAAACAAAATAGAAGCAAGCCAAAAAACTACAAATCAAATATAACAATAACAAAAGAATACATAAAAAACTCATACCTCAATGACATTCGTTTTGAAAAGCACCTTACTCTGCCCGGCTTTAACACCACATTGATTTCACCGATTTTGGATGGCGATTTAACATCCCGACAACTGTCCTCAACAATCTTTTCTCTTTCCTTTTCTTAGAAATCATAGAACCCATGACACCATTACGAAATTTCCTCTTTTTCGGGAATCTGGCTGCTTCATGAACAACTTCTACGATATTCTTTTATGATGAGAGCTTTTAGGAGCGTTTTAGAGCCATTAAAACTACCAAAACCGGAGGTTTCAAAAAGAAATTAAACCTACAGACGTGATGGAGCTCGAAGGACCGAAACTAAAAGAAAGGGTGGGGAACATGACCACGATCGACTATGGAATCGCAAAATAAACGCTGCGCAAATCAGTTCAAAATTCAAATAATGTCTAACTACCATTATGGAAACGCAAAGAAAGTGATGGAGGGTAAAAAAGCGAGAGATAAATGCTTGGTGGGTATATTTGTCATGTTTATTGTTCGTTAAGGGCATATTTGTGATGTGGTGGTATTTTTGTTATTTTTAAAAATAAAGGGTATTTTGTAATTTTCTCAAAAAAGATATTATTTAAGTTATCGGGTTTTTAATAAGCTTATTGAGTTGGTCCGATATGGATCCGATTTCTTCTTGTTCTTATTGGGTCGATCGAACAAATCCACTCCAAAAACCCGATAATACCTAGCATTAGTAATTATGTTTCTTATTCTAGTTGTGTTTCTAAATTTATTATAATTCTTTTTCAAATTTTGAGAAAAATTATTTACACTTATCCGAAAAATGGTGTATGTATTTCAAATTTGTAAAGGAAAAATTTCTATTAAGTTAAGATTTTTTTAAATAAAAATTATCTCTGAAAATTAATTTTCAGAAAGTAATAAAATAAATAAATAAATTTCTCAAAAATAATTAAAAATAAGCAACTTAGAAAACAGATTTGTGAACTCTGTATTCTAAATTTTCAGAATTTGTTTAAGAGAAAATAGAGTTCATAACACTGTTTTCACCTATATAATTAAAGTTTCTTTTTTGGCATTAATTAGTTAAATAGATTTTAAAGTACTTTAGTTTAATGAATTAGCATGTCTTCCATTATACTTAAAAAAGAATCAATACAATACACAAATCCCAAATTGATGAAACTATTGAAAGTTATTTCATTTATGCTATCTTCAACCCATTTCACTAAATTTGGTGTTTGGTGGTTTACTTGCCAAAATCATCTCCAACCATCACACCAAATGAATATTTTATTCTTTCATTTTAATTTATAAATTTATTTATTTATATATTTATTTCATTTACTTATATGTTATTAACATTAATGTAACTAAAAAAATCATGTAATTAATATTACATGAATTAACTTTATTACAAAAATAAATATTACTATTAATATCACAATAATCGAATATACTACATTACCCACCACGCACAATGAAAAAGACATCCATGGAATTATAATTATTTGCCAATTATTATAGTTTATAGAAAAATGTTAAAATTTAGATTATAGTAATTTATCAAAATATTAATTATTCGTTACTTAATCAATTATTGTAAATGTTCAACCAAAATAATTACTACATACCAAATTTAAATAATTAAAACCAAGTTATAAATTATTACACTTAACCAAAATAATTACTACATACCAAATTTAAATAACTAAAACCAAATTATAAATTATTTATATATATAATCTAGGATACAATGGAATCTAAATTTGAAGTAGAAGAATGAATCGGCATAAAATGGGCCGAACTTATCGCAAATAGAAATCCCCAAAGTCATGTGCTCGGTAAGAGCATCTACAACTTAACTTCTAGAAGGGCCCCTAATTAAGCTCGACTTTCTAGAAGGAAAAATAGCTCGGTCGGGCGTGGAATCGATCATATATTATAATCGAGATAACATTTGGTAACAAACTACGACATACCACATGTAACGGGCCTTAGATTCCATGTAACTTGTAGTAATTTAAAACCCTAGTTAATTGTTCTATAAATACCTCCCTATCGGTATGAATTATATTAGATATCAGATACACTTTTAATTTAAAATATGGCTACTGCAATTAACGCCCTAGATTGTATTTAGGAAAAACAGGAAAGAATAAATAAAAATATTAATAGACCAGGATGGGAACAAATCTAGATGTTTAATTTTAGTTCTTTTATTATAATCACTAACTGTTTTTATTTATAGATATTTTCCAGAATGTACGATACCATAAAAGATCCATTCTCAATCAAAATTGACCAAGTAATTTTAATTTAGTATTTTAACTTGGGATTTGTGATTGTGAAGGCTTTTACTTCTGTTATTATTTTTTTTTTTTTTTTTTTTTTGAGCAATACTTCTGTTATTATTTAGTATGCTGAAAAGTCAAGTTATGGTTCGAAAGAAGTCATAAATAGAACGTGGCATTTACCTATGTGATAGATGAAAGTAATTTTATTATTTTTCTTCCATTGCTCCCCGCTTTTTTGATACACATATTTGCATGGGGATAACTTTTGATCTCTTCATTTAATTCTACTAAGAGGGGAGGATCAAGTGAGATCATGTCTATAGGTGAGACACAATGGACTAATCTCAACCATCCCCTACTATTAATCAATGGGTATAATTTAATGGATAAAAAAATATATTAAAATATTAATTTAATCAATATAAGGGTAGCATGGTAAAATAACATAACAAGTTAGTTACAAAAATGGAATCAAATCTCTTTCTCTCTCATACATCTCCCAATTTTCCCAATCTCACGTCTCTCTCTTTCTTTCTTTTTCTTTCTCCTCTCTCTCTCTCATTCCTCCATTAACGCAAATAAAGAAAACGCAAGAACTCGAAAATTACTGCAGAGAAAAACAAGAAAAATCGGTGCAATATTACGGAGAAATAACAAACAAAGTGAGTTCGAAACTAAATATGCAACAAAACTCAACTAAATATGCATTATCTCGAAAACTATCTATGCAACGTAAAAAAACTAATATGTAGTACAAGATATCCAACTATGAAAGACGCCATAAACTATGCAACAAAATCAACTAACTATGTATTATCTAGAAACTATCTATGCATTGTAGAATAACTAAATACGCAAGACATTATGTAACATCCCATTTTTATAATTTCCAAAAGCAACATCCCATTTTCATAACTAAATATACATTATATTGAACCTATTTATGCGGTGTAGTATAACTACATATGCGGTGCGTTATATTCATTTATGTCTTGTTTTTCGTAAAAGAGAGCCAACAAAATAACTAAATATGCATTATTTGATGTCTAATTATCAAAAGAGAAGAACCCTAACTATCTTTATAAAATAAAAATATTTGGAAAGAAAACAGTTCCTTAAATTCCACCACAAAATCCTAAGTAGTGTCAATTTCAAATTTCATAAAATCTTACTGGACCACTAATTTGAATTACAAAATTACAATCTTACCACCAAAATCAAAAACTTAGGTAATAATTAAAAAATCCGAATTAATCACATCCCTTCATTTTTTAAGATCAATGGGTAAGATTTAGTCCACATTATGTCTCACCTAGGGAGGGTGGTCTCATTTGAACCAAATCCTATATATATATATATATATATATATATATATATATATATATATAGGGGAGGATCAAGTGAGGCCATGTCTCTAAATGAGGCAAAATAATTAATCTCAACCACCCCCCACTATTAATCAATGGATATGATTTAATGGATCAAAATATATTAAAATATTAATTTATCAATATAAGGGTAGTAGGGTAAAATAACATAACAAGTTAGTTCTGAAAAAAATGGAATCAAATCTCTTTTCTCTCATACATCTCCCAATCCCAATTTCTCACGTCTCTCTCTCTCTCTCTCTCTCTCTCTCTCTCTCTCTCTCTCTCACACACACACACACACACACACACATTCCTCCATTAACGCAAATAAAGAAAAATCTGTGAAGATCGAACTCGAAAATTACGGTTCATGAAAATTACAAAGAAAAAAACAAGAAAATCGGTGCAATATTACAGAAATAACGAACAAGTGAGTTCGAAAACTAAATATGCAACAAAACTCAACTAAATATGCATTATCCGAAAACTATCTATGCGGCGTAAAAAAAAACTAATATGTAGTACAAAGATATCCAACTATGCAAGACGTTATAAACTATGCAACAAAATCAACTAACTATGTATTATCCGAAACTATCTATGCATTGTGGAATAACTAAATATGCAATACATTATGTAACATCCATTTTTATAATTTCCAAAAGTAACATCCCATTTTCATAACTAAATATACATTATATTGAACCTATTTATGCGAAAGTAGTATAACTAAATATGCGAAGACGTTATATTCAATCATGTCTTGTTTTCATAAGACATTAACAAAATAACTAAATATGCATTATTTGATGTCTAATTATGCGAAGAAGAACCCTAACTATCTTTGTAAAATAAAAATATTTGGAAAGAAAAGCAGGTTCCTTAAATTCCACACAAAATCCTAGCGTGAGTGTCAATTTCATTGTCATAAAATCTTGGGACCACTAATGTGAATTATAAAATTACAATCTTACCCTTAAAATCGCTAAAATTAGGTAATAATTAAAAAACTCAATTAATCACATCCCTTCATTTTTTAAGATCAATGGGTAAGATGAGTCCACATTGTCACCTAGGGAGGGTGGTCTCATTTGAACCAAATCCATTCTACTAAATATATTAATCAAATAATATTCGCTTTAAAGAGATAAAAGGGGCTTCCCTAAACTTCAAGTCTTACAAAAGGTAGATGTCAAAATGCTAAAACATTAGGGGTCCTGCGTGCTAATATAATACCAAATTATACTTATGGATAATTACAAGAAACTACCCTGAGATTTGGTTTAATTACAAAAAATAATCCGAGTATCTTTCAAATTACATATATCCATTACGGTAGTACAAACCTCCTTGAGGTTTGTATTTTTCTAAAAGATATACTCTATGAGGCCTGATGGTGTAATTTGTAAAATAGAAACAAACATCAATGGTATATCTGTAATTATGAAAGATAGTTGATTTCTTTTTGTAATTAGATTAAATTCAAGGCTATTTTTTGTAATTAGCCCTAATATTTAATAAAATATTAAGAACATGAAGTGTCAAATCGATATATCTAAACTAATAAAATCCAAATTAAAACAGAACAATAAGTTTGACTGTCAAGTTTTTATTAACCCCCGTATAGGATAGCAACCTTGCATTACATTACCAAAGGGGTTGGCCTATTTCAACAGATCTAATGCTATGAACATTAACAAAATGGTGAAAAACATAAACATAATCACATATTTCCAATTTGATCTATACTTAGCACTATAAGCAACAAAAATTACATTTATAAACATTCTAACATGAAGAAAAAAAACATATTATTAATAAACGAATAAAATGCTGTTCAAGAACAGGTTGCCTCCTAAAACCATCTCCACATGATATGACACATTTAGCATCAATAAAAGCCAAGTCTCAAAGAAACCATACCTCTATTTTTGCTCCATGCGCCAATGGATGAAACAAATTTAGTTCTGTCATAGGAACTAGAGAGCAAAGTCATATCTCTTCATCCCCAACAAGAAAAAGTTAGTTCACGAAGAAGCCGATACGTGCACAAAGTCTCGAGTATTTTATGTTTGCAGTAGAACTGAGGGAACAAACACTATTCCTAAGGTTTAGCCTAATTATCCTTTAAGGAAAAAACCATCAAAATTGTATTTACTTAACAAATACCTCCCTCTTGATGGTGTAATTTGTAAAATATAAAATAAATATGAAGGGGTGTTTGTAATTCTGAAAAATAGTTGGGTTTTTTGTTATTAGACTAGACCTCAAGGATATTTATTGTAATAATTAACCTAGAATTGAAAACCTTTCAACTGGTGAATACTCTGTTCTTCATAATCCTTTCTACCTCAGCAGCAGTTAAATGCTTAATCCCATTGTCTCTTAACCATCTTTCCTCTACAATCAAACTATTTTTCAACTGCTTCTTCGCGGTTCTCAACAACTTCAAACCATCGTTGACTTTTGGGAAGAAACCTTCGGGTCTCAAGCACCAAGCCCCAAACACCCCAAATAGAACAGTCAAATCATTCCAAACCCTCTCAACTCCCTATCATGAAACTTCACGTTGCCCATTACTATGTTAGTGAAAATCATTTTATCTATCCCAGCTGCCAAACTTCTCCACACCCTTGTAAAATCAATTTTGTTCAATGCTTCTTCAAGTACCGACAATTTTCCCTGCAAATAATCCAAAGCTTCTACGAACGATCGGGATAGTGTCAATGTTTCTTCAGTCTTTTCCTGCCATTGCTTTTTGTTCTTTATATAATCTCGCAAAGTGAATCAAAACCCCTTAACACAACAGTCGATAGCTTCTCAATCCATTCAGTCCTGAATTTCTCTAGCTTCTTGATTTCTTCATGAAAAATGCCATTGTCGGGTGCTTCTTGATCATCTGCTGTTTCAAATTCCATTTCCAGAAAGAAGACATCCTCACAGAGTTCTTTAAAAACAGATTCAAAGTGGCGAGCAGCATTTACAGATTTAGCAACTTTAGTTAAAGCATTATCATCTGTTAACGCAGTCAGCCCCTCGGCTTCTTGACACCTTTGTTTCAAGCAATCCAAGAACTTGTATATTATAGGTCCACCTGTCGATTTGACGAACCTCGACCTCAATGATGAACTGGGCAGTGATCGACAGCGATCGATGACAGACGAGAGACGCCTAAAAACAGCAGTCGACGCCAAAGGAGATTTATTCTCTTCCTGACCGGATAGAAGACC
The DNA here is from genome assembly GCA_016081115.2 of Rehmannia glutinosa. Classification (NCBI taxonomy): domain Eukaryota; kingdom Viridiplantae; phylum Streptophyta; class Magnoliopsida; order Lamiales; family Orobanchaceae; genus Rehmannia; species Rehmannia glutinosa. Next base: position 554,592 of record JABTTQ020003388.1, on the reverse strand, counting down.
AACTTTCTGACCTTCATTTATCCAATTTCTCTCGTCTTCCATTTGAGATTTTAATTTATAAAGCGCATCGTTAAGCTCAATTTCAGCCCACAAATCAAGCCAGTCAGGTCTATCACAAAAAACAGTCAATGAAGACATTTTTTTACAGTTGCCATCTTCCTGGACGGAAAGTAGTATTCCTGAATGTGCTGCTAAAGATTGGACTCTCTTATCAAATGCAATCATTAAGTCCACAAGATGTAGCCAGGATATTTTTGCCTGTGATTGCATCTCAGTATCACTCTCTTTTTCAAGCAGAGTGATGTATATAGGAATATTTCTTTTGCTAAGTAGGTTGATAGGGAAGATACCATTGCTGAGATCCATTCTTCTCTACAACTGTAACCTGTTAGCATTGCTTCATCAACAAGTGGTTGCAGTAAATCGTCCATAGAGTCAACATAGTCTCGAGTGATCTTATAAACGAGCGCGAAAATGTACTCTGGATTCTCGATCCACTTTGAGAAGTGGCGTTGAGACGCAATAGATATAGGATTCACAAGCTCTTCGATAACCCAAAGTGGCTGGTGAAGAGCAACATCCTTATAATGCCCCTCGAGTTGGCGAGATTTTCTTTTTCTTTGCAATTCCTGGAGACCACACAATGCGAGGAAACTTTCGCAGTACTGGATTTTCAAGTCTCCTTGCATTGTGAAAAGAGGGTTTTGCACATCAGATGATCCTTTTGTTTCTGGATTTGATGAACTTAAAGTTGACAGGGTGGGGCCACCCAAGAGAAGCAAGAAGGGCGCGATGATCAGCAATAGCCTGAGGCCTTAGAATGGCCAAGGCTCTATCAATTCTATGATCAACAGCTGAAACAAGTCGAGTCCATTGAGGATATGTCTTTATAACCAAACTAAGCATGTCTTCTGTTAATTTAAGAGTTCTTAGAAAAACTACACGCATAACCTGCAAGTAGAACAAAACTTCTGTTAGGAGATACAATTGATTTGAACCTCTACACACGTATGTAGACACTCTGATTTTTCATTTTCATTGAACCTTATCTTTTAATACTCAACATCCATATCTAAACATCCTTGCCTTAATTACAGCAAATAGAATTAACGAGAATGAAAAAGGCAGTCTTTATGCACATTTTTAAAGTTTTACTCTCAAATCTACGCATTTAGAAAAAAAAAAAAAAAAAAGGTTTGGCAGAGTAGTTTTGGAAAAGTAAATTGCTAGCTTTAAATTATCTCCAAACATCTCAAACAGGATAAGGAACCTTTTAGTTGGGACATAGAGTATTAAATAATGCTAAAATATTTTTCAATTAATCATGTTTTCATTAATCCAGATATAGCATGAGTTAAGGCGTACGCGCTCCCAATAAATCATGCTTGATTAATGTATATGAACACTACTTTCTTTATTTCTATACTTCAGGAATGTTATTCAATTTTATCAATTCAACATGTCATTTCCACCAGATATGAACGTTATGAAAGAACCCTTCTTTTTCTAAATACACTGTAAAATGATTGGAATCTAAGGCTAATTTGTTGTATCTGGTTATGCAATTCAACTATTCAAAGGAACCTAATGCAAACATCCCTAGAAGGGTACTCACTTCTAAATTGTTTGTTGATGGATGCCTCCTCAATGTTCTATTCATAGTAGAAGATACAACGTCTTCAATGTCACCAACCAATGTATCAAGCTTCAATGCCGTCTCTGAAAGTAATGAGGAGATTGGTTATGAAAGCAACAATAACAACAGGACCAAGAAAAAAAAATCATCAATTTCCAGTTAGCTTTTTCTGTAAAATTTTCATCCTTACATCCATGACTACTAGAGCCACCCACTTTCGTATACAATCAAAACATTCGTACTACCGTATTACATCTATCATGCAAGTCTTATCATAATAATTTTTCTCAAATCAATAAAGATGATGATGGTCAGATACAAATAAGAGCAGAAAAAAGCAAGCAGATCACATAGATGACATATGCATCAAATACATACAGAACAGGAAGTAAATTCTATTAATATATTGTATTATATCATGTCTTAAGATGAGAATTTTCTCTCGCAATTGTAAATTCAGCCACTTTCACTGCAGCAGCATGTATGCACTAGAGTCCTTTGACAGGATATTGAATCTCAATAATGAGTTGTGCACAAGTAGCCATGATTCAACTTCTGAAGACCACAAGTAACTGTAAGGAAACAACCGGTACTGCTCCATAGTCCTCTTCTACAAGAAAAGCCAACTAGCTTCGTCCTTGTAACGAAATCATATAAGACCTGGGGATGTGTGTGGGGGGGAGGTGGGGTAGCATGCCCTGCTTTATTGGACCAAGATAAAAACATAATATACCTTTTCAACTTCCACCTGAGACTCAGACTACTAAGATCTATTCACCTGCAGATAAATTTCTAATTTGCAGAAATGCGAAGGAGAGTAGAGAACCAATTAATTACTCCATCTGGTAAAGAGAATTTAAGGAACCAATTCAATCATCAGCTTTACGGAAAAGGCCTTTCCCTTCATCCAAAAAATTAGCAACGATACTATTTGAAATAAATAGTCACGAAGAGTTCTAAAGGAGACAAATTAAGAGAAGTTTCAAGATTTGATGCCCCTCCATGCATGCTGCTTCAACAAAATGTCCTTTAGCCAAAAAGGCATTCAGCATTCTCTATGCACTAAAAAAGAAGTAACTAAGACTGGAGTAATTTGCGGAAAGCATCATGATAAGCATTTCTTTATAAAAGCTTTTAGGATGACGTTGCAAAAAGAATTAATGTTGTTTCTGACTATAAGGTCAGTAACGGAGAAGTCATTATTCTTTACTTGCCTTGGAGAGCTCCGTTACCTTGTGTTGTATAGATAATATCCACTGTCCAAAACTTTACTAACTTATGATAGTAAAATGACCTTGGAACAACTATGTCACTAATATCAATTTCACATTCTTCAACACACGGCCCAGCATATAATTAATACCATGATCGATTGAGCTCAAGAGAAAAACAAATTATTTTTAGCCATAATGCATCTACACAAGATTACTCATCAACACCTGCAAGTGAATTCCCAAATCTTTATGTTTTTGGCTATTTTTCAAATTTGCTGCTACACATTCAAAGTGTTTGAAAAAATCAAAAGTACGAGATGTCAATAGTTAACAAACGAAGATAGATATTGAGATTCGGTCATTCGAGATTATATATATGTGAGTGTGTGTGTGTCAATAATTCATTGTATAGAATATTTTCAAGTAATTGGTGTATGATTACTACAAAATATGATCGTAAAATTTTGTTCACCTTTCCAAAGCTTATTTGAAACAAATAGACACATAGGTGACAGGTTAGAGATAAAAAAGAACTCACATAATAATCTAAAATCTCAAACTAGAATAACTAATCACAATATTCTCCAATGGCTTAATATTTCTAAGCTCTTTTGTTTGTTTATCAAAAACTTAATCCATTAAGCTTATTTAGCCCAAGAAAAAATTACACATACACACTTCCTAAAATTTTGAAATCAACCACATATTCTCCGCTAAACTAGCAATCCACTAGATTGCAACATTAGTAAAAAAATGAATTTATCTGAATTTCAATGCGTCCAAAAGTAACACTCCTACTACATAAATAATTCATCAGTTTAACATTTTTCAAAAGTTCCATTTCCACTCAAATGAAATGGAATAATACATTAATAAATAGTTAAGATACAATCAAAAACTTCTAAACAGGAAAAATAAATTGGAAAAAAAAAAAAAAACTTACCTGCGTAATTTCTGACAGTTTCTACTCTGCCACTTCCTTGGCCAATGCCTGTAACTCCTCCCCATCCCTCTCCTCGATCCTCCTTCTACAAAAAGACAAACAAACACGCATAAGAATCAAAAGCCTTCAACAAAAACCGAAATTCAGAAAACAAAAATTCCTAAAACTAAAAGTACCTGATGGAGGCTGAGTGGAGGAGAGGCGAAGGTCATCCAACTGAGCATGGACATTGGAGAAGAGTGATCCGACCCGATTCGAGTACGATGAGTGTCGGGTCAAGTGAGACACGAGCTCTTCTTTGAGTTCGGAAAGTGTTCGACTAAGGGCTTCGAATTCAATTTGGAGCTTCGAGAGTAAGTCGGGGCTCCATCGAGGTCTTCTCTGGAGCTTAGGTTTGAGTTGAGAAAATAGAGGGCCTGCGATGAGAGCGATGTGTGCGGTGGTAAGGGCCGGGCCACTGGGTCCGCCGTGGATCGGGCCATCTGTTTGACGGTCGGAAGGGATGAAGAGGGATTGGAATGGAAGAGAACGGAATGTAGGTGGCTTTTGCAGTTTTTGCAGTCTAGTCCCCAATTTAAACAGTATTTGCCTAAATTAACGGACTTTTAAGGAAAATTATTAGTTTTGGATTTTCCAAATTTACATAAAATATAATTTAATGAAAGTGCTCATTTGTCATTTTAAATGGAAAGAGTGCATATTACATTATATGTAATTTTTCTTGATTAGTTCCATTTTGGACTGAATTTTTCTATTAAAAGTTTTTCACGATAATGTTGGTCACTAAAAAGGATTGTTTTTTTTTTTTATCAATTTATATAGCTTACTCATAACTTCAAGCTAAATCATACTTAAGATTAATTTGTATTTTTCTCAAAAAAAAAAAAAGATTAATTTGTATTTTTCAATTTTTGAAAATGTAAACCTTATAGAAATTATAGGTGGTGGTGTTGCTCATTATAAGATATAGCTCTGTTGGTGGTTTGATCCGTAATGAAGCTGGACAGATTCTATTAGGTTTTGGTAGATTTTTCAGCTCCAAACCTTCAGTGGTGTTTGGCGAATTGGAAGCAATATTCGTGGGATTTTCGGTTTAAATGTTGGACTTAGTCTTGGCGGTGCAAGCAGTTATTGGCTTAGAAGTGGATCAAAGCTATTTTGGTGCTAAAACTCTTGATATTATTAAATTATTGGATTTCTTTTCAAAAGCTTGTTTGATTCATGTGAGGTGCTCGGCGAATGTCGCCGCTCATGCTATTACTCGTATATCTATTCAATCTCGTTCCACTTTTGTGTGGGAAACAGGGTTTTTGTCATTTTGGCTTGGAATATTGTGATAAGTGACCTTCACCAATAAAGTTACATATTCTCTTGGTAAAAAGAAAATTCTACACACTCCGACGAATATGATGACAGGAATTTTAATTCCACGCATTTATTTTCAATTATTTATTAGATATGCAAATAAAAAGTTAATAAGTAAAACTCTCATCTAAGGACGTTCCTTAAATTGTTATGTCTTTAATAAAGTCACATGTTTACATTCTTCCCAATTTATCATCTAAATTTTTGTTATACAAGCAAAATTATATTTTACAAATTAAATACTAGTTTTTAGGTGTGAATTATGTTTTTGTTGGAAAATTGAATGAATGCTATTAGGCATAATTTCTTGGACTTATTTCTTCAATAATGAAGAAAAAATTTAACTCCAATGGTGTTTAATTTTGTAACACCTAAAACTCCCAACTCATGGAGTAGCGGGATAGCGAAAGCACTTGAAACTCCCTAGTCATGGAAAAGTGGTGGAGTGAATGCTCCAAGTCATGTGGTAGTGACACTTGCAACTCCCAAGTCATGGGGAGTGGAAAGTGAATGTTAAATGGGGTGGTGAGGAGTTAATATGAGTTGATCATTTTTTTTTTTTGGTTGATGAAAATGTGAAAAAATCATTAAAAATATGTGAAAATACAAAATAAAAGGGGCATACCGGTTTATTTCACCTAGTTATCCCCTATGTTTTCAATCTAGTTTATTAATCACAAGTTATTAATCTATAAGTCAATATTCCTACCGGTTATCACTTCCTCTCTCGAGTGCCAAGTGATTCTAGGTTCTAATTCTGATTTCAATATCTCTATAAAAATCATAAATTAAACCATAATACGCTCAATAAATATTCTATCACAGGCTTCAAAAGATTCATAAATCTCTCGATTCTATGAAACCCTAGGTTGTGCTATTCTATGGCCATGCATTCAATTACCTCTCTCGAGCGTCAAATCAAACAAGCCGAACAATCTAAACTGTTGATCAAATAATTCAGATGCAATCAAATCAAATAGCACAAATAGATTAATAAACATGCGAATTTCATAAACTGGAAATCAAAACATAGGTTCAAACGTAAGTTATATCAATCCCCTAGAAAGATAGGTTTAGCTCATGTTCGATATACAAAAACTCATGAAGAAATAATTTTACATCTCAAAAATCGACAAAGAAAAACAAAGAAATAATTGAGAAGAAAAGAGAAGGAATTATCTCTGTGTCCAGACGAGAAGTGCCTCCAATTGTCGTCCCGAACCCTAGCTTTATGTCTCTTGCCTTGCGTTGTGCTCAAAATAATGTCCGACCCTTTGTTTGCACGAGCATTCTTATATTTATAGGCTTGAAACCCTAAAAATCCGTCCAAAACCCAAAGAATAAAAGGCCCAACTTTCAATTTTGTCGTGGCGTGACTGCAGTCAGCGCCCGTATTGACCTGCCGGCCGTCGCGTCTTTAGCGCTCACGATGGATGTCGCTGCTTCTTCTTTTGTCTTGGTCGTATGCCGACCACTTTGTTTGAAGCGCGGCTGCGCGCGCCTCGCTATTGTCTATCGCTCTTTGTTTGTCCATCGGCTGCTGCAGCCCATACGTCGTCCCCAATGCTCGTCGGCACTGCGGCGTGCCGTATAGCACAGACATGCCCCGTGTATCCTGTACCATTTTGACCCCCTGTTGCCAGCGCGGGTTTTTAGCAAAGAAGCGGCTCGATCTTGCTTAATATTTTTTCCATTTTTCCACTTCTAAAATGCGATCTTCACCGTCCAAATACGTTTTCCATCGTTTTTAACCAATTTTGGCTTCCAAGATTAGTCCCGACTCTCAAACGACAACAAATGACATGAACTCGACTGAAACGACACTAAAATACTCGAAAACACCGCAAAATCCTAGTCTAGAATACTCAATACATTGGTATAAAAACCAACTTAACAACGCCTCATACTTCGTGAAAATCAGATCGAACCCAAAAAAGGGAGGGACAAGGTCAACCCAGCTAGGCCCTGCAAGGCCCATTAAAATAAGGAAAGAATCAAAAAACTGAAAAGAAAACCACTAAGATTGCTTCAGTTTAAAAGATCATTCAAGAGTTTTGGAGGGGACCAAATGATCCCAAGGGAAAGAGGTACCAATGAACCACCAAATAGAATGAGAATTAAACACTTGGGATGATGGACGACAACCAAAAAGGCCAACCAAAATCCAATCCCATCCAAGAAAGCCATTCATAAAGGAGACCAAAACAGTTTTCGGACATAGTCTAAGCCTGAGAAGATAGATTTAGTGAAGGCAATAGCACTGGAATGGGGAACTCAAATACAACAATTCATCAACCAACAAAGAACACAATCCCACAAACAAAAACCAGCAAAAAAATTTTATTTTTTATTTTTAATAGAAGAATATCATCATTTGGGACAACAAAAAAACTGAGACCAAGCTGGGGTTGACACAACCCCAGCAACTCTAGCTTTATTCCTTGTTTGACCATTTGAGAGCATCAACAATAGTACTCATGGAATGCTGAAACTTGAGCCAAAATGAGTTGATTTAGAAGCCTATAAAAGGTGGTTCAAGTTTTCAAAATCTACAAAAACACTCGACACTTGTATAATCAAATTCTTTGCATATTGCTCTTGTGTTCCCTTGGCTTCCAGTTGCATTTTGGTGATATTTTTCAGGCATAATCTTCAGTCCGTCGGGTATAAGGTAATCTAATTTTCCCGTCTTATCTTGGGAAACAGACGTTCAGAATAGCGGACAAATCTGTTTTAAGGATAGTGTGTTCAACACACGATTCGAGTCAATTTATATCGTGCTTTTGTGATTTAGTTTATTACAATTTCGATTGTTGTTCCATAATTTGTACTTCCAAATTGTACTAGAAATATATTTCTTATTTTTCTACAGTTTTGTATTCATGCGCTGGCTTCTCATAAAGCCGCACAAACCCATTGTATGTTTATGATGTTCAAGGTTTTTATAGTGGTCAAGTGGTCATGCCTGCGAGACTTGCGATTCAAAACCGAATCGATATCCGGACCAAAGATCTCGAACCGAAAATATCCGCCGACTTTTTGACTTTTCCCGAACTGCAAATGCATCGAAAATATTTATGGTACGGTTAAGATTTTTCAAATACCCGTCTTTGAGAATCGCATCGAATCGCACCGAACCACTCCGAACCGAGGAGCCGAAGCTAGAACCAATTTTAAAGATTTTATATAAAACATATACGTTATTTCTATGTTGTTTTTATTTTGATATTGAATTAACTACAAACTATTTGAAATTAAATTGAATATAAAGCATATTTAAAAAAACCATAGTATTGCAACTATTATGAATTTTAAAAAGCTTTGATATTAATAATAGAGTAAATAATTTGAAATTGAAATTAGTTAAATGATTAGTAAATTCCACTTAAAAGAGAAACAAGTAATAGTATCATATTATAACAATATAAAAATCATATTTTAATTTTTACCATATCACATAAATTATAAATATAATTTTATTGATTATGTTAAGTTGTTAAGTATGAGACATTGAGATTATAAATTTAAACAAGTTTTTATTTTATTTTAATTTATAAAAACTATTAGTTAATTATATATGTTCTATGTCAATAGAAGGACAATTGCCCAAATAATATATTATTATTGTATTATAGAGGTTATTAAGTTTAGAATTTTGGATTGTGTTACCTATTATAGTTTTAGTTTTATTTTGAGACAACGCTAAAAAGACACTAGAACTCACTGAAGTATATCCGTTTAGTGATTTTTATATTGATATTTTTCTTTTTTTTTTTTTTTCAAATTTGTATGCTTTATTTATGGCTAATCTCCGAATCTCCATCCCGAATCGAACTGCACAGCCCCTGTCCCATTAGAATCGAATCTCAGTCCCGAACCGTTCGAACTTTCGGAACGGTTCGGACGGAGATTTTTTTCTATGGTTCGGTTTTGGAGATTTATTTTGAAATCTCGAACTGGATGGTTCGAGATTTCCAAATCTCCGAACCGTCCGCATCTGCACACGCCTATGGTCAACATATGGAACATTTTTTTTCTCAAATAGTAATTAATGTAGTTTATATCCCTACTTTTATATTTGACCACGAATTCGTAGGTATCAGCTATTTATAATAAAATATTATATTATTTAAAATAGGCAAGTATGAAATCTCATAATAAAAATTATAACGCAAAAACTACTATGGTATTTTTTTGAAACCTTCCGACATTAGAACGAAAAATCGTGTTGTATGAATATATAGTTTTTCAATTATTGTATATAGAGCTGCAAATGAATCAAGCAGCTTGTGAGCTATTCGGAGCTCGATTCGATAAAAGCTCGTTCGAGTTTGTTTAATGAGGCTCGTTAAAATAAACAAACCAAACTCAAACTTAGAGATATTCGGTTCGTTAGCTCGTGAACAAACTCGTTAGTAAGCTCGTGATTAGGCTCAATAGTAAGCTCGTATGAATTAAAACTAATAATTTGACTTTAATTTTAATTTTTCATATTTTTACTTACTATAATATAAAAATATTTCAATAAACTTATCTGTTTGAATAGAATTACAATTTTTAGTAAATATATTATGCTTTTTAGATATATATAATTTTATTTTTGTAATAAATTAAAGAATAATTTAATTTATAATTAATATTTACTAAGCTCGTTTAGGCTCCAATAAGCTCGAATTATTTTAATTTATTGGAAATCAGTAATATATAATTTATACTAGGAAAGTATGAAAAACACATAAAGTCAAAATTGCAAAAATTGAAGAGTGATTATGGGTCTTTAACGTTGACTATTAAAACATGTCATTTTAAAAGTGATCAAATTTGATTTGTTTTATAGAATCTTTGAAAATATACATAATTTTGTCAAGTAATAATTAATGTAATTTCCTACAAATCAACAATGTAAAATTTAAATTAGGAATGCATGAAAACATATAAAATAAAAATTGCAGAAATTAAAGAGCAATTATGGGGCACAATTAACTATTAAAATGTTCTTTTTTAAAATCGATTCAACATTTATTTTTGGTACATAATATAATTATTTTTTATAGTAACTGAAAATGGGCGGGAGAATTTTAAGGTACTATTTTGAGAGAGTTCTCTTTGTAATTTCCTGTTATATCATATGCTTTTCTAATTTTTTCAACATGACCAAATATAAAATCTACAAATCTTTTGTCGTTTTAGTAATTTTTTGTTTTTTTATATTAAATTACATCAACTAACTTAATTAATAACTTATAATTCATTTAGTTAAGATAAGCAAAATGAAAATTTTATCTCATTATGATTATACAATGGTTGTGGGAGCAATCATCAACGCTAGAGCTATCAACTTTGGCCAATTTTGCGCCGACCCGTTGTTTGTAATATTTAAGGCCCAAAAAGATCGAGCCTGCGGCTCGGCTATTAGGCCCGAAAAACCGATTCGTCCCAAGAAACCCGATTTTTTAGTGTATTTTCATGAGTCGAACTAAAAAAATAGTGGCTCGAATATTGTTGGCACAATCTAACCCAGTTCGATTTTTGCTCTCAGGCGACAAGCCGGGCGACCGGCCTGGCTCTATAGATTTGACAACTCTAGTCACTGCAACAATGTGTTGAAGCAAAAAGCTGAAATTTTCAACCAATGAGGCCAAACCCCCGTTAACATTTTGGCCCAGTAAGCCTCGTTTTTTAGTGTATTTTCATGGGTTGGACTCAAAAACTAGTGGCCCGAATATTGTTGGCCCAATTCTGCCCGGTTTGATTTTTGTTCTAGGCCCGACGAGCTGGGCCAGACTGGCCTGGCTCTGTACATTTGACTACTCTAGTCACTACAACAATGTGTTGAAGCAAAAAGCTAAACTTTTCAACCAATAAGGCCAAACCCCCTATAACATATATCTCCATCACTATTGGCACTCTCCCTTCTCATTTCTTTCTGGAACAGTTGTCAATCTGGAAGGCGGGCCACTACACTCCTCTTCTTCGGGTGTGAGATCAATTCATTCATGTACCCCTCCACCTAGAAGCTATCAGGAGCCATTCAATATCCGTGCCTACTCTTTGCAATGGTGATCACTCCCGCTCTCTTCGACTCCAGGCATCACATGTTGTCACGCCCCCGGACGGACGCGACGACGATCAACCACTTAAAACAAATAAACCCAACAATCTAGATAAATGATACGACAATCCTAAGTGAAACAGTCTAAAGCGGTGAAAATAAAATAAACATAAGTACGAATTAAAACTTAAAGTCTAACAAGATCCAAATACATCCGACATAATAACCTGAATAAGTTTACAGGCCAAACTAAAACGCAAAGTACACAATATCCAAATCTTAAATGTCAAAGGGTCCTACGCCCTTAAATTATAGTCAAAGAGAGAAAAGAGTAGCAGGATAAACGGGAGTCCAACATCAGTAGAAGTACATGAAATAAGAACAATAATCAGTAAAAAGGTGCAAGTTCGGCAGGCGAGCGAGGGTAATTAGTCTGTGGCCGGTTTGACATCTTCAACATAGTCCCCATCTAAAAGTTAGAAAACAGGAGGGGATGAGACAGAAATCTCAATGGATGGGGTGATCGTGTATGCAGTGTGGCGATATATATAGTTAATGCGAGAAATGATTATATGGAAATGTGTGAAATATGATGAATGATTCCACACACAGTCCGCAAGCGTAGTGATAAATATATTTAAGTAATATACTTATACAGTTTAAAAAAATAGTTCGTGGTCACACAGGTGCTATGTGATTCAGCCAAGACATGTAGGATTGCGTACAGAACGTAACCCCAATCCTATGCAAGACAAGTAATGGTTGCGTACGGATTTGTAGCGCCAACCAAATGGGTCCGATTAACTCTAAAATCGTGTGGATCAGACAACGATTCATTCGTTCTTCCTTGTAACTCCACGAGCAAGATGGTCCAAAACCTGTCACCTTATCACTCCATAGGCAAAGACAAATCCACAGTAGAGCTAGCTAGGCCCGGATTGTCATAATCATGATTATACCTCAAGTACTACGACCCGCTTCCCTTGGACAAACTTCGTCCCTTAGTTGCGGAATTAGGACGATGGGGCCGGAAAGTGGAATAGCGGCCGAGCGCCTTCCCATCCCCCGACGTATCCATTCCGACCGTGAGCTCGACACACCAAGTTGACTCGATCGGAAAGTAAATACAAGTTCGTAGTCAACCGGCATAATGAGTATTATTGATTCAGGGAAGCAGTTCAGGAAAATTTTTGAAAATTGCGAGTGGCAATTATGGCGTTGGTGGAGTTATTTGGATGAAGATGATTATGAGGAGGATAAACAATCTTCGATGTCTTGAAATATTAGGTGGAACATAAGTCCCGTTATAGATTCGAAATCGCAAAACGAGGAAGTCGCCCCGCGATCGGGTATTAATCGGTCAAGACGATCTGATAAGTCAAGGAATTTTTGAGAAAATAAAATATTTAATTAATTATTAAAGTCAGAGGGTCCATGGCTGTTTCATTAAAAGAAAAATAATTTAGGTCCTTGTTAAAAGAAAATTTGCAATTAGCCCCGTTTTGTAAAAACCAATACTTTTGGGTTAAAAATTGAATAAATAAATGTCCCGACTTTGAAAAATTATGAGGTCAGTTCCTAAATTCTCTAAATTGTTCAGAGATTCAGGTTTTTAAAATTTTGAGGTCGAGTTTGTTTTAAAAATTTTACATTGGCCCCAAATTTGTTAAAATTGTCATTTCGGGCCCTAAGTTTAAAATAACTGGAACTCACAAACCGGAAGGGCTTTAATGTGATTTCAGTTGAAAAATGTCACTAAGGTCAGTGGGATATTGGGACAAAAATAGTTTTAAAACGAAATAAGTATAGGTCCCTTAACTTTTGAAAATCTCATTTTTGTCCCATTTTGAAATAATTGCCTTTAAGGCTTTTAGGGGTCCAATTGTTATGAAATTTGAACCTTGGGTCAAAAATATCATTAAGTTATAGTTAAATTAGTATTTCTAGGTACATGGACTGTATAAGTCCTGTAAATTTCATTTGGGTCCTCAAGTTTAATCTTTTATAATCTGGTCCCTCAATTTTAGTAAAATTACTTTCCAAGCTCTAAACACTTGGATTTTTGGAATACACTTAAAATATGTTATTTCCAGTCCCTTAAGAGTTAAAATTTCAAATCTTAAATAATAGGGTCTGGAACAGTTTCGAAAATTGCAATGTAGCCCTTAAACTTCTAAAATTTTACAATCAAGTCCTTGGGCTTTTAAAGGTTGATTTTATTTATTTTAAAACCCTTAAAACTTTATTAAAATTTCCAAACATTGTTTTTTGAACCTGAGTACAGTCCCAAACTCGAAAATTATAGAGGGGTCCCTTAAGTTTTATTTTCTTGCAATTAAGTCCACCAACTTTCCATTTTTGCATTTTAAGTCCAAAAATTAAAATTTAATCAATTATGCTCGACTTTTACAGGTTATAAGTCATACAAAACATGGATTTCAAGGATCATACACATGCATGTCTATTTCATACAAGAATTCATCAAATAGAACAATAAATTGTACATGCATGCACCTAAATTTCAATAAATATCATTTTTGAGCAACACTTGAAAACTTTCACAACTTGATACATAAAATTGACATGCAATACATAAAATGTATATATCAAGTGCTCAAGATCAAAAGACTACATGCATTTAACAAAAATCCCTAGAAATTGGAAAGATTTTTCCACCCACCTTAAAAATTGGAGAATTGTGAAAAAAAATGATAAATTTCACAACTTGATATGTGATAAGGGTCTTTTTATGCATGTTTTATGTGTATATTTAAGTATGATTTGAGTTATTTTATTGTTAGTTTCATAAATTTTTGATTGTACATAGTTCACATTACTCCGAGTGCTTTTATTGGTGTAGATTGATGATTTGGAGCTTTTTTTGGTGAATTTTGGGCCATGGTTTCATGTCAAAACATACCCGGGGGTTTCTGGATGCAAAAACACTCAAAATCCCAAGCTAAACGCGTCATTTCGGGGCCTTTTCAGTCAAACACGGGCAAGGTGTGTTTTTAAGCACGGTCGTGCTTTTTAGAAGTCAAAAACGAGCAATTTTTCGACCCCGACGTACCAAACACGGCTAGGCCGTGCTTTTCAAGCATGGCCGTGTTTGGGAAAATCCAAAACACACCGCCCGTGCTTTTAAAGCACGGCGTGCTTCGTCAGTGGTTTTTTTCTTTGGCGGAAATTATGGAGACTTTCCCTTTTTGCTTTTTGACAACCTTTGAGCAACTTTTACACCTCATTTTGATGCACCAAGCTCTATTATTCCCTCAATTGTCATGTGGACACAATGATTCAACCAACTCAACCATGAATGTGCACACAATGATTTGACCAACAACCATGGAATTGGAGCATTTGTTAGCATTATTGATGTGTTCTTTCACAAAGATGGTGCCTATAAAAGCCAAGAGTTTGAGTTGGAAATAGATAATTCATGTAATATTCATTCATATAGAGATTCATTGTGTATTCATCATAGACACTTAGAAAATATTCATTGTGTCCAACATTTTGAGTGGAATTGGGATCAAGAGGTCTTGGAGGAGTAAGCTTGTAGCAACATTGGAGAAGAAGGCTTGGATCAACATCATCTATCAAGGAAGAAGTCATTGAGATTTTGAGAAAGATAAGTACACCATGTCTACAACACTTAAATCTTCTTGTGTAATTTATTCTTTTGTCAAAATCATGAGTAGCTAAACTACTAGTGTTTGAATGTAATGAACTCTAGAATGGATTTGTGATTAAGGTTGGTATGTTTTTAATAAAATTCTCATGTCTTGTGTGATTCACTTATATCATGTTTATTTCATTCAAGTTGATATTTCCGGTATATTAATTTTATATCTATTCCTCATCGGGTAATCGAGAGATTTATGATGGGAAAGAACCTATATAAGTTAAAAGAGTTGAATGCAATCCTAGATATATGACGACATAAATCTTCTGAATTAGGGTCAAACCTAATATGGGAATTCATAAATCGTTATAATGCAATTTTGGGGGTTTTAACTAGAAAGAAATTTCAGTTAATCAACTTGAGATTAGGAGTTTTTCGCCTTGAAAAAGGGTTTAACTTAAATCGGGAATTTCTACGGTCCATATAACATGAGGTTTTATTAAAAGAGGTTGGTTTTTGCTTAAGGGCTTATGGTTGTATTTTTATCTTGTTGAATCACAAAAACATTCTAGAGGGACTTACATTCAACACATTTCTATCTCTTGATTTCTCATTCCATAATCTACTTTTATTTGATTTATTGTAAGTTGCAATTATTTTAAATTCTCTATTTTTCATTTTCCATTTTAACAAACAAAACTCTGAAAATTGCTAGATTAGATAAATCTAAAAGACGGTAATTATTAGTACTTACAATCCTCGTGGGAATGACACTCGGTACTCAATAATCTATACTACAAAAACGATAGGTGCACTTGCCTAAGGTTTTCTAGAGTAGTTTTTGAGCCATCAAGTTTTTGGCGCCGTTGCCGGGGATTGTAATATTAAGAACGCTTTATTTTTGTTAATTTAATCATTTTTTTTATTTTTTTATTTTACCATTATCTTTCTTTTTATCTATCTTTGTAAGTCTTGGTTTATACTTATCCTCTTTGTTTACCGCAGCAGTATGCCTACTCGTTGCGAATTTGGAAGCGCGACACCGCCCGGTAGCAACACGAGGAAAGTACTAACACGAACCACGAAGAGGATACTAACGAAAAGTAAAATTTCGTCATGGCGGATGAACAAAGAACTATGTATGACTATGCCAAACCATCCATGGATGGCACGTCATCTATCATCGTAAGGCCCGCTGTTGCAGCCAATAATTTCGAAATCAAACCGAATGTCATTCAAATGGTGCAATAATTTGTTCAATTTGACGGCCTACCAGACGAAGATCCGAACAATCATATCGCAAATTTCCTCGAAATTTGTGATACCTTCAAAATAAATGGAGTCTCTGACGATGCCATCTGTTTGCGCCTATTCCCATTTACTCTTCGGGGACGGGCTAAACAATGTCTAAATACTTTGCCAAAGGAACAATCACAACATGGAGCATCATGGCCGAAAAGTTCCTTTTGAAATATTTTCCACCGCCAAAATCGCACGATTGAGGAATGAAATCTCTTCATTCACTCAAGAAGACGACGAGACCTTGTACGACACTTGGGAGAGATTCAAAGAATTGCTGCGAAAATGCCCACATCATGATCTTCCTATTTGGATGCAAGTCCAAACATTTTACAATGGGCTACTCTCGTCAACAAGGCAAATGATTGATGCGGCGGCGGGGAACTTTGAACAATAAAACACCGAAAGTCGCCCAAGATCGATAGAGGAATGGCCATAAATGGATATCAATGGCAATCCGTCATTGAGGTAAACCTAACGTAGTGGGTGTTTATAATGCGGATGCGTGGTTACGCTAGTTGCACAAGTCGAAGCTTTGACCCAAAAGATCGACGATCTAGCGGCTCCTAAACCACCACCGCCGCATGTTTTATCTTGTGAAACTTGCGGAGGATTGCATAATCATCAGATCCCACACATAATACCTCACGCCGAACATGCTAAATTACGTTGGGAATCAAGATGAAATTACCCAAGTAATCCTTACAAAGAACACATACAATCCTGGGTGGCGACAATATCCTAATTTCGGTTGGGGAAACCAAGGCCAACCACGACCTAATCCCAATCCTGATCTACACACGTCTCCCGGATTTCAGCCAAATCAAGGTAAGCCTAACTTGGAAGATCTTATAACAAAGTTTGTGCAATCAACAAATACCCGATTCGAGCGGTGGAAACATCCTTGAGAAATCAAGAGGCATCTATCCATAACTGGAAAACCAAATAGGCGGATTGCGAAGATGATTTCTGAAAGGCCACAAGGTAGTTTACCGGGTAATACTGAGCCAAACCCAAGGGAGCACGTAAAGGCAATTACCATCAATTTTCCACATGAGCATGATTATGCCAATACCGCCATGCAGAAATACGTGGAGGATGACATACCCAAAGAAAAGTTCATGAAAAAGGAGGTCACCGAATACAAACCCAAGATCCCTTACCGGAGTCTAACCGAAGAAGATAGAAGGGAGGACAAATTTGGTAAGTACCTTGAGTCATTCAAGCAACTACATACTAATATTCCATTTGTTCAACCTCTTTCAAAGCATGCTAAGGATCTAAATGACATCATTTCTAATGAAAATAAGCTTAATGAACTATCAAATGTGCAATTGAATGATAAATGTTCTTCCAATAATCTACCTAGGGATGTCAATGGGTCCGGGTAAGACCCGAACCCGACCCAGACCCGCCTTATTTGGGACGGGTATGGGACAAGTAAATGGGTATGGGGCGGAGTAACGGGTATACGTTTTGCACCGAAGGGTCGGTCGGGTAACGTCCAGGCGGACCCGACCCATACCCGTTTTAATTATATATATTTTATTTTTTTATTTTTTGTTTTTGTAAAGACAATTTATCTTGCAACCCTCATTTATAAATATAATTTATTTCTTTGTTACATGTTTGTTATAATGTTATATTTTTAATTGACTTACATTAATTTATCTAGAATTTAATTTCTCAAATGAACTGTAGGAACTAGAAATGCCTTAGTTGATCTATTATTCACTCCGGTCTTCAAATTGATTGTGTTGTAAGCCTGTGAATATTTTAAACTTAGATATAAGTTGTTTTTGTTTCCGTTTTTCAATTATCATCATTGCATGTAAATTGTTTCAATATATTACTATTTTTTTCCTCGGTTTGCGGGTTTGTTGAATTTACTAATTATTTTTATCAATATACTACTAATTGTTTCAATATATTAATCATTGTTTCAATAACATTGCATGTAAATTTTTTCAATATATTACTAATTTTTATTATTCTTGGTGGCAATATAATGAAAAAAATAAAAAATAAGTTAAAATGGGTGACATAGGTGGGTCTAATGGGTCTAGCGGGTCTTACCCGCTAAACACGGTATGGGTTGGGGCGGGTCTCGGAGTGCGGAGAGGCGGGTGCAGGGGTCCTTGAAATCTTAGCGGGTCGGGTCTCGGGTCCAGGCGGACCCGACCCGTACCCGACCCATTGACATCCCTAAATCTACCACAAAAATGTAATGATCCAGGAAGTTTTATTATCCCTTGTACAATTGATGGTTTACCTGTTGATAGAGCACTAGCTGACTTAGGAGCTAGTATCAATGTGATGTCTTATGAAACATTCAAGCATATGGGATTAAGTGAACTGAAACCTACTAGGATGGACATACACTTAGCCGATAAATCGATTAAACATCCTAGAGGTATTATTAATGATGTGTTAGTCAAGATCGATAAATTCATATTCCCAGTTGATTTTGTTATTCTTGACATGCATGATGATATTGAGGTTCCTCTAATTCTTGGGCGTTCTTTCTTGGCTACGGCAAAATCAATCATTGATGTGCATGAGGGAAAATTAACTTTGAGGGTGGGGGATGAACAAGTAATTTTTAAAATTCATGTTGATATTGAAAAGGATACTACTTGTTCTTTTGCCGATTCAATTTCGTTGCATGATGAGACATCTAAAAATCTCTTGGAGAAAAGTGTTGTTCAAAGTCCATGTTGGAAGCTTATGCCCGAAAAGGGGACCGGAAAGTTCAAAGAGCACATTTTGAAGCATAAAGTTGGAGGTAATACTACTAAATACCCAAGGGGTTTTCATAAGTCAAAAGCTCCACCCGACTAATCTCCACATTTGGGTAAACGGTCCAGGTATACGACTTTAAAGAAGCGCTAACCGGGAGGCAACCTGGCATTTTGTGTGCATTTTCTCTTACTTAATTTTTTTTTATTGCTTGGGGATTGAAAAAAATACGGTCTGGCCGTGCTTAAAAAGCATGGCCGTGTTAAATCCCATTCGCGAACACACCCTGGCCGTGTTCAAAAAATCCAAAGTTTTGTAGGAAAAATTCGTACCGAACACGCTCAGGCCGTGCTTTTCAAGCATGGCCGTGTTTTTAAAAAAAAATTAAAAAAAAAAAAATTTATCGAAAAAATTCGTACCGAACACGCCCTGGCCGTGCTTTTTAAGCACGACCGTGTTTTTATAAAAAAAATTCAAAAAAAAAATTAAAAAAAAAAACTCAAAAAAAAAACTCAAAAAAAAATATATATGTATTTGATGATTTCACGGTATTTGAGTTGTGTATCCTTGATTAGGTATGAAGATGTCGATGAAGGTCTCGTACTAAACAACCCAATGGTTGCTCAATACCGATTTCACTCTTCTAGTAAGGTCGTATTTTTCTTTTCCACCTCTTTTATTTTCTTCTAGTGTGGTTGATTTTTGAGTGTTTTGTTTGTAATCGTTCATCTCTTTCTTTCACATTGAGGACAATGTGAACCTTTAAAGTTGGAGGTGGGTGCAATTACATTCTTAGTCTGTGTGTGCTTGCTTTTATTTTTAGGTTGTCGACAAGAGGTAATTTTTTTTTTTAACAAATTAAGTGTTTGCTAGTCAATAACTTAGCCCAGTTACACCAAAATTAACTTTTTGATTTATGTTTTCAATGTGAAGCAATTGATTGTCTAGAATAGATTGATGTAGATGTGTGCTAAATTTTGACGAGATTTCCAACTCCATAATACTTGATTTGTTAAGGCATTTACGACAAAGCTTAGTGTTATGAACGTTTGAGAATTCATGATTTAGTGGTGGTTAACTAGTTGTTATACCAAGCTTGTGAAAAAAAACAAATGAAAAAAAAGAAGAAAAAAAAGGGAATTCAATCGAGGTTATACTCCTCTATTTGTTGTTGCTTAGTAACTAGGAGCATTCATGAGCCCCATGTTTGTCTTTTTACGTAAACGGCGACACAAATATGAGTATGGGAAACCACCCTAGAGTGTTTGAACGAAAATTCAAAATATAAACCTAGTGGAAGAATGCATCGAAAGGACCTAAAAAAAATCGAAAGGGAGAATGTATATTCCTTGAATTCTCATTCCAATAAAAGTTCAAGAAGCTTGGTTATATGACTAGTAGGCTAACTACAATAATCCATTGAATTCTTGTATTTTCATGACATTATTGAATTGAAGTTATTCATATCTATCAATATTTGTGGAGTGATGATTTCAAGTTTGAATAATGCCTGCTGATGTTATAGTCTTTCTTGACTGTCGATCGCTTTGCAAAATTGTGTTTTTACTGAATGGTTAATTCGGGTTGAGAAGGCTAAGAACTTGACTGCTTGTGTTCAATGTGTGGAAAAAAAAATCCTTGTGTGTTTTAATTTATTGAATCATTTTTTTTTTGATTTAATGTTTTGCTTGAGGACAAGCAAAGTTCAAAGTTGGAGGTGGTTTGATAAGGGTCTTTTTATGCATATTTTATGTGTATATTTAAGTATGATTTGAGTTATTTTATTGTTAGTTTCATAAATTTTTGATTGTACATAGTTCACATTACTCCGAGGTGCTTTTATTGGTGTAGATTGATGATTTAGAGCTGTTTTTGGTGAATTTTGGGCCATGGTTTCATGTCAAAACATACCCGGGGGTTTTTGGATGCAAAAACACTCAAAATTCCAAGCTAAACGCGTCATTTCGGGGCCTTTTCAGTCAAATACGGGCCAGGTGTGTTTTTAAGCACGACCGTGCTTTTTAGAAGTAAAAAACGAGCAATTTTTCGACCCCGACGTACCAAACACGGCCGTATTCGGGAAAATCCAAAAACACGGCCTGCCCGTGCTTTTAAAGCACGGGCGTGCTTTTCGTCCAGACTGGTTTTTTCTTTGGCGGAAATTATGGAGACTTTCCCTTTTTGCTTTTTGACAACCTTTGAGTAACTTTTACACCTCATTTTGATGCACCAAGCTCTATTATTCCCTCAATTGTCATGTGGACACAATGATTCAACCAACTCAACCATGAATGTGCACACAATGATTCAACCAACAACCATGGAAGTGGAGCATTTGTTAGCATTATTGATGTGTTCTTTCACAAAGATGGTGCCTATAAAAGCCAAGAGTTTGAGTTGGAAATAGATAATTCATGTAATATTCATTCATATAGAGATTCATTGTGTATTCATCATAGACACTTAGAAAATATTCATTGTGTCCAACATTTTGAGTGGAATTGGGATCAAGAGGTCTTGGAGGAGTAAGCTTGTAGCAACATTGGAGAAGAAGGCTTGGATCAACATCATCTATCAAGGAAGAAGTCATTGAGATTTTGAGAAAGATAAGTACACCATGTCTACAACACTTAAATCTTCTTGTGTAATTTATTCTTTTGTCAAAATCATGAGTAGCTAAACTACTAGTGTTTGAATGTAATGAACTCTAGAATGGATTTGTGATTAAGGTTTGTATGTTTTTAATAAAATTCTCATGTCTTGTGTGATTCACTTATATCATGTTTATTTCATTCAAGTTGATATTTCCGGTATATTAATTTGATATCTATTCCTCATCGGGTAATCGAGAGATTTATGATGGGAAAGAACCTATATAAGTGAAAAGAGTTGAATGCAATCCTAGATATATGACGACATAAATCTTCTGAATTAGGGTCAAACCTAATATGAGAATTCATAAATCGTTATAATGCAATTTTGGGGGTTTTAACTAGAAAGAAATTTCAGTTAATCAACTTGAGATTAGGAGTTTTTCGCCTTGAAAAAGGGTTTAACTTAAATCGGGAATTTCTACGGTCCATATAACATGAGGTTTTATTAAAAGAGGTTGGTTTTTGCTTAAGGGATTATGGTTGTATTTTTATCTTGTTGAATCACAAAAACATTCTAGAGGGACTTACATTCAACACATTTCTATCTCTTGATTTCTCATTCCATAATCTACTTTTATTTGATTTATTGTAAGTTGCAAAAATTATTTTAAATTCTCTATTTTTCATTTTCCATTTTAACAAACAAAACTCTGAAAATTGCTAGATTAGATAACGAAAAGACGGTAATTATTAGTACTTACAATCCTCGTGGGAATGACACTCGGTACTCAATAATCTATACTACAAAAACGATAGGTGCACTTGCCTAAGGTTTTCTAGAGTAGTTTTTGAGCCATCAATATGAGGTCACTTAGGTCAGCCCCTAAGACAAGAAATATCAAAAATTAAAAGTTAGAAAAATGAGTGAAAAATGAAGAAGAAAAAGAGGAAGCTGAGAAAGTTGGAAATACTACACTTTACCTTGTGTAGTAGGTGAATTGGAACTAGTTGAATATTCAAAATTGGAATTTTTTGCTCACCCTCAAAACCACTTAAGGTCAGCCCCTATTTCTCAAAAATAAAAAAGGGGTGTTAAAATTTGAAGAAAATAGGAAGAAGAAGAGAAAAGGGCTCTAGTGTCCAAATCTTACCTTGTAGTCCAATTTCTCTAACAATTTCTCTTCAAGTCTTCTAAGGTGACCACCATGGATGCATGTCCTTAAGTAGGCTCCTATGCACCTCCAAAAGTCAAAATCAAACTTAAGTTAAGAAGAGAAGGTGATGAGTTATAAGATATCAAGTTGAATTGAAGAATGAAATTTCTTACCTTTGAGAGGGGGGTTCGAATTTTTGTAGTAAGTAGGAAGAATGTTTGTGTTTTTGTTTAAGTGTTTGAAGAAAGAAGAAGTGTTTGATGATATGAAGAAGATGTTTTTGAAGATGTGAAGGATGTTTGAAGATATGAAGGATGTGTTCTTTGAAGATTTGAAGATGTGAAGAAATCGTTCTTGAAGGTTTGAAGATATGGAGAAATTGTGTTTGAAGATTTGAAGATATGAAGAACTTGTGTTTGAAGATTTGAAGATATGAAGAACTTGTGTTTGAGATTTGAAGATATGAAGAAATCTTAGAGAGAGATTAGAGAGAAGGAGGAGAATTAGTTTGAAGATTAGAATGTGTTGGTGAAAATGAACAAATTTTGTTCATTTTTATTGTATGTGGCCGTCCACATTAGGGAGAGAGGGAGGGATTTTTTTGTTCAATTTTGTGTCTTGTAATTTATCTCTTGCATGGAGACAAAAGGGAAGTCAAAGGTATGAGCAAAGGATGAGTAAGGAAGGAATGTTGTGTAAGTGGGAATAAGTTGAGAAAAATAGTATTAAAGAATTGGTGTATAAGATAATGTGTATAATGTTTGAATTAATGGTGTAATTATACACAAGATGACTACATAAGGTGTATATGTACAAGAGTTGGGTGGTATTTCTACACCAAATACTCCTTATTGTCGTCCACCTAAGGGGCATTTGTGGTATTTTCATATTTTTTTTGTCCCAAATTTGATGATAATAGATGAATAATATCAATCTCTAAAATAATTAGTGATTTCCTTGATCACTTATAAGTCTCATGATCAATTATTCTAAATCAAATTCTTAATTCTATAAGGTAAAAGTCTCCAAAATAAATAGTCTCTTAAAATTCTAAGGTGACTAACAAATACACAAATAATAATAATGATCAATCAAGTGATTATTAATGTGAAATAGAATTAATAAATGATTATGATCACAAGTAATAAATAAAAATAAAATTAAATGCAAAATATATTTATTATAAAGATTTACTCGTCAAAGAGACGCGGTAAAATAGTCGATAAAATACATAGACGATAAAAGGATAAATTACACGCTCGGAAAATCGGGGGCTACACACAGGCCCACCAGCTTCTGCTTGGTTCATCCCCGAACCACACCATACCAGTAGAGGTGTCACTTTGATACCAACAAGATTTGATAGGTACTACTCATACCACCAAGATACATCTTTTTTTTTGGAGCTCGTCTCATAGATACTCTGATGTTAAGCGTGTTTTACCCAGAGTAACGATATATGAGATGGGTGAGCTTCTGGGAAGTTGCTCCCAATATGCGTGTGAGTGAGGACAAAGTACACTAAAAAGACCCATGTTGGTTCATGGGGATAGTTGTCGATCTAGAAGACAGGACGTTACAAAAAGTGACATATTCATGGTCGAACTCCAATGGACAAGATGTTATTGCTGATGAATATAGTTATGATAGTAGAAACACGAATTTGGAATAAAAGATTCCTTCCATATTTGTTTAGCCCAAAATGATGGGCTCATATTAGGGGTGGAAATAGGCCAGGCTACCCAACAGGGGCCTTTGGCCCGACCTACTAAGGGCTTGGCTTGGCTCGGCCTATTTAACAATCGGGCCAGACTCAGGCTTTTTATAAAGCCTATTTAAATAGTTGAGCTAGACCTGAGCCTTTAAAAAAACCTTTTGAACTTAACAGGCCTGCCTATTTATGACTTACATATAATATTATATAATAATACATATATAACATGTAGAAATAAGTAATATTATATATAATACATATAAGTATTATATTATATATATTGAAGATATAAATTGTATAAAAATATTACATATATCTTATATATAAATATAATATCAAAACACTAGTCAGACACTTATTTTGTGTTTGGATTTGTTATTGTTATGGACTTATTGGATATTGTATCATCATATTTATATTCTTTGGAGATGTAGAATAATGGATCCTATTGTCATGTGCATTTTATTGTTTTCATTATGAATCTTTTATTGACGATCGTGAGATTTTCGTGTGTGTTTTATAGTTTAAAATTAATTTTTTTATAAATTGACTTTGATAGGCTTAAACAGATTGTAAATAGGCCTTTTAAAATAAAAAAGCCAGGTTGAGCCTATGAAAAAAGCCTATTACAGATAATAGGCCAGGCTTGGCCTAAACTTAACAAAGCAGACCCAGGCTTTCCAACTTAAAGCCCGAAGCAGCTTGACCCATTTCCACCCCTAGCTCATATGGACAATATGGTTTATATATTTGATAAGTGTTTTTTTATGCATGTTTTACTTGTTTATTTGAGTATGATTTAGGTTGTTTTGTTGTGAGTTTTGTAGGTATTTTATTGTACACAGTTCATATTTCTGTGAGTTGCTCTTATTAGTGTAGATTGATCATTCAGAGCTATTTCTAGTGAATTTTGGGCCATGGATTAATGTCAAAACATATCCCATGATTTATGGATGTAAATTGCTCGAAAATCTAAGCCAAACGCGTCATTTTGAGGCTTTATGTACTGAACACGACTAGAGTATGTTGGAAAACACAGGCGTATTGAAAAAGAGCCAAAAACATGGCCATGTCGTATAGAACATGACCAAGCCATGTTTTTCAGCACGACCATGTTCCGAATATTGCCAAAGGATGCATAAAACACGACCTGGCCATGTTGGACAACACGGTCGTGCTGCATTAAAATTCTTCCCGACTTTTTAGGTGCATTTTGGAAAAGCATTTCAACCAAGTCTTTTGACAACTGTTGTACACTTTTGATACCCAATTTTTGCTGAACAACATCTACTTTAATTTCCACAAATAATTTTGTATAAAACAATCACTCAACAACCCAACTAATGAAATGGAGCATTAAACTACCAAATGATGACATTATTTGTAAATACTTTCACCAAAGTAATGTCAATAAAAGCCCAATGATGGGGCTAAGGAGGACACCGGAGAAAATTCAGATTTTAAAGTGAGATTCAAGACAAGAGAAACATATATTATGGGGAGGGAGATAGTTAGAAGGTCTTGAAAAATGAGGGTTGGATCACCATAAAGAGGCGCTAAAGCACAAAGATTGAAGATCTCTTGGACAGGAAGATAAACACCACAATTTCGTCATCATTTATATATCCATCAGGGGAGTCTTGCGTTGGTTTTGAAAGTTTTAATTTCAAGTATTCATGTCAATTTCTAAAGAAACTTCTTATTTAATTGTTGTTTTGATTTTCAATTCTATCATGAGCTAAATCGTCAGTGTTTGAATGCGATGAACCCTAAAATTTATTTGTGATTATTAGTTTGATTGTTTTAATATGCTTTCATATGCTTTCGTGCGATTCACTTATGTTATGCTTGTTTATTTGAATTTATATATGTACAATATTGATTTGAAGTTTATTTCCCACCAGGTAATTGAGAGATTTATGGTGAGATAGAACCAACATAAGTAAAATGAGTTGCATGCAATCTTAGATATAGGACATCACAAATCTTCCGAATTAGAGTCAAACATAATATGGGAATTCATAAATCATTAATGCAGTCATGTGGGTTTTAACTAGAAAGAGATTTCGGTTAATCAATTTGAGGTTATGCATTATTCATCTTGACAAAGGCTTTAACTTAATTTAGGAATTTCTACGGTCTATGAAACACGAAAAGTATGTTAAGGGATGGTTAGAACTTAAGGGTTATTGTTGTATTTATTTTGGCAAAAAAAGACATTCTAAGGGGACTCACATTCAAGCACATTTCTATCCATCGTCTTCCAATCCGAGTGTATCTGATATCTTTCGTGTTCTTAGTTGCTTTTTCAACTTTTTTTTGATTTTGTTTTATTTTTATTCTTTAAAACTACGTGATGAATTTGTAGGCTAGATAATAAAAAGACGGTAATAGCTAATACATTGCAAGAAAACGAGAAAATTCCAATTATGGGAAAAATCTGTTGGAATTTGGCCAATTTCCGTTGAAATTATCGATTCCAACGGAAAGTCCAACATAAAATGCATCGTTGGTAAAATGGCAGTTGGAATGACAAATTTCCAATAAAAATCTCAATGGAAAAATATTCCAACAGTACTTCCAACAATATTTATCCAATGATGAAATATACAACCGTTGGAAAAAAAAAACTCCAACAGTTTTTCCAACACTAATTCTAACGGAGTTATACCATTATAATTTAGTCCAACGGTATATTCATTTTGAATATATATATATATATATATAGGGTTAGGATCAAATGTGGTAGGGGCTTACCGTGTGGCAGTGTGGATTAATCTAATCCACTAATTCAACAAATCCAAAGGTTTAGTTTTTTTTCGATTTTTTTTTATTTATTTAGTTTTCGCCCAATTAAGGACATAACTGTCATTTTATTTGAAAAATAAAGCAGTTACTTTTGGTAATTTTTTATCCCAGAGATTTTTATGGGATTTGATTTTATGATTGTTCCCGCGTTTCATTCAACTGCGGTTTACTCACAATGATCAATTAGTTATACAATGATACACTGTTAGATATAATATGGTGCACATTCAGTTATTAAATGGTGCACAGTTCAAATGGTGCATAATTCAGTTATAAAAACGTGATCTTTATCACATCAATGATTGTAGGGCGTCACTATGGGAAGGTGGTAACACAATTTTGTCTTTATAGTTCTTTTAGATGATATACAATTAGTTATACAATGATGCACTGTTAGATATAAAATTGTGCACAGTCAGTTATTAAATGGTACACAGTTCAACTATTAAAATGGTGCATAATTCAATTATGGAAACATGATCTTTATCACATCCATGATTCTAGGACGTTATTATGGGAAGATGGTTACACCATTTTGTCTTTTATAGTTCTTTTAGATGATGCACTGTTAGATATAAAATGGTGTACAATTCAGTTATTAAATGGGAAGATGATTACACCATTTTATCTTTATAGTTCTTTTTAGATGATGTACAATTAGTTATATAAAGATGCACTGTTAGATATAAAATGGTACACAGTTCAGTTATTAAATGGGAAGATGGCTACACCATTTTGTCTTTATAGTTCCTTTAGATGATGTACAATTAATTACACAATGATGCACTGTTAGATATAAAATGACGTAAAGTCAGTTATTAAATGGTGTACAGTTCCACTATCACAATTCAGTTATAGAAACGTTATATTAATCAATCATTTGATTGTAGGGGCGTGATTTATGGCATTTTGCTAGTTACTATTATGCCCTTTCCACCTATTAATTAATTGATAAACTAGTTATTTTTAATAACAATCTCGACTATTGAATAAAAGGTGTGGATGGATGGGATCAATCCACACTGCCACCACCTGATAGGCCGCCACACGAGATCTCAGTCCTATATATATATATATATATATATATATATATATATATAATCGTTGGAAAAAGCTGCAACAGTTATTCCAATGCAGTTATACCATTGGAATTTAGTCCAATAGTAATTCCAATGGTATATATCCATTGGAAGATTCAGTCATTTCATCTCATTATCTAATATCTTTAACTTCACAGTAGGTCACCCATCATCAATATGTCCCTAGTCAAGCACGTTTAACTAGTAGTTTCAATATGATTGACTCCAGAAAAGAAGAAATATTTTGTCGACATGGATAATACTATCAAATCTTTTAACCCCTATTTAAATTTTTCAACAGTATTGGAATTTTCAATGGAATTTTCCACAACATGTTGTACTGTTGGAATTTCCATTCGAATTTTAAAAAGTCCAACATAAATTTCAATGATTGATTCCAATGTTTTATTTACCGTTTGGAATTTTTGTTGGAATGTTCTAATGAAATGCTTTAGCGAAGGAATTTCTATTGGAATTTTTAAAATTCCAACAATATTCCAATGGTTTATTCCAACTGTAATCGATTTTATTACTGTTGGAATTACAATTGGAATTTCCAACAGTTTGATGTGGTGTTTGAATTTTGATTGAAATTTTAAATTCCAACGGGAATTCCAATAATTTACATTGTTTTGTTTATCGTTGGGATTTTCATTGGAGTTTTTCAACGGTATAATGTAGCATTAGAATTTCCAATGGTTTTCTATGTCGTTGGAACTATTTTGTTAGAATTTGATTGTTTTCTTGTAGTGGTAATCATAGTCCTCGTGGGAATGACACTCGATACTCGCCTAGCTTTGCTATAAACGATAAGTGCAATTTCCTAGACTATTTTTAAGAGTAGCTTCCGAGCCATCAGTATCATGTTACACATATGAAAACTCTTTCAAAAGTCTATAAAAATATCAATTTCCATTAGGCAGCTCATTCGCCAGTTCACACGTAGATCTGGACACCATTAGGCAAGAGATGCGGATGGAGTTACAGACAGAGATGGAGGATATGCGGGCGGAAATGCGAATGGAGATGGAGCAGATGCGAGCACATGTGTGCATGATGATGGACGAGCTACGCCACCATAGGGCCAATCACCTCCTACTGGTGGTGCTTCTGGTGCTGCTAGTCATTCTTAGACGTTGCTTTTTATTGTATTTTGCGTATTGAAGTATAACTTGTTCTGATGTCGTTAATTGTAGTTTACATTGCGTCTTGATTCGACAACGTGACAGATTTTTGTTATATTAGACTATGATTTCTGGTTTATTTTATAGTTTGGGTTTAAATTATTGCGCACGCACACATATGTTACATGAAATTATAGTGTAATCATTATTTATTTTTTTTAGAAAAATTATTAGCAACGGAAACAAACCCTCACTAATATAAATGACCATAAATTAAATTAGCTACGGAATTTCTGTTATTAAATTAGCTACGGAATTTTCGTCATTAAATTAGCTATGGAATTTCTGTTATTAAATTAGCTATGGAATTTCCGTTACTAAACTGTTGTTATATTGGTTGTATAGTATATATTGTCGTCCGCTAATAGCGATGGACTATTTTATCTGGCAACAGAAATTTTTGTAGCAATATTAGTGACGACTCTGTTTTCCATTGTTAGCTTTTTAGCGACCAGCGTTTTAACCACGGACATGTTCTGTTGCTAATCCATTGCTAAAACTGTATAGCGACAGATTTTTTATTTTTAGCTACGAATATTTCCATAGCTATTTTTGATTTTTCTTGTAGTGATTATACTTAAGAGGTACGTGAGTATTTGCATATTTATAAGTGAGGAAAAAATACTAAACCCCCCAAACTATACGATTTTTACACTTTACCATCTAAACTAATTTGTTTTACACTTTACCATACAAACTATACAAGTTTTGCAGTTTGCCCTATAGCGGTCACCGACGGCGGAATATTCTCTGAATATTCTGGCACTTGCCCTCCACGTGAGGGCAAAACCGTCTTTACCTAAAATTCAAACATAAGTAGTTACACTTTACCATCTGAACTTTGTTAAGAATTTCACTTTGCATCTGAACTTTGCGCAATTTTTACTTTGCCATATCAATTTAAGAAAATTAAAAAATTATGTCTATATACATTTATTCATCTTATTTAATACATAAAAAACACAAAAATAAGTTTAAACCATATTGAGAGAGAATCGAAATAGAAAATTTAGCATATACAAAATTTACTTTTATGTTATATATATATATATATAATTAATTATTTTTGCATTATAATTTATTTTTTGCATACTAAAATTAAAAAAAATACTGAATAGATATTATAATTATGATTACAATATTTATTTTCTTTTATTTATTTATTTTTTGCAAAATTTTGATTTACCAAAGTACCGACCGAAATACAAAATAAAATTATGGTAAAAGTTTGAGTCGAACTGATATTTTAGAACAATATTCAGCGCACGATGCATACCGAATTTTCTATTTGATTATGATTTTTTGTTCGTTCACCAAATACCGATTGAGTTTAACCTCTACTTGTAAGAGTACGAGAGCAATGTAGTGTGGATAATCGACTAAAGTTGTCTCACAAGAAAAGTTTAGCCAAGCGTGTAATTATTTAAATTTTTAAAAATAAAAATAATTCTTTAACACTATAATCAAGTTTTGAATATGCAATTAAAAATTGAACTAAGAATTAAAAGTGCATATCTAAAGCAACACTACATTATAAAATTAGGGTGAAATCAATATAAAAATTTCTAAACCTTTGAACATTTCAAAGATGTCTAAACCACCAAAAACAAAAAGATATCAATGATATTTGTACCCACCTTAATCATAAACCTAAACCCTAAAATAATAATATTTTGTATATATTACTAAGGTAAATATTAATTAAAATTTTCTTTTACGAATAATTTTTTTTAAAAAAAAAGATAAACAAATGTATATACACATAATATTTTTAATTTTCTTAAATTGATATGACAAAGTGAAATTTGTGCAAAGTTCAGATGGCAAAATGAAGTTCTTAACAAAGTTCAGATGATATAGTGTAACTACTTCTATTTGAATTTTAGGAAAAGACGATTTTGCCCTCACATGGAGGGCACGTGCCGGAATATTCGGAGAATATTCCACCGGCGATGACCACTCTAGGGTAAAGTGCAAAACTTGTATAGTTTGTATGGTAAAGTGTAAAGAAAATTAGTTCATATAGTAAAGTGCAAAAAACTGCATCGTTCGGGGGGTTTATTGTTTTTTTCTCTTTAAAAGTTCTCTATTTTTTGTTTTCTATTCCATTTCGAAACTAACTTGAGCATTCTTGTGCTGTAGTAACAGGTCCAAGTCAGAAGTTTAAAATTCGAGGTAATATATTGTAATTGGAGATATAATATTCATTATAAATGATGAGAATCTAAAATTAATTCCTCAACCGACCCTTGAGGAAAAAAAATATTCCTTAAAAAAATGTGTAAATTTCATGATCTAGATTCTAGAATGTGATGGTGGCTGTCCATGGATCCAAGTCATGTGCCCCGCTATGCATGCTGAACAATCTCCAATTTTTAGTTCAACCCACAGGATTCACTTGTTTATATTAAGGGCTTGTTTGGTTGTTTTGTTGGAGTCAATGGGCGGATCTATCGTGTAGTTTGACTAGACACGTAGTTTTACATCAGGATCAATCATAATATGTAGCCTGTATGTATATAATTTTTGAAAAATATGTATTTAATTCAGGATATACCCAAAAAAAACTGTAAAGTATATGACAAATTTCTTTTCTGTGTAATGTCATTTTGGTAACCGTAACACTAGTATACTTTCTTTTTTTGGAATTGAGAGACAACATAAATCATTCATGACTCACTGACAAGTAATCCCTGTACATGTACCAGTAGTTAATAGGTAATGTTAATCTATGGTGATAACACTATTCTTGTCGCTATTTAGTTTGTGAAGTTACATTTATGAAAGAAAAAAAAAATTGTATTAACATATATTACTAATTATGATAATTAATTTCGACGTTATCAGATAATATTTTGTTACTAGTATTCTCTTCTTTTAATGATAATAATTGATAGTAGATTAATATATTATTGATAGTGGCTAAAGATAGATTGTCAGTTGCTAACGATAATTGATACTTGGCTAGTATGTTGTTACAACATTAACTTTCTTATTTTTCTATGATATTTCATCCAGTGTCACGTGTACAATAGTTATATTATTTTGCGTAGCGTTAATCTTGTGAATTAAAAAACATGATAAAACATTGTAGGAAATAGGAGATCCATATGCTTGTTATAGTGGCAGGTAATTAAATTGAATAACTTCTTTTTAAAATAAAAAGTAATATTGACCAATCATCTTTCAATAATTGAATTCTCATATATGTCCAACCATTGGATGCCTTATGCACATGTTAGGAAAAAAATGTTATATATATATATATACATATATAATAATTGGAGTCCCACATTGATTTTTGTGTTGTATTAATTGAGTCTCATATTGATTGCATCACTTTTAGGAAGACACTCTCATTTATTGCTTTGTCCCACATTGATTGTGTATTGGAGTGTAGAGCTCAACTTGGTGTATAAAAGAATGTAAGTTTGGTAAATCCTACCAAGCTTTGGAGCTTCCTCCTTATTATGGAGGAAGCACCAAATGACTCCTAGTTTTAAATTTTGTGTATATTATATATATATATATATATATATATATATATTAGAAAGAAAGAAATAAATAAAAGGAAAAGAGGGGGCAGACCCATCGGTCCGAGTTGGCGGGTCTGACCCGGTAGTTTAAAACAGTTTAAAGTTCTAAAAGAAAAGGTGTGTCTTTTGTCAAAGAACACAACTTTTCGAAGAGATGCAACTCTTGGAGGCAGTCTTTGAAAATCTTTAAATATACTTCCACATCTGCAGTAAGAGTTACGAAAATTAAGGGTGCAATTGGATATGATTTCATTTTGAGAATTTCCATTTTGCTAGAGAATAGTGGTGAAAAAAAATTTGGGAGAAAAAAAATGAATTTTGAGAGTATGATTGGATGTGAGAAGAAAAAGTAATGATGAAAGTTGATTTGATATTAAAATAGTCAAATAACGATATATGTGATTGGTAGTTAGAAATGTGTGAGAGAGTGAATAGCAAAATTTGTGAGAGAATGTGTAATAATAATTAGTTTTTTTTGTGAAAAAATTGTGTAGATGTGATTGATGAAAGAAAAAAAATGAGAAACGTGAAAGTGAGAGAATAGTATATTTTCTCAAAATTTTCATAAACAATCGTATGTTTGGTCAGAAAAAATTCTCCAGTGGAACGAAAATAAAATTTCGTTCATATCCAATCGCAGCCTAATCTTTTTTCTTTGAGTGTTCTTTCTTCTTCTTGCTCCAGAAAATTCTAAGAAGTGTAATCTTAGAATTTTCGATATTAAGGCTTTGTATTCTGGAGGTTAATTCCTTGAGACCTTATACACCGAGAGGGAGGAATTAATACCTTAAAGATAACATTTTTAAAGGTGTACCTAGCCTATACAGATTTCATTACCCACAGTATTATACAAGGCAAAATTGCTTTTCTGGTCCGTTAAGTTGGCTCGATTTCGCTTTTAGTCCTTTAATTTTTATGGGTTGCGTTTGGCAAATACTAACTTTTCTAAACCTGCACATTTAGTCCGATTTCAAAATTTCGGGGATATCTTATCCTTAAAATGCTGAGTTGGGTCTTATTTTCATGAAATGACTATTTTGCCCCCCTTTTTTGGATGGAAACCTTGGTCATGTGCATATCACATGACTTGTGTAATATCTCAATAAAATTAAATAATAAAAATAAATATAAGATTAAATTAAATTAAAGAAAAACTATGAACATATATTTATAATTTTATATAAAGTTGACAAATATAGAGTATATGTTGGACTTTTTTTTTAATTTTATTTAAATAAAATAATCTGAACATATATTTATAATTTTCAATTATAAATAAAATTAAAAAAATGAAAACAAAATAGAAATACATGTATTTACAATTTTCAACTATATATAAAAATTAAACAAATAGAAACAAAAAAAAAATATATATATCAATAATTTTCAACTGTAAATTGAAATTAAAGAAAAATAGAAATAGAAGAAATAGAAAAACCAAAAGAAAAAGAAAATAATGTACCTTTTTATTTTTCTAGTTTTCCTTAATTTCTATTTAAAGTTGAAAAATATAAAATATATGTTTGAAAGTTTTTTAATTTAATTTAAAGAAAATAATATGAACATATATTTATAATTTCCAAATGTAAATAAAAAAAATGAAACACGAACAGAAAAAATATGTATTTACAATTTTCAATTATATGTAAAAATAAAAAAAATAGAAAACCAAAAAAAAAAGCATATATATCTGTAATTTTCAACCGTAAATTAAAATTAAATAAAAATAGAAAATAAAAAAAGAAAAAATATAGACTTACAATTTTCACCGTAAATTGAAATTAAAGAAAAAAATATAAACAATAAAACTGGAAAAAAATATCTATTTACAATTTTCTACTATAAATAAAAATTAAAAAAATAGAAAATAAAAAGACGAAAAATGAAAAAAAAAAGAAAATAAATTTCTATAATTTTTATTTTCTATTTTTATTTAATTTTTATTTAATATTGAAAAATATAAAAATATATGTTCGACCATTTTATTTAATTTAATTTAAGTTTATTTATTTATTTATTTTTATTTAATTTATTATTATTTTTCTATTTTTTCTTTAATTTTAATTTTCCAAAAAGGGGCAAAATAGTCCTTTCAAGGAAAAATGACCAAACTCAGCATTTTAGGGATAAGATATCCCCAAAATTTTGAAATCGGACTAAATGTGCAGGTTTAGAAAAGTTAGTGTTTGCCAAACGCAACCCATAAAAATTAAAGGACTAAAAGTGAAATCGAACCAACTTAACGGACCAAAAAAGCAATTTTGCCTATTATACAACAAAAATACCCTGTACAGAAATTGTTACAAAGATAAAATAAAATATCTTAAATATTAGGGACACACCACGTTAACATGCCAACTTATAAATTAGATCTGTATTTCCAACTGATGACTCAAAATAGACTCCACGCCAAAAAAAAAAAAAAATTGAAGCCAAAAAAAAAAGTTTATTTAATTTTTAATTTCCAGGTGGGAGTACAATTAAAATATGCAGATATGCGGGAAGGATATATACACACCACACACACCTGTGTGTGTGTAAATAATGGTTCAAGAGATTTAAATGGCAACAAAGCTTGAAGTCTGATTAATTACCTGACTGGAAGATCTAAATGTGAACAAATATCTAAGTTTGAATACTCTTATCTTTTAATATGATAATTTATCAGTTATACCTGTATAAAATGGTTTTTTAAGCATTTAATCGAAGTTAATTATATATATCTGCTGTCTGAATATATTATATAAAATACAAAATGAAATAAGATATTAGAATAAAATCTTAATTTCAAGAATCTGGCAATAATTTGATTCTAATCGTAATGGAAGAAAATATGATTGATTAAACTATATGCATATTTGCATTTCCATGTACTAAATTAAGTCACTAATTACAATATAAGTCTTGGAAGTTCGCAGTTCAACTTATGCGATTAAGACTTCATTTAGATCCATGCATTTGAGGTTAATTAATCATGTTTAATTTGAATAATTTCATGTACATACAAACCCCTAAACTCATATTTTAAACTATATATTTGGGTGGTAAATCAAGTTTATTTCATGATACATCGGAGGAGTACACTAGATGCATAATAATCATAGATTTGTTACAAATGTGTGAAAATTTAGACAAAGTTACATTGTTCGACGTGTATTGTGTGCAGATCTACAATAGATACTATACCTAATGTATTTTTACTGGAGTAACATTTACTAGACCCTATAAATAATTTAAAATTGAGTTATTTTAATTTATTTTAAATCCTCCTCTCAAATCAAATTCGTTGGATCGAAATACAATTTAAAAAGAGAGATAAGGCCAGTCGATTTCCACCCGAAAATCATATGTTAACGTCTATAACAGGGCGTGCAGGTTTTCATGTCATGTGTTGTGCTTTCTATTTAGGGAAAGTACTATGTAATTGCAGAAACATATTGACCAGTCAATCCCATTTACTTATAAAGCTTAATTATTTTGAGATTAAATAACTCAGTTGAAATTGTTTTTCTTTCCAAAAGAATAAAGATGTGAAGCATTGGGCGGATGAGATCTTCTATTCCACAATGATGTTTCATCTTCTATATTTATCGTACTGATTATCGTCACGTGTATAGATGTTATTATATTAAAATAATCAAACCTAAATTGTGGGGTTTTAATATGGTAACATCTATACATGTGACAATCATTCGTACGTTGAAACAAGAGATGAAACATCCTTATGGAATAGAAGAACCACTTTTGATCAACATGCTGTACATTTGAGAAGATCGAGGATTAGGGTGGGAGGCAAAAATTAAATTTTATTTTGTCAGAGTACTATAGTTTTAAAAAACTTATAACTTTTTATAAAATTTACATTTGATTTGTCACTATTAATCATTTCTAATACATATATAGAGAAAGACGGTTTGGTGTATTTCCACAATTAGATTGGATGGCAATTGAGAAGAGTGAAGCCTACTGAGGCGGTGATTGGATAGGATAAGGAAATTCATTTTCATTCCACTAGATATTTTTTCACCCTAAAATGTTACTGCCTACAAAAACTTTCAGAAAATACACTACGCACAAATTCTCATTTTTTATTTTTTCCACCAATCACATTCACGCTTTTCTGAAAAGATAACAAATCATTATTATACATTTATCCATAAATTTCACTATTTAACAACTCATATATTTATAACTACCCATTATTATTTTTACTATTTATATATCAAATCATCTTTAATTATTACATTTTTATCTCATATCCAATTCAATTATCAAAATTCACTCTTTTTCTCTCAAAATATTTTCCATCACTATTCTCTAGCAAAAAAATATTTGGGGCATGCATGATTAATTAATAGTGTAAATATGTTTAGGTTTTTTATATTAAAAATATAATAAAATTATGTGTATATATATTAAAAAACTATTTTGTTAGAAAAATAGTTTTCAGCAATGTAATAATAACAAAATTTGTGTTTGAGTTGTCACTGTAACTAATAACGTCACTACAAGAAAACAATCAAATTCCAACGAAAAAATTCCAATGGAATAAAAAACTATTGGAATTTTCAAAATTCCAATGGAAATTCCAATGCTTTAAAGATATCTGCTTGGAAAATTCCAATAGAAAGTCCAACAATAACCAAAACCATTTGATCATTTGGAATATTTTTTTCATTGGAATTTTCATTGGAATTATGTCATTCCAGCGGCCATTATACCAGTGGTTCTTTTCCATTGGAATTTATGTTGGAATTGATAATTCCAAAGGAAATTGACCAAATACCAACATATAATTTTCGTTGGAATTCCCTTGTTTTCTTGTAGTGCGTACATGTGTATAAAAAGAAAATTTTCCCTATCTATATTTGATTAATTACAAAATTTGTCCCTTAACTACGAGGCTAACAATTTTGGTCCGGTAAAATATTTTAGGTATACTAATTATAGTCCTATAAAAGTTTGATTTTGTATAATTATGGTTTCTAAGTTCTAATATGTACAATTTTGCTCCTGCAAATGTTAATTTTGTACAATTTAGATCCCATGTGAGTATTTTAATATTTTGCTTATTCCCAAACTACCATTGGATATAGCCAAAATACATATGACCAGTCAAAAGATGGAAGTTTTTTGCCCAAAGAATAAAATTGTCTAGAACCAAAATCGCCACACCCACATGCAGAAATCATCGGGCTAAACTGCCAACCCCTAAATGATACGGACTAAAATTGCAATTAAGCTAATGACTGCAAATGAACCAAGCCGCTCGTGAGCTATTCGGAGCTTGATTTGATAAAATCTTGTTCGAGTTCGTTTAATGAGACTCGTTAGAATAAACGAATCAAACTCAAACTTAGAAAAATTCGGTTCGTTAGCTCGTGAACAAGCTCGTGAATAGGCTCGATAGTAATAAACTCGAATAAATTAAATTAATAA
Source organism: Rehmannia glutinosa (assembly GCA_016081115.2). Classification (NCBI taxonomy): domain Eukaryota; kingdom Viridiplantae; phylum Streptophyta; class Magnoliopsida; order Lamiales; family Orobanchaceae; genus Rehmannia; species Rehmannia glutinosa. Next base: position 516,211 of record JABTTQ020003388.1, on the reverse strand, counting down.
TTTGACTTTAATTTTAAGTTTTCATATTTTTACTTATATATGATAATATAAAAATATTTCAATGAACTTATTTGTTTGAATAAAATTATAAGTTTTAGTAAATATATTGTGCGTTTTTAGATATATATAATTTTATTTTTATTTTTGTAATAAATTGAAGAATAATTTAATTTTTAATTAATATTTACTAAGCTCGTTTAGGCTCGATTAACCTCGAAAAAGTTCGTGAGCCATCAATATGTTCGATAAATTCAGGCTCAAGTTCGACTCGATAATAAACGAGTTAAACTCAAACACTCAAAAAACTGAGTTCGGTTCAGTTCGATTGCAGCTCTAATTAAACCTATCTATATATTACTAGACTTGGACTTCTCACTTCCCCAAACCCAAATCTTATTTAAAGAGAAGCCTTAAGCTAATCATATTCTCTCATGCTACAAGTTTTTCTTTCCTTACTGCACTACAAACCTACCATTTCTTTTCTATACTCTCCATAGCTCATTCATTCCAGTCTTCCTTAAGTTACATAATATTAGGTTTGTCTTCTTATTCTAATTAAAAACTTACATATAATCATAAAATGTCTAGCCGACGATCACGATCAAGGCCTCACTCTGGGTCTTCAAGAATCAGCGATGATCAAATCAACGAGCTCGTATCTCAGTTGTACCAGCTGCTTCCTGAGTTGCACAGCAGTAGGCCCTCAGATAAGGTACGTACTTGTGTTCACTAGCTTATAAACTCTCTTAAAATTTCATTAATTATCTAATATCTGCTTATATATCATTAACCTAGTTTATTTGCAAGATTTAATCATCACTAATATTTTGTATCCTCTAAATACTTAAATTATATTTTCTGAGAAAAAACCACAAAATTTTGTTCTATATATACATTGTTGTAAATTGTAATTTTTTGTGAACCCTAGACATAGATCAATGCAAATAAAGGATATGCAAATTAACAAGATTTGTAATAAAAAATTCTACCCGACCTAAAGAATTAAAGATTTTAATTAATCATGTATTGAATAAAATGATCAAGTTGGAGCAATAGTTTAATTTCTGAAATTTCCTGCTACGCGTTAATATTTAATTTAATTTAAAAAGTATCACAATCCCCCAACATTTTTGAGAGTTTTCAGGGTCTTGAAGATGACATTGGAATTGTTGTATCCTAGTATAAAACGTCAGATGCCTTTAAATCTTTACTATAGTCATGGACTTCATCACTACAATATTAATAAAGGAAAATCTGTAAAATCGGTGGTCACGTAACTTGGTCTCATTTAGGGTTGTGCACGGGACTTGGAGATCATCAACCGGAATGATACCCGACCGAAAAATATCCGAACCAAAATATCCGTGAACTTTTTTACTTTCTCCGAACCGAACCGTCCCGAAAATTACATGGTACGATTCTGGAGATTTTTCAAATATCCGTACCGATAAGCGTACCGAACTATACCGAACTGAATATCCGAAACTAGAACCGAGTTTAAAATAATTTATATATATATATATATAATATTTTTATCTTATTTATATTTTGAAATTGAATTAACTAAACATTCCTTTGAAATTCAATACTATATAATACTAAAAATTATCAAATTAAAAATTTGGCATATTTTATCAATATATCAAATGAATAATTGAATATATATTTAATTCACTAATAGTTACGACATATATTCATATTAGTTTATTTAAATGAACCAATAAAAGAAATTATAAAATCATATTGATTTGTAGAAAATGTTTAAATTTGATGATATTTTACTTATTAAGGATCATAACTAGACTCCTCATCTAATAAAGGAAATTAATTAAAATTAGTTGAATAATTAGTACATTGCACATAAACTATAGTAATCGTCTAACCAAGAAATTAAGACATTGAGACTATTGGTTTTTGTTTCATATTAGTTTATCAAATTTATTAGTCAATTATATTTTTCCTAAGTCAAGAGCACATGACAATGTGCCAAGATTATAGAATATTATTGTGTAATAGAGGCTATTAAATTTGTCATTCGTTGAGATCCTACACTTTTACTACTATTACGAATAACATAATATCTGAAACATATTATGTTAAAATCCAAAAAGAAAATTCAATACTTTTAACTATAAATTAGATAAAATCGATTAAAAAATTAAATTGATATTAAATTAATATGTAGTATATATAGTCTATATTATGAAAGAAGATTTATAATTACAATATTAAAAATTTAGCACTTAAATATGAATTAAAGAAATTTTATGCATAAGTTAAATATAAAAAATCAAGGAGTTAAACTCATATAGTACTAATAGTTTTAGTATGTATTTTTAAAATTGCACTAAAAAAATATTGAAAGTATAACTGTTTAATGATTTTTATACTGGTTTTTCTTTTCACATTTTTTGTGTGTTTTATTTGTGATATATTTGAATATCCATTTCTCCGAACCGTTCCATACCATCCATTAGAACCGAATCTCCGTACTGAATCGTACCGAACTTTTATGATGGTTCGGGACGGAGATTTTTATATGGTTTGGTTCTGGAGATTTAATTTTGGTCATGTTCAGTAACTTTAAAAGTTTGGGATACATAATCTGGTTTTTGCTGGACATTGCTGGGTTAAAGGGGAACATTGATGACATGGAGAATAAAATGAATAATTTTTAATTTGAAGGGAAAATTGTCATGTGTTCGTTGCCTGTATAGATAAGTTTGACAAAAATAATATAAAAAACTAAACAAGAAATGACAAGTATAAACCTATATTGGAGGGGATCTAGCCAAATTATTGGGGACCCCGTTATTGAAATTCAATTTTTAGGTTCTTGTCATTTTTATTTAATTTTTCACCTTTTATTCTCAAACTTAAGTGTATCGACAATAAACATGTGGCAATTTCCCTTGCAAATTTTAAAAACTCCCAATTTGTTGTCCATGTCATCAGTATTCCGGTTCAAATCAACAATTTTGGTAAATTGAAATTTTTCGGTGAAAATCAGACTAAATGTCCCAAATTATTAAGGTTACATTTGGATGAGAGGATTTGAATTTGGGTGAAGGATTTCAAATGACTACATCTAAAATTGATTTGAAATCATCCAAAATGACTCCAAAAAAAATTTTCAATGATTTGAAATCTATTATAGAATGACTTCATCCAAACAAGTGCAATGATTTTGTTATTATGAATTTGAAATTAATCCTTAGCTCCAAACTCATCGATCCAAATATTGAAGCCTAAAGTTATTGAAGTAAGACCAAACTTTGACAACTTACAGACTTCATAAAAGTCTAGAGACTAAGGGTGCATTTGGATGAGGGGATTTAAGCTTAGGGATTTGAAATTCTTAGCTAAATCCACACCATTGCTTAGCATATAAATCCAATTCAATTGATTTCAAATCCATCTTTAAGTTTTAATTCATTTTCAAAAGATTTTAAATCTCTCCCAAAACCTAGTCATTCGAAATTTATTATATTTTTTTTCATTTATGCTCATTTGCATATTCATACACACACACACACACACTGCACACACTATACATAGTGCACACATTTACATACATTGCACACATATACACATATATTTACACACATTGCAGACATATTTACATACACACTCACACTCACACTCACACACACACACACACACACACACATACATATCCTCTCCCACATATTCACACGAACTATCATCACACACATATATTTTTTTACTAAGTTGGGAGTACAGGTTGGAGGGGAGGGGATAAATTTCAAAGAAATTGAAAGATACCAGGTTCGAACCCCGGTTAACACCCTTACAAAGAGTGGGCGATACCCCTTGAGCTACAACCTCGTGGTTCACACACACACATATTCATACATACTAAAAGTTATATATTTCATATTTTAATTAGCGTATAAAATTATAATTATTTATAAAATAATAAGATTTTTATTTTTATTTATTAAATATTAATTAAGGAAATGAATAGAGATTTTAATTTTTTTCTATCAAAGGTTACGATGGATTTGAAATCCCTATGTAAAACCACATCATCAAAATAAGAGGTGGATTTCAAATCTAAGGGGTTTGAAATCCATTCATTTGAAATCCCTTAAAATTTCAAATCTCTCCGTCCAAATGGATCCTAAGTTATCTCACCAATTTTACAATTTAAAGAAATACTATAACTATGTGTCTCAGTAACCGGTGGCTTAGCCCACCTGCCACCACAAACAATTGTGGGGTGGAGGTCGAGGGTTCAAATCCCCGCTCCATCAAATTGTTTGTGGGGTGGAGGTCCGGGTTCTTATCCTGCTCCATCAAATTGCTCCCCTGTGGGCATATGCGGGTGAAGATTTGGTGGGAGCTCATCTTGAATAGCATCCGTGTGGGTTCGATTCGGGAGAGATCGTTATTAGTAGATTGGGGGTCGAACATAATTGTTCTCTTTACCTGGGAGGATCTGGTTGTACGTCGGCCAGACCACTGTCGAACAACGGCTAGTGCGTGCACATCCCGCGGTTTACCTTGGCGGCGGAATGAGGAGCCGGAGCTGTTGTCCTCAGGCATAGTCAAGCGTAAGCCTGAAAGCTGAGTTATCAAAAAAAAAAAAAAAAATATAACTATGTGTACTGTGTTTTTCCTGACGTGTTCTCAGAATTGAAAATTGTTGGATGATGAACAAAATGCGATTTTAATATATATTTGCAGAGGTCAGCAGGTAAAGTGCTGGAGGAGACATGTAACTACATTAGAAGGTTACAGAGAGAGGTGGATGACTTAAGTGAGCGGCTGTCGGAAATGTTGGCAACCACAAACACTAATCAAGCAGCTCTTATCAGAAGCTTGCTTATGCAATAGGCCCCCTTTTTTTTTCCTAAAAAAAAAAAGGCCATTTATTATTATTATTATTTTATTTAAATCTAAAATTTCTTTATTGCAATTTTCCCATTTTGTTGTCTATAGAGTCTTGATAATCACTGACAAGGGCTTAATGTAATACGATGGATTTTAAGTGGCATGGCAATTTCGAATATTGGTCGGAATAAATTACTAGTGATCTATAATAGTTACTGATTTTTTAAAACATGAACTATAGACATTTTACCGATTTAACACTCATATTTATATTGACTAACTCAGTATCCAGACTTTTTGGATTTGATAAATTGGTACATAAATCCATAGCAGTTCAATTGTGGGATTTGACCTTCTAAATCTACATGTATCAAACCTTTCAGAATAACTTTTTCATATTTTGTTTCTTTCTATGATAGCATAACAAAATGAGATGATGTGTCAGTGACATGTGTTTCATAACCTTGACATAAGTGTTATATCGAATACTTCTATTTTCACATATCATTAAAAGATAAATAACACATTGTGTTTTTATTCTTTCCACACGCTATTAGAAGCATATTTAACCAGTGCCATCTTGGTTAAAGGATTACGCGGTGTAAAAATGTAGTGGAAAACTGGAAATGAGATAATTATTGGCATGGTGTCAACCAATTTTACATTCTTATTTTTATTCCTTTTAGCAATGATGCAAGTTTGTTAGAGAGTTATTCCAACCCTTTTGTGAGGGGTATAAATAATTAGATTGTATTAGGAAAAGGAAGATGAAAATTATAACTAATCAGTCTTTTTCTTCTACCTCAAAATTTCTGTGACTTTGTTTGCTGTCTGGAGTCCGTTCCCCCTCGAAGTGTCAACAAATAATTATCAAAAGCCTAATTACTTAAAATTTAGGGAAAATTTTTTAAGTACCCACTACGAATAATATGGGTACCCAAATTGGTGAAATTGTCCCTCCTTTAAGTTGGGGTTTTTTGAATTTTGAAACTGAAGTAATAATTATACACATTGAAAACCGCATAACCCCTTCTTTAATAATTTTTTTTTGGCTAATTTATTCATTTTTTTTTTAAATTGTTAGATTAATTAATGATTTATTTTTTTCCCCAAGTGTTCATGATCGTAAATTTATCAGGACATTTTGTCGTATGCAGGTTGGATCTCCATAGAGTCAGAGTGATTATGTACGACACTATACGTCACCGATACACATCTGATATATTTGCTGCGAGGGTTGCCGCCACATGTCCACTTCGTCGCATCCTCCCAGTAGTATTGGTGCACGTTGGCTCTATGACGCCCTGCCAGATCTTCAGCCCGTCCGTCGCAAGTGGGAGCTTGTTATAGCGCCGAAGAAAGAATGTTATGAGTAGAAAGACAACACTAGTTGTGGCTTATTGTTTTGCGTTGTTACTTGTATAACAAAGAAGCTTATTAGGAATCAGGTGCAGGATAGGATCCCTGAATTGAGGATGATGGTGGCTCGTCAGATTTATCGATATAGTATAGATAGTAGTACGCTTCAGTCGTATTATATGTCATGTATTGTATGTCTTGTAAATATTTTGAATTATGTAAATATTCATTTTACATGGTTTTATGTCCTATTATTAGTAAATCGGAGGTTATTACACTTGCAATTGGTAAAAAAACAAGTAATCTTGTAACAAAACTAAGTAGAACAGAATGTAGCACGATATGGCAATTGAATGCATGATATGACACGATATGGCATGATATCTAGCATATATCGTGCCATATCGTGTCTCTTTGTGGCGAAATGGCACGATATCTAGCATATATCGTGTCATATCGTGCCTCATCATGACACGATATATGCTACATATCATTCAATATCGTGCAATATCGTGCATTCAATTGTGAAACAGAACATATTAGACAATTTGCTCTTAGTGTTATTTGGTAACATAATATTACCGTTGAAATAAAATTTTGCCTAATTTTCATCATCTGGACGTCTCGGGCATCTTCTACGGTACATCTACTTGGCATATTACACATTTGTTTTTACTATGCACCTGTCTTGAAGGACCCGGTTGTATCACTGAGGCACTTCCGTGCTCATCAAACGGTGATGACGTAGTGCATTTGACGCAATTGTGGCCAGCACCCCCACACCTTGAATAAATTTGACTCTTACGTGAAGAATTACTTGATGATTTAACAATAAAATAAACTCTACTTTTTCTATGACGACCAACTTGTCTCGGGTTATTTGGAGGGTTGCATACTAATTCTCGCACCTCTTGTGGTAGAACCCATTCATTCGGATCAGGAACTGGTAGAACTTCACCTGCCCACATTTGTTGAAGATTTTTATTTTTATAATAATGTGCAACAAATGAATAGATATTGAGGTTCGCCTTTCTGCACACAAAAAAAAATTATGTGAAAATATTGAACAAATTATGTGAAAATATAGATATAAATTTATTTATACCAAATTGTTGCAGATACATGGGAGCAATGCATCAATTCATATTCAAATTCTCGACAGATACACGTTCTTTGGGATAAGTCAACCAAATAAGTTTTTGTTCTATCTTTCACTTTGTACTTCACATTACTAAGACATTGAATATCCATTCCATGACCTATCTCAACTGCATCACTTAATCTTTTGGTTGCTTCATGTGTTAACTCTTGATCTCTTTCATTAACAGCAGTGCATCGTTCATAAAACCACTTTTCAATAATAGTCCGAGCGCACTCAAGCATAGAACAAACAAAAAACTTTTTGGCCCATAATAACTGATTATTGAAGCTCTCGGCTGATTTTGATGGCATGAACCAATAACGTTAGACATGACACTTACATCGAGACCCTGTCTTCCCCTGCACATTCTAACTTCTTAAAACGCACCCGTCTCAAATGTTTTCAAAATACTTGTCATAATCTTCACGACGATATGAATATGTTGCATTCCTAAATATTGCTATTATATGCCAACTGTTTGAGTCAAATTACTTTGCAAATGATAAGTGCAATGCCCATGTGATGCTTCTGGGTATACTACTTTTATGGCATTACTGATACTCTCGTGGTGATCAGAAGCAATCAGTAGATCACGAGGGCACGTATAAGCATCTCTCAACTGTCTCAAAAACCATGTCCAGGATTCGTCATTCTCAACATCCTCAATTCCAACTGCAAGTGAGAGAATCTATTCATTACCATATTTTGTTGCGGTAAGAAACAATATTCTCTGGTAGTTGCCTTTAAGGTGTGTTCCATCAATCACAAAAACAGGTCGGGCATAGTTTTGGAATCCCAGTGATTGATGCATGAAAAAAAAAGGCACGTACTTGAATATGTTAACATTATCCAACTTCCACTTAGTTACCGATCCGGGATTTGTTAAATTTAACATGTGTAAGTACGCCGGAAGTAAATTGAATAGTTGTTGTTATATCCATATATCAACCCAAAAGCATGATGCTTAGCACTCAATGCAACATTATAACTCATTTCAAGCCCATGTCGTGCTCCAACTCCGCCATCATAACTCATGGCACGAGCGTAGAATGTTCCACTAGTAATCTAGATGCAAAATACGCACCTACTACTTTAGAATGCACCCGCCTAGATGTATTGTCATTCAAATTTAACCCACATCCATGGTGCTTGTCAAACATTCCTACTCTCCAAATACCATCATTTCCATATGCATGCATTCAAAAAGGGCATCGTGCATACTTGCATATCGCATAATAACAAGCCTTATTCGAGCGTTCAACTTGATACTCGACTTGATTTTCAAGGTGATACATGTAAGTCCAAACGGCTACGATAATCTAGAGGGGGGTGAATAGATTATCTCCATCTTTTCGATTTCGCCCTCTTTTTTGAACACAACAAGCCAAGACAATAATAAAGGTGCGGGAAGTAAACAACACGCGTCGATTTATAGAGGTTCAACCTACCTAGGGCCTAATCATTTACCACCCCAGTATATCCGAGATGGATTTCAAAAAGAAAAAAAGATTTTATTAATTACCAAAATTAATACAACACCTTACAACATCACCTTGAAGAGCACCACACTCTTCTACAACACCACCTTTGAGATTACCACAATCTCTCTTGAAGATTACCACAATCTCCAACGGTACCTTGTGAAGATTACCACAATCTTCAACCTTGAAGAATACCAAATTCTTCAACACCTCAATAAAAAGATCACCACGATCTTCTTGCACCTATCACCTAGATCAATCCAAGTGTGTTCTTACCACAAGAACACTCACAATGATATCTTGTGTTGAATGATAACCCAAAATCAAGATTACAACTCGATAATGAATATTACAAATTTAAGTGCAAGTGTAATCAAGAAATAAGCCTAGACCTCAAGATGTGAAAGTGAAAGACCTTAGGCTATTACAACAAGAGTAAATACAATGAAGAACAAATATGTTTGCTTGAGTGTATCTTGTTGTGTTGTATCTCAATTCTTATTATGGTTGCTCCAAAACTTCCTCTATTTATAGGAGATGATTGATCATGTATAGGCTCCTCTTGGGAATTGAAAATCTACAGAAAAATACAATTAAAATCAAGAATATAGCTGTTAGAAATCAATCCCATAAATTAAGGAAAGTTGGTCTGCTTTGCTGCCACGGTCGAATTTTCTCATCAAACATTAGGGCGACCGGTCGCGCAGAAATAGACGTTTGAAAATAATAACACAATTTTACACAGGGCGACCGGTCGACGGGGGGTCCGACCGGTCGATCCTGTGCCCAGCCGGTCGACCATACTCAAAAATTATGTCAGGGCGTTATGTTTCATAAAAACAAACCCAAAATCACGGGTCGACAGGGTGTCGGCCGACGCCCACCCGATCGATGTCGTGGTCGACCGATCGACCTCTGCAATTATACTCCCGTCATATTTTCTGTTTCAAAACACATCTCCAGGCACGGGTTGCCCTATAGGGCGGCCGGTCCAACGCAAAACGGAAGTGTTGTCCAATTTTAAACAAAAATAAACTTCAAGAAATACTCCGAAAAATTGGTAAAAACATTTTAAGACAATCGAAAGTATTTGGACAACATTTGAAAACATTGTTTTGATGTAAAAACAAAATCATCAAAATCATGATAAAAACATATATCAAACAATCTCCCCCTTTTTGATGATTACAAACCAAAATAATTTTAGAAATATGGAGAGGTCTAATTTTAAAATCAAAAAACGATTTCCCGGTAAAAACATCTAATCGTTTAGAAGCGACCATATTTCCAAAATAAAATAGCAACCAAATAAGGAAGTAAATATTAACCAAATATAAGCACAAGCTCCCCCTATCAACAAACACATCAAGAATAAGAAACATGTAATCAACCAAAAGTTAAAAACTCAGCTTTTATATATTGAGCTTAAGTATCAAGAGCTTATAAGCTCCCCCTGTCAACAAAACATCATTATTCATGAAAATGAGTTCAAAATACATCAAATGGACTAAGTATAATCCACAACTTTTGGCTTTTAGGAGCCATAGCTTATAGCTTCTTTCACAAGCTTATATTAGCTTCTATGAGCTAATGAGCTTATAACCTATTTCTCCCCCTTTGGAATCATCAAAATGAATGTTAGCACGATAAAAACATCATATAATCATATCAAAGTGCGCAACTAAACCGATGTATCGAGCTATATGAACATTGAAGCTTATAAACCAAATAGGAGGGAAAAGTTGATCATACGACTTGTAGAAGCTTATGAAAACTCATTTGATTTGCAAAACATGATCTTTACAAATATATAAGACTTTTGAAATTGAGAGAATCATGTAGGTGATGAATTTTTCATTGAAACGTTTTATCGAACACTTGGCGGGCGTCAAAAATTGAAGAAGATATATAAAGCCTTTGTAAATGTAATCAAACCAAGTTTTTCATCACCAAAAGCAATTTTACAAATATATCCAACAACAATCATCATTCACAACACAATTATATAAGAATTCCATCAATATATCAAGTCGAAGCATTTTCTCAAGGGTTCAACCCAATTGAGATAAAAAAAATAGAATTCTTACCATTTAATCGGTGATGATGAGTAACAATGATGATAACCGAGCAACATAATCTCCAAAATATGTAATTTATGCAACAAAACATATTTGAAGTGAATTGTGTGTGAAATGCCAAAGGGGACGGAAAATGAGTGATATGAGCCAAAATGGCTAAGTATAAGAACATAGACGGATTTAACCAAAAACAATACTCATGGGCGACCGGTCGAAGCTGAGGGCGACCAGTCAAGGGCATGGCCGACCGGTCGGCCTCAGCCCAGACCGCCTAATGGTTCTTTCTGTTTTGCAAAAATTCGAAGTTTGAACCAAAAATCTGATTTTTCGCCCCTAAGTTTTAAAACATGCAAAATGCAAACATAGACCTCATTCAATATATATTATGTCATAATTAAGCTCGAAATGAGGTAAAAGACTCAGCGGTAAATGGTTGAAAACAAATATCCGCGAGTTATTCTTGAGACGGAATTAAACACATCTCAGTTTTTCGTTTTTAGAAACGCAATTCCTTAGAAAAAAGATTTTCGAATCTCAATATATTTAGTTCGATTATGACGAACCATATTTTGAGAAATATGAACGTTTTAAAATATTGGATATACAAGCCCTAAGAGGAAGTGCCTTTCCAATATTTGAAAATTTCTTTTAACGACACTTTAATAAGATTCGTTGGTATAGTTTTGAAGTCGAGCATATAGACATAAGGCATAGAAAATGTCGAGTCTAAAAGGAGTAATAAACGAAGATAAACATACCTCGAATTTGTTTGTCACCCGATACGCCTTCCTCAACCTTTGTTAATCTTGATATTTGTTGCCATAGGGATAGAAATTGTTCCTCCTTCTTCAATGCCTAACTACTTCAAAGGTACTTATGTATACTTTGATTGTGAAATTGTTAACCTTTTTTATCTCACATGCCAGAAAAGTCATTGTCTTATCCCAAGTGGGTATTTCTCATAATTTGCTCTAAAATTTACTTGATCACTTATAAAATAGATTTATTTTTATTTTACCGTCCACAATACATAATTATTTCACCATATTAGCACAATCTTGGATTAATGATCCAACAATAATTAGATACTACGGAAAGCAATACATATGAGCTATATAGGTGATTTTAGATATAACAATTGCACAATTAAGGAGGGCTAAAACTGTAAAATTATGTTGTTTTCTTATGGGGGTTGAAATTAACAACGTTCCCAAGATATTTGATTGGAGCAGGTTTTTTGTGAGACGATGATACTTCTAGTGTAACAAGTGATATTTTTAATGTAAAAAGTCATACTTGTCTAAATACACTTAAATTAGTGTACATGCAGCAAAAAACTGAGAAGTTGATTTTTCTGTTGAAGTTGAGTTTAGTGTGTTTTATTTCAGTGAAAGACATTGATGTGACATAGTGAAACTGGAGACTAAGCATTGTTTGGAAGAAATCAGTTCCATCGAAAATTATTGAAATTGATGCAAAATAATATTTCCACCTAACTACACTTGAGGACAAGAGGTATAATTAGAGATTGAGGTAACACCTTGTGTATTATTTGCAGAGGTGACAAAATTAAGCCCGACCGCGGGCCAGCCCAGCTAGCCCGAGATTTTGGCTGGCTTGGGTTGGGCCACATTTTTTAGACCCAAAAAAAGTCGGGCCCACCTAACTACACTATAAACTTCATATATTTGTAAATTGTATATATGAGTGCTGGAACTTACAATATTGAAGATTTAATTATTTTCTTACTCTATTAAACAATCATATGTACTTGCAAAAGGGGCGGGGTGGAGGGGACTCCTACTGAAAATTAGAGCTGGTAATTTGGGCCCGGCCCAGAAGCCCGGCAATAAAATTAGGCTGGGCCTCAAATATGGAGGTCTAAATAGGACTGGGCCTATTTACTCCATCTTAATGGGCCTAATGGCTCGTTCTGTCCGAAGAAAAATATATTACACAGGCTAGACTAGGCCATGAAAAAATTGACCTAACAGATTTTTGGGTCGGCCCAGCCTAGTCCGATTTTGCTCTTAGGCCTGATGGGCCCAACTCTACTGAAAATTTTGATTATTCTTATTTATAAATTTTATAGTTACCTACATAATTCGATAAAAATATATTATTTTTTTCCGAATTATACTGATCAATTACCCACAAATCACCAATAATTTTTGAATTTACCAACATGAATATTGTAGTTACCAACAATTTTAGATTTTGTTGGCCAATATTTAATTACAATGATTTTACCTACACTTTAGACCATCTCCAACAGTTTGCATCATTTTAGTGCATGTTATAAGTGCGAAATGTGCATTTAATCTCCAGCAGTTTGCAGTAAATTCTGCATTAAAAATGAATATTTCATAATATTCCATTTCAGTGCATATTTTCATACACTAAAATCATTAATTTAAAATAGAAACAAAAGAATTTTTTAGTTAGTGTAGCTACAGTGTTGCACTATTTCTCACGCAATCTTCAAAATGTCCTAGGCCTTGGCATAGTATTGGGACGGGTTTTTTTCTCTAAATTAAAGATATAACACTCTTTTGGAGATGCTCATCTTAATTTTTACCCATGTATTTTTTTGTAGGTAAATTGATTTTTCCCTGTGGTGATATAACTTAGTATTTGACACCTTTTCGTTATCCAATAGTAACAACAGCGTATAATTATTTCCAACTTTGTAAAATATTGATTCGTTGATATATCAATCACCAATTATAATAAGTATTGGTTCAAAGTAGAGCGCAATGTTGGCTCCACTATTTCCGTGTCTGTTAATTATTTTTTTACTTGTTAGTGATATAGCTATAAGAATATCTATCACATATCTTTTCCAAACAGTTAATTCAAACACGTTTTAATTAATAAATAGTAAATATGTCCAAGAAGTGTGAGCTTAATTTGACTGACCACTCTAATTACTATTTTTTAGGCAATCTATTACGATTCTATTTCACCAATATTGTATTTTACTGATACATTGTCAAGTTTATATTATAATTTACAAGGTCAAACTTCAAACATCAAAATTGCAATAAAAGGATTTCAATTGCAACTTTACTCCCCAAAATTAATGCTAATGTCATGGATTTTTTACTTATTCGTGGTAGCAAATTGTGTGGGCCGTGTCATATCAGGTCAGCCCGATAAACAGTAACGCGAACATAACCCAATAAGTTTAATTAATGGGTTGAAAATGGTAGCCCAAACACGATACGATAAAAGTTCAATAACCCAAGCACGACCACTAACCCGATAAGCAAATTTATTTATTTATATTTATTAATTATTATTAATTTTTGGCTCATTGAACAATTTAATTAGAGCATTTGACTTGTTAAATCATTTACTAATATAGTATAATATTATTTTTCTTCAAATATTTATCACAAAGTTAGAATGAGAAAAATATGTCGAGAAAAAGATATTATTTAAGTTATCGGGTCTTATAGGGTTTTACGGGATTATCGGGTTGGCCCGATAATGGCCCAAACCTAATAATACCTGGACCAAATTATTCGATAATTATGTGTCGTGTTCGTGTCGTGCTTTCTCTCGTGCCTCAAACTGTCACTCCTATGTATAGGGTAATTATTCTAGTCTAATTACCTCTTGGTATGTTCAAAAGCCATCATAAATATTATCACATCTTGCTTGACTTGGTCAGAAACTCTAGTGCTAATTTTTTTTTTTTACCACCTGATCAACCCCAATATGTGAAATTCAAACAAAGGTGAGCTAATAATAGTGATAATAATGCTAATGTCATGCATTTTGTGGCATGTCTTATCCACAAATTTCGCTTTCTTGAACAATCCTCGTTCCTCTCTTTTGGGTCAAAATAAAATGTCTCTCTCTCACATTTTTTTTTCTTTTTTTTTTTGACTTTTTTTTTATTTTTTGTTTTTTATGCTTCAGACAGATTGAGATGGAGGACGAGCTACAAAATGGTGGAGATGAATGTTAATTTTGTTATAGTTTTAGAGTAGTATGGGCAATTGCATGCAAAAGAAAATTGTGTTGGAAATTGATGAGGTTAAAAACAACTCTCAAGAATACATTCGTGGGAAGGAAGACGGTGATGTTGAATGCGACATTAATGGTTCTATAGTTGCTAATAATAATAACGCGCCCAACTCCATTGATTTGCAAAATCAAAGTGTACTCCAATTTGACCACAACGTTAATATGGATGATTTCCATAATAGGCGACCTCTAAATCGACCTCCACCTTCAGGTAACTTTCTCTCGCTCTCTCTTGATTTTAAATATGAGATTCAAGATTTATGGAAGAACTTGAATGTGTTTCTAATATTGGTTTATATAATTCTCTCAATTCTCTGTCTTGTTAAGTATTTCCTACCATCGATTTTCTTTCATTATGTTTTTCTTGGGGGTGGTTTTTATTAGGGACTTGATGCATTAATATGCTTAGTAATTCCAAGAATTGCAATCAATTTTAGTCATCATGTAATTAACTATAGTGGTTGGTAATAATTGTCGTGCAAAAAGCACAATCTGCAAAACAAATCCCACACAACTTTTAAAAAACTATCGATTTCAGTTATTTGTTCGTCGGATGTTGAAAATTTTACCAAAAATTATCTATGTATCTATATTTTCAGCCAACCCACTTTTAGTGAGTTTTCATGTTGATTGAGACCAAAACATAGAAAAGAAAGAATCACTTTGAGGATGTCTTCATAACCAAAACCGATTCCACATCAGTGGATTTGGCCGGAAATGTTGACATGTGGATTGTTCTTGGCAACTTTTCCAATATTCAGCAACCAAAGAATTGAAATCAATAGTATTTGCAATTTACAGGATATTTTTTTGCATTGCAAATTGTGATTTATATAGTACTATATGTCCCCTATACATTAGGGGTGTAATTTGGGTTGGGTCAGATTCACGGGTCAGAACAAGTCAATCCAGACCCGACCCATTTAATTATTTGTGTCAGAATCTTGAATTCGGACCGACCTATTTGTTTTACAGGTAACCCGGACCTGACTTGTTTAACCCGTTTAATAAAATTATTTTTATGTAAATTTAATAATTTCAACTGAATAAATTTAATTTTTTTAAAATCAACCACAATGATATTCAAAAATAATATAATTGCATAAATAACATAATATACTAATCATATTTAATAGTTTCAGTCAATAAAAAATATCACAATTCACAACATACAAACATAAATAATAGAATTGCATAAATAACATAATATACTAATCATATTTTGAGGACAACATACAAAAAAATGCAAAATAATAACAACATACATAATTAAAGAGGGTTTGCCATTTAAGACATGTCTTATTTTTGTTTTTTTTTACAATTAATTGTTTATTTAGTTTTCTTTTAAATTCAGAAACGGGTATGACGGGTTAAATGGGTCATAGCAGATTGACCCGAGCCCGACCTGTTTAATTGGCGGGTTATTCGATTTCGGCTCCATTTCGACCCGGACCCATGAAGCCTGGACCCATACCTATTAATTTCGTGTTAGGTTCATGTTGAGTTTGCGTGTCGGGTCCGAAATTGACACCCCTACTAGACATACATGATCATAATTGCAATTTATCATTTTTTTTTAATTATATTCAAGATCTTCTTACGGAGAGCTGGTTGTTATTTTTTTCTTTTTCAGCTTTCATGGAAAAAAATCATCGAAAGAGCCATCCTCTACCCACTCCAAATCTTGCAACATATGCATACAGCAACGACAACAACAGGGCTAGTTTCTTGCCATTGCCAAAGCCAGAAACTAGCCCTAATAATAATACTAAACCCGACGACGAATCGAGCTCGATCACCGCAACACCAATCCCAGAAGCATCATCTGCAACTTGTAGATTGCCAATGCCAATATCAGAGAGTGAAATACTATCATCCCCTTACCTAAAGGCGTTTTCGTTCGACGAAATTCGAAAAGCCACTGCAAATTTTAGTGAGGATAGTTTGCTTGGAGAAGGTGGGTTTGGTTGTGTTTTTAAAGGATGGTTGGATGTTGAAACCCTAACTGCTGCAAGACCGGGATCAGGGTTGGCTGTTGCTATCAAGAAGCTAATACCTTATGGCTTCCAGGGTCACAAAGAGTGGTTGGTAAGTTTTTCTTCATTTTTAGGGATAATTACAAAAACACCCCTGAGGTTTGGGTTAATTACAAAAAAACCCAGACATATTTCAGAATTGCGAAAAACTCCTTCAAGTTTCTTTTTGTCTTAATTTTAAGGGGATTAACTGTAATATTTTTGTAAATGCCAGAAATTGTTTTTGAAATGTTGCGAGAATCACCGGGGAAATGTAAGACGGAATCAAACCTCAAGTTTTTTTTTGTAATTTTCAAAGAACTCTGTTTTTTTTTTGTAATTAGCCCAAACCTTAGGGGTGTTTTTGTATTTATCCCTCATTTTTATGAATCATAGTAACATAATTAATAGGGATGATTAAAAAAAACACCCTGAGGTTTGAAGTACTTATAAAAAGATTCCACTTAAGGTTTGATTTCGTCTTATATTTTTACTTAAGGTTTGATTTCGTCTTATATTTTTACTCCAACTACTGTTCTGATAAGATTTGCTGATGTAATCACATTTTCTAAGTAATACAAAAAGTTTTATGGTCATAACTGTAATGTTTAGAAAAGCTGAGGGATGTAATTATAAAATACAATAGGAAAATGGGGCTACATATAATATTTAGAAAAATTGATGGGTGTAATTGTAAAATATTTGATTACATCAGCAAATTTCATTAGGTAAGCAAATAGTTGGGGAAAATGTAAGAATTTCTCTGGATTTTTTTTTCCTAATTACGCCAAACCTCAGGTCTTCTTGTAATTAACTATATAATTAATGTGTCTATGTGGTATGAGATCTTCTATTATGGAATACTCAGAAAAAGTGTCGGGGAGAAAAATAATTTTAATGTTATCGAATGTTAACTTTTAATTCTGAATTAATTTCATTCTGAAATATTTAAAAGTATTTTTACAACTTGTTCACCAAATATTATGCATGTATCAACGTAATTAATCAACTTTCAGCTTCTAATTCCAAATAATACATTTGATTTTAACTACTTTAATTTTCACTTCTACTATTATAAATAACTTTTTCTAAAAGCAGAAATGTTTTCAAACGCTCCCTTAATATTTCATTTTATGTGTATTTTCTCAATTTTACTCATTTTTATTGGGTTGGCATATGACATGGTGCAGTCAGAAGTAAACTATTTAGGTCGACTTCGCCATCCAAATGTAGTCAAACTCATAGGATTTTGCATTGACGGTGACGATCGAATTCTGGTTTATGAATTTATGCCTGGAGGCAGCCTGGAGAGACATTTATTCAAAAGTAAGTTTAATTTATTAGAAACTCATATTCTCTAGCTGCTAATTTATCTGAAAATATATATATAACAAAAAGAGAAATTAATGCATCTATATGGAGTATTTTTTTTAAAATAAAATGGGACAAAATGCCCGCTTCTAAAATGTAAAAATGAAAACTAGTCATCTTTTGTAAATACAAATTTTTTAGTCATTTTGGCCAAGCAAATGACATTCATACCCTTCTAGCATGTTTTTTTAATATTTGGTCTATTTCTCTCTCTTTCACTTATCTCTATGTATCATCTTACCCTTTCTTTCAAGCTTTTTTAAAAAATCGAATCTGTATTTTCGTTTTTAAATATGCAATATGGTGTTGAATTATGGATATCGGAAAGATGATTAATTTGATATATTATACATGTAAAATGGATTTAAAACAAAAAAATTATTTGAATTCAAAGTTTTTTGGAGAAAAAAACAAAATAACTGGGTTGTAATAAGTGAGAGAACTGGATATCGAGTTACAGTAACTCGACACCAAGTTACAGAGATGTGTGTCTTTGTGCAGTTAAATTGACTCAAGGGTGAATTAGGTTTTTTACACCCAAAATTAGGGGTGTCAATTTGGGTTGGAGTGCGGGTTCGTGGTCCGGTTCGCGAGGTTCGCGTGTCGAAACAAATGCGGCCCGGCCGGACCCGACTGTTTAATTATTCGTGTCAGAATCTTGAACCCGGACCCGACCTACTTATTTCACACGTAACCCGGACCCGATCCGCGTAACCCGTCTAATAAAATTATTTTTATATATATTTAAAAGTTTTAACTGAATAAATTTATTTTTTTTAAAATCAATAACTATCATACACTATTCAATCAATAAAAAATATCACAATTCACAACATACAAAAAGAAATAAAATAATTGCATAAATAACATAACACGCTGATCATATTTTAGGGACAATATTAAAAAAAACATGCATAATAATAACAAATACATAATTAAGGAGGTTTTATCATTTAAGTTTTAAGAATATGTCTTGTTGTTGTTTTTTCTTACAATTAATTATTTACTTAATTTTTTTTTAAATTCACAAACGGGTTAAATGGGTCGTAGTAGGTTGACCCGAACCCGACCTGTTTAATTGACAGGTTATTTGGGTTCGACCCATTTTTGACCCGGACCCACAAAGCCTGGACCCATACCCATTAATTTCGTGTTAGGTTCGTGTCGGGTTTGCGTGTCGGGTCTGAAATTGACACCCCTACCCAAAATAGTTAAAAAGCATGTGTTTGAAAAAAATGGTTAAAAAACATTTTGGTTAAATGTTTATTTATACTTTTTCAGGACATTCTCCATCACTTTCATGGGCAAGAAGGATTAAGGTTGCTGTGGGTGCAGCGCGAGGGCTGTGTTTTCTACACGAGTCGAAGTCGCCTGTTATATATCGCGATTTTAAGACTTCAAATATTTTGTTAGATTCAGTAAGCACGCTTATTGAAAAAATAAATGGAATGTAGTTTTTTTTTTTTCTATTTCAATTTTTTTAATTCTAATTGATATTTTATGCGGTATCCAATTTGATCGATGCATTGCAATTGTATACCATTTATGCCAAGTGCATATTTTTTTTAACACTTGTGAAATGCATTTTGTAATGTGAAATACGAAATAAATATTAAGCTAAAATGAAGGATTGAGATTTTTTCTTTATTTTTCTTTCTTTCTATTATTAATAACTGATTTTCTTTGTACAGGAATTTAATGCAAAGCTTTCAGACTTTGGACTGGCAAAAGCTGGACCAACTGAATCCCAAACTCATGTAACAACAAGAGTTATGGGCACTGAAGGCTATTGTGATCCACGCTATCTTGCCACAGGTATAATAATTTTTCTTCTCTTAGTTATATAATGTAGCGAAAATTATTCATTTGATTCTAACTTTAGTGTGTCATATATAACTTTTGTCACATAAATAACAATTTCACAAAACTAATTATGATACTTAACAAGAAATTTCATTTTTTGATCATATTTTTGCTTTGGAAATTACACGATATGTTCACTTCATACATTAACATATACACAAATATTCATGAACAACCATAATTTCCAAATTGCATCTTCTATTTTAGTTTTATGTTGCATGTTGTATTAAATAACGCCAATACACATCACATATATATTATTAATTTCAATATATAATTACAAAAACTATGTTCACACATGCAGCATGTCTACGCATTAAAGAATATAAATAGAAATCATAATAACAACTCTAACATCCATCAAATCTGCTTTAGTTTTCTTAAATAATGATAATAATTTACTTTTGTTAATAGGTAGATTAACGGTAAAATGCGACGTATATAGCTTTGGGGTCGTGTTGCTAGAGCTGCTAACAGGGCGACGTGCTATCGATGAAACAAAGTGTCAAGAGGAGAAAAACTTGGTAAATTGGGTAAGGCTTCATGTTCTTGACAATGGCAAGGTTTTCAGGATCATGGACACTAAGTTAGAGGGACAATATTGTAAAAGAAGTGCCTATGTAGCTGCAAATATTGCATTGCGTTGTGTAAATCACGAGCCGAAATATCGGCCTCCTATGACTTATATTTTGGAAATTCTAGAAAATCTTCCCTCAAATAAAAACCATCATCAACACTAAAAATCAAGTTTAGTGTTTTTTTTTAGTGTATTATCAATCAATATATGCATGATAGATGTAATTCTAGATTTGATTTGCCAATCTTTTGCAAATGGCTATAGAAGTAAAGATTGTGGTATGCATAGCTTTTACTCATTCATTGTGTGTGTACATCTTTGATTTCTATATTTGTTCCATTACATTACATGGGTGTAATGTACATAAAATGATGTCATTGTTATATTAATAACATCCATCTAGTATATATATGAAACATGGGATAGAACATAAAATAGAACGAAAATTTGGACTAATATCATATTCCTAATGCTACATCCATGGCACATGCACTAATTAAGCTATACACTTAATTAGACGATTATGTGAACAATATAATGAGAGAAAACAAGATTTATATATGATTTTTATTGATCTTGAAAAGGCATACGATAGAGTCAACCGTGATATAATGTGGCGCGTATTGGAAAAAAGAGGAATAAAAATAGCCTACACAGATGCCATAAAAGATATGTATGATGGTATAACAACATGTATTAGGACACCAACAGGAATATCTAGTGAATTCCCAAACACTATAGGTTTGCATCAGGGATCTGCTCTAAGCTCGTACCTTTTTATCCTAATAATTGATGAAATCACTAAACACTTACAAAAATCCATCCCTGAATGTATGTTATTTGCGGACGATATAGTTTTAATTGATGAAACAAGGGAAGGAGTAAATGCAAAATTGGAAGTTTGGAGAGAAGCACTCGAATCAAAAGGTTTTACTATAAGTAGGGCTAAAACAGAATACATGGAATGCCACTTTAGTAAAAACAACAGGAACAATGAGACGAAAGTTAAAATTGATGGACATGAAGTGAGTATAACAAAGAGTTTTAAATACTTAGGATCTATAATTGAAGAGAACGAAGAAATCAATAAAGATGTCACACATAGGATCCAAAGAGTTGGAATAAATGGAGGAGTGCATCTTCTATCCTTTGTGACCGTAAAATACCATTAAAATTGAAAGGAAAATTTTATAAAACGGCCATAAGGCCGCAATGCTTTATGGAGCGGAATGTTGGGCGACTAAATATGAACACGAACAAAAAATGAGGGTAGCGAGAGATGAGAATGTTAAGATGGATGTGCGGACACACTAGATTAGATAGAATAAGAAATGAACACATTAGAAACAAAGTGGGAGTAGCACCAATAGACGCAGAAAAATTAGAGAAACATGATTAAGATGGTTTGGACATGTTTATAGGAGACCTTTAGATGCACCTGTGCGACGTTTAGAAGGTAGAAAATCACTCACACAAATCAAAAGAGGAAGAGGTAGGCCTAAAAAGACTTGGAAAGAAGCTATTAAACATGACATGTTATACCTAGAAATAAACGAAAATATGGCTTATGACCGTAAACGATGGCGCGATATGATCCGTATAGCCGACCCCACGTAGTGGGATTAAAGCTTAGTTTGTTGTTGTTGTTGTTGTATCTTCTGCCAAGTGACATTAAATCCATACACTTAGTATACATATGGTGTAAGCATGAGTTTAACATTTAATTTTTCATTGAAGAGACATATAAGAAAAAACAGGGAAAAACATAAACACCAAGGAATTTTATTTGTTGTTTGAAAGTAAGTGGTATATGTGGCATCAATGATTTGTAATTGTGTATAAATCTCTGGATGTCTTCACTTTTTAACAATTTATTTGTTGGTTAATTGGCTTAACTATTCTATATTGATACGTACTGTGAGAGAAAAATTCACTTTTGGTCCCATTAAATTTATCCCTTGTTGAGTTTAGTCCCATATCTTAAAAAATTAACGGTCAAACCTGTCAAAATTAAAAGTCAAACCTGCTATTTGGGACTAAAAGTGAGAACAATGGGACTAAAATCATCAGGTGCTTAGTCTAATGGGACCAAAAGTGAATTTTTCTCTAAAAACTAAATATAACTAATATCTATTTTAAAAAATATATTATAATTTTATTTACTATTTTTTTATTTATTATAATTAAAAAATTGTCAACTAAATTAAATGATAAAATTTATAATTCAACTTATATAAAATAAATTTTCTGGAAAATAATTTTTAAAAAAATAGATGTTAATTAATTTTTTTTGTGAATTGTAATAATAAAAAAAGATGAAATACATGTATCATTTATTTTAATTAGAAAATTAACAAAGTATAATAAATGATAAAATTTATAACTCAAGTTATAAAATTTAAATTTTCTGAAAAATAACTTTTAAAAGTAGATGTTAAGTTTTTTTAATGTGTAATACGAAAAAAAAAAAAGATCAAATACATGCATATATAACCTAGTGCATATATGTGTGTATATGTAAAAAAACTTTTTTTTTTTTTTTTTTTTTTTTTTTTTGGGGGGGTCGCTATGTTCTTGCCCCAGGATGCTGGTCTCATATAACACAGTGTATGTAGTAAAGTTTGATTTTTTTTTTTGAGGAAATGTAAAAATTTGATTTAAAAACATAAAAAGTAAAAATATAATATTTGAAAATGAAGAAGTAAAAAAATATTTGTAATAATGTTTATAATATTAATTTAAATAAATAACTCAAAATATAAAATTTAAATAATTAACTAAGTGGGAAAAGATATTTTTAGAAAAATATTTGAAGGACAGGTTTTTTCTTAGTTTTCAAGTGGGACATTCACAATATTAATTTAAATAAATAACTCAAAATATAAAATTTAAAATAATTTTTATCATCAATAATATTAAATTTAACCACAAAAGAATAATTGGATCACTTTGGTTAAAAATTTAACTTGGTGTCCTATGAGACTATTTTTATCGTTAAAAAATTAACTTTGGTGTCTTATGGGACCATTTTTGTCTTCAGTAACGGTTTTCGTTAGTTTTTTAACAGAGTTTCAATTTCCGATTCCTATGGGACTATTTTTGGTGAAAAATATCGATTTGGGACCAAAAGTGAGTCTAATGAGACTAAAATCATCAGGGGGTTGTTGAAAATTTACCACTCAAGACATAATTTTATTGACCACTCAAATATTACAAGACAAACCTCACCACAACTTCACTCAAACTCAAATATTACTTAGAAGCTTTGCTTCTCACTCACTTGTTTTTCTTTCTTAACTTGATACAAAATGAACCAACAACACCACCTATTTATACTAACACTTCATCTAAATCAATGGTTAAGATTGATTCTCACCAACCTTAATCCAATGGTTATCTTTTATTTCCATCTACCACATTCACCTACCATACCAACAACTTAAACTCAACTACCAAACTCATCTACCACAATTAAATATAAAATAAGTTTATATAATTCAACACTCTCCTTTAAACTTATTTTATAATCCCAAGTGAACTTCTCAATCTTGCAAAGTCTTCATACTTCAATGGCTTGGTAAAGATACCAACAACTTGATCTTGCGACTTCACGTACTTCACTTGAACTTCTTCTCTGGCAATGCATTCTCTGATGTAATGGTATCGAGTATCAATATGCTTGCTCCGATTATGAAATATCGGATTCTTGGCCAAAGCTATTGCTGACTTGTTATCAACATAAATCTCTGTTGGATCTTCTTGTGACATGCTTAATTCTTGTAACAAATTCCTTAGCCATATTGCATGACTAACACATGATATAGCTACCATGTACTCAGTTTCACATGTTGAAAGAGTGACTATTGGTTGTTTCTTCGATGCCCAAGTGAAAGCAGTATCTCCCATGAAAAATGTGAAACCAGTTGTACTTTTTCGATCATCAGTATCTCCCGCCCAATCACTATCACTATACCCAACAAGCTTATAATCATTAGAAACTGAATAAAACAGACCAAAGTTGATTGTACCTTTTAGGTAACGAAGAATTCTCTTGGCTGCCTTGAAATGTGTGGTGGTTGGATTTTCCATATAGCGGCTCACGAGTCCAACTGCGTAAAGAATAGCAGGCCTTGTACAAGTTAAGTACCTCAAACACCCAACTAGGCTTTTGAATAGAGTTGGATCCACTTTATTTCCTTCATCATCCTTGCACAATTTCAATCCACATTCTACTGGTGTGTTTATTGGATTGCAATCATCCATCTTAAACTTCTTCAGAATCTCTTTTGTGTAGCCTTCTTGTGAGATGAATATCCCATCATCCTTCTGCTTGATTTTGATTCCGAGGTAGTGAGCCATTAACCCAATGTCAGTCATTTCGAACTCTTTTGTCATTGCCTTCTTGAATTCTTGGAACAAGCCTATATTGTTCCCTGTAAAAATCAAATCATCAACGTACAAGCAAACAATTGAAACATCATTATCCTTGTTCTTGATGTAAATAGCATGTTCGTATGGGCATTTTGTGAAGCCTTTCTCTTGCAAGTATTTGTCAATTCTACTATTCCAGGCTCTCGGTGCTTGTTTCAATCCATAAAGAGCGTTCTTTAACTTCAAGACTTTATCTTCTTGTCCTTCAACCACATAGCCCGCTGGTTGTTCAGTGTAGACTTCTTCCTCCAGTACTCCATTAAGGAGCGCTGACTTTACATCCATCTGGTGTATTTTCCACTTATTTTGGGCTACCAAAGAAATTATTAGTCTTATGGTTTCTAAACGTGCAACAGGAGCAAATACCTCATCATAGTCAATGTTAGCTCTTTGACTATAACCTTTTGCAACAAGTCTCGCCTTGTACCTTTCAACTTCTCCTTTGGCATTCTTTTTCACCTTGAACACCCATTTTACACCGATTGTTTTATGACCTTTGGGAAGTTGAGCAAGCTCCCAAGTGTCATTTTTCTTGATGGACTTAATTTCTTCATCCATTGCATCTCCCCATTTCTTATTTTGAGTAGCTTCTTCAAAGTTCACTGGCTCACAATCTGCGAACAGACAAAATAGGGTGAGATTTTCGAGCTTATCAGTTACCTCATAGAGCTCTTCTAGACTTCTCGTACGCTCTTCATTTCTCTCAACTAGGAAAGATGGTGGTGATTGTGAAAATGACGGTGATGTTGGTGGTGCAATGGGTTCTTCTCCTGATTGCTCAACAATTACTTGTTCATCATCTTCAAATTCAGGAACGAAGTTGTAATCTTTGGCATGTGTACCCCAATCCCATTCGCCTTCTTCATCAAAGATAACATCTCGACTGGTGATTATCTTTCCATTGATGGGGTTATATAGTTTGTAGCCTTTGGAGTTATTGTCGTAGCCGATGAAGATGAACTTCTCGCTTTTATCATCCAACTTGCTTCTTTGTTCATCTGGTATATGTACATGACCTATGCTTCCAAAAACTCTTAAATGAGAAATACCAGGCTTTCTCCCATTCCATGCTTCTTGTGGTGTCTTGCCTCACACGCTTCTTGTTAGTGAGCGATTTGACAGATAAACCGCACACGCCACGCCCCGCCGCCTTAAACTAGGGATGGCAACGGCGGAGTCTCGGGGGGTTTGGCCAAACTCGAGACCCGCCCCACCAAGCAAAAGTAAAACCCGGGACCCGCCCCGTCCCGCTCCAAAACCTGCCCCGCCCCGCTTAAAACCCGCCGGGGCGGGTCTAGACCTGTTGGACCCGTTCCTTATTAATCCTGTTACAGTTTGAATTGCAATAGTGATTTCTGATATCATGCAGTACAACTTTGAAATATGGATTTGTTAATATATTTCCTTTTTTTAATATATGATGGATTGTTAAATTTGATAAAAGAGAATTTTAATATAAAATATTACATGAATACGAGAGTATGGGTGTTATTTCATATTTGTATCCACATGCAAATTATAAATTAATTAGGTTTGCAATTTGCATTCCATGTCATCTCTGAACTTGCTAAAAACTAATAAATCAAAGTACAAAATTCAATTAATATTAAAGTACACCTGCACTGTTCGAATGACAAAAACTACAAAATTAATACCACAATAAAATTAATTAGCCTAGGCCTAGAGTTGCAAGGGAAAAATGTAGCTGAAGACATAAAAAAGTAGGAACTGTAATGTAAAAAGGGTGGAAAAAATATAAAAAATAAAATAAAAATAAAAAATATAATGTACCGGGGCGGGTCCATGAGCACCCGTTACCCGCCCCGGACCCGGGCGGGTTTTAGATTCCTTACCCGAGACCCGCCCCGGGACCCGCTTGACCGGGTCTAAACCCTGCCCCGTGCGAGGCGGGTTTGATGCGGGGGCGGGTTTTAACCGCCCCATTGCCATCCCTATCCAGAACTCCTTTGGCATTTTCTTGCTTTTGAGCATACTTCGTACCATGTTGAGAATGGTTCGATTCTTTCTTTCTGCAACTCCATTCTGTTGGGGGGATCTGGGAATAGTAAGTGGTCGTCGAATTTCATTTGCTTCACAAAACTCTTGGAATTCCTTCGAAGTGAATTCTCCTCCTCGATCAGTTCTCATGGCTTTAATGTGAAGACCACTTTCTTTCTCCACTGCCGCCTTAAACTTTTTGAATGCTTCAAACACTTCTGACTTCTGCTTCAAGAAATAAACCCAAGTTTTTCTTGAAAAATCATCAATGAATAGTACAAAGTAATTATTTTACCGAATGAATTTGGCTTGATAGGACCACAAACATCAGCATGTATGAGCTCAAGTGGCTTTTGGGATCTGGAGTTTGACTCTTTTGGAAAGCTTTGCCTGAATTGCTTCCCAAGTAAACATCCTTCACAAAGCTGATCAGGATGGCTGATACAAGGTAAACCTCTCACCATATTCTTCGTGGATAGTAACTCGAGTCCTCCAAAGTTGAGATGTCCAAATCTTAGATGCCACAACCATGATGAATCTTTATAGCACATCTTGAGACACTTTGCTACATCAGTTTGAATGTTGAGCAGAAACATTCTATTTCTTGACATGGGTATCCTGGCAATCAAGTTATTCATATTGTCTCTTATAGAAAGGTTATTGTCTTTCAAATGAATATCATAACCTTTCTCTAAGAGTTGTCCCAGACTCAAAATATTTGTTTTCATGGTGGGTACATAATAAACATTAGAAATAAATTGATGCCTCCCATTTTTCAAGCGAATAAGGATTGTACATTTTCCTTTTACGGCTACTTTAGAATCATCACCGGAAGAGACATTACCACTTACAGATTCATCAAGTTCTACGAACATTGTTCGTCTCCCACACATATGATTGCTAGCACCTATATCTAGGTACCATGTGTCATCTTGACCTTCACCGTTATCGTTTCTTTAGAAGCAAAACATTAGCATCATCTTTTTCTTTTCTTCCACCAAATTGGCTCTCTCATTAACTCGAGTATTGGGATTTCTACAATCTCTGGCGTAATGACCAAACTTTTGACAATTATAACATTGAACTTGAGATTTATCATACCTCGAATATGAATTTCCTCTTCCACAACCTCTTGTGGAACTTTCTCCTTGCATATAGTTGTTCTTTGTAGAAATTATTGTTTGAATTCCAACCTCGTCCACGAC
Source organism: Rehmannia glutinosa (assembly GCA_016081115.2). Classification (NCBI taxonomy): domain Eukaryota; kingdom Viridiplantae; phylum Streptophyta; class Magnoliopsida; order Lamiales; family Orobanchaceae; genus Rehmannia; species Rehmannia glutinosa. The sequence continues at coordinate 487,800 of JABTTQ020003388.1, read as the reverse complement.
CTCGACCTCTTCCTCGTCCACGACCTCTTCCACGTTGACTTATTGTGGAAGTTTTCTTCATTCTTGGTTGGCCGGACTTGTCTTAAGGAGTTGATCTGCAATACCCTTTTTCTTCTTCTTTTCTTCATGGGCTTGCAGTGAACCAAGAAGTTGTTCAATTGTCATAGTTTCGAGGTCTTTAGTTTCCTCGATGATAATTGTAATACTATCAAAATTTGCATCCAAAGATCGTAAAATTTTCTCCATAATGACTATATCTTCTAGTTTTCCACCATTTCTTTTTAGTTGATTGGAAACGGTCCAAACTCTAGAAAAGTAATCAGAAACAAGTTCACCTTCTTTCATTTGCAGTGAATCAAACTCTCTTCTCAATGTTTGTAGTCGTACCTTTTTAACTTTCTCTTCTCCCTTGTAAGAGACTTGGAGCTTATCCCACACTTGTTTAGCAGAGGTAGCACTTGAGATTTTCTCAAAGCCATCAACATCTAAAGCTCGATAGATGAGGAAGAGAGCCTTCTTGTCTTTCTTTCTCGAGTCCTTCAAACTATCCTTTTCTGTAGAGGATAGTGTTGACTCGTCTTTAGTCTCTTCATAGCCTTTTTCCACGACTTCCCATACGTCATGTGCTCCGAGAAGTGCCTTTTTTGATCTTGATTTTCAAAGTCGTTTCCCTTAAGTTGTGGAACTTGGAATGATGCCACACTCGCCATGTGAATTGAAGATTCTGACTAACAAATGGACTCAAAAAAAATCTTGGAATTTTTTTTACTTGGTCAATGGTCAACCCTTGGTCAACTCGTGGTCAACTATCAACTTGACTTGGTCAACTCTATGAGTTGACTCAATACTCTCAACCCGATCTCACTATGTATAAAATCTCAAGAAATTTTTTTCTGATGTGGAAGATCAGTCAAAGCTGCAACCACAGAGCATAATTAGAATTTCACGAGATTTTATAACCGTGGCTCTGATGCCACTTTGTTGAAAATTTTCTCAAAAGACATAATTTTATTGATCACTCAAATATTACAAGACACACCTCACCACAACTTCACTCAAACTCAAATATTACTTAGAAGATTTGCTTCTCACTCACTTGTTTTTCTTTCTTAACTTGATACAAAATGAACCAACACCACCACCTATTTATACTAACACTTCATCTAGATCAATGGTTAAGATTGATTCTCACCAACCTTAATCCAATGGTTATCTTTTATTTCCATCTACCACATTCACCTACCATACCAACAACTTAAACTCAACTACCAAACTCATCTACCACAATTAAACATAAAATAAGTTTATATAATTCAACAGGGGTAAGTCTAATTGGACCAAAAGTGAATTTTTCTCCGTATTGTGATGATGTGCATTTCTATTTTCTATACGTATCTTAAAAATATGAATAGTTTTTGAAATATTTGATTCGACAAAAATATCATTTTGAATTAAGAAAAATATAATTTTCAGATCGTTAATTATAAGGACAGCTAATTTTCAATTCACCATCACGGAACAATAAACATTTAAGAAATATTTTCCCGTCGTGTAAGGTTTAGAATCAACTTTAATAAGAAGTCGGCAACTTTTCAAATAAAATAAAATCTCGTGACAATTAATGAAACATTTCAATAAGAATAGTTAGTCATAAGACGCGAGAATTTAAAATGTACGAGAATTTAAAACCATTATCATGCCACGAGTTCTTATAAGTACATATCAAAATTTTCAAAAGTCAAAGAGGAAATGGCGACGCCACGCAGCGGCCGTACCCATCAATTGAAAAGAATTTGAGTCAGTTACCAAACTCAGTGGGAAACATGGTCAAAAATATTTTTTTAGTCCACTAAGCAAATCACATGAGACATATATAATCCATAATTTTAGAGATTTTTGAAATTGGTCAACTATGCGGAAAAAATTCGGATATTTAGTTTACTAACCGGCTACAACAAGTAAAATTAACTGGAATTAATTTAGTTTTTGCATTTTTTCCTTGGCCTTAAACTATGATTTTTTTGCTGATAGGACATCCCGTGGCATTTTGGAGGACAAATACTTTTGTTTCCAATGTGAATTAGATTAAAATATAATATTTATTATGAATAAAATGAAAATAGTTTACATAATATATTTAAATTATTTATTAATTTGGAAAAAAAAACAATTCCATTAAAAATATGAATAATATTAATAAAATTTAAAATACTTTAATTAAATAAAAAAATCAAATATATAAAATAATAAAAAAATTATATCATAAGGTTGAATTACTTCTTAATATCAGTCCTTCGAAAATATTAGACTTCGAATATAGAACATTGATAAGGGCAAATGATGGTATGGGCCGACCTGATAGGCCCAGGACATTGGACCGACCTGATAGGTCCAGGAGTGTTTGGCCGACCTGATGATATCAGACATTGGGCCGAAATGATGAGGCCCATAGCTTTTAGATGGTCATTAAGTATTAAATAATGGGCGATCCATGGAGACTTACAACAGAGATTGGTATAGGGCTTATCAACTTGGGCCTACTGTCGAGGCCCGAGTTCAAATTGTTATGTTGAGCCGTCTGTGTAGAGTCCGGTGTTGAGTCGACTGTTGTGGACATGTTAAAGTTTAACATGACTTCGAAGAAGAGGTCGGTTCGGCTATGAGAGGTATGAGATTGATGCCCTGGAAGACCTAAAGGGTTTTGCATCAACACAAAGTGGCGTGTTACGAGAGATCGGAGCTCGGTATTACGGGCGTAAAATTAGGGTTTTTAATGAGATCCGATCCTAATCTAATGATGACTCGGCACCAAATCGTAACGGAATCCCATTTTACGGAAACCCTAATCCGAGCTAAGGTATAAAGGCCCAAGCCCAGGTTCATTCTAACCTAATCCCATTTTTATTTGTTACATTGCTTTTTCTCTCTCTGCTTTTTTTCCTTCTCAAATACTGACTTAAGCATCGGAGAGGGTACGCGGAGCTCCCCTCCTCCCTTTTGTGCGGTGTCGTGGTGGTTTGCGTCTTGGAAGGTGATCGGCGGGAGAAGTAATTTTTGGAGCAACCAAGTGGCGCCGTCTGTGGGAACGATTGAGCGAGAGACGTGAGATTCGAGTTTTGGCTATGGAGGAAGTTAGGAGAAGCTTGGAAGATGATTTGAACCGTCGCGCCGAGAGATACTCCGGCGTAGTCACGCAGGAGGATGTTCCACCTCCGCCCCCACCACTCCAGGCGAACGGCGGAGGGCAGCGGGTGCAGAGGACGGGAGTGGATGGACAGACGCCTATGTCTGGGGGGAGTATAGATTTGAGTCCAATGTTCTTTGAACAATTGGGTGGCTTCATAACTAGAGCTGTGGAACAAACGGTGGAGAGACGCCTGAGGGAGATGCTTCCACCACCAGCCCCTCCGGTGGTCCCTCCTCCTGTGGTCCCTCCTCCGCCTGTGGTTCCCCCTCCGATGGTCCCTCCGGAGGTGGGAGAGAGAGGTCGTCGGCCAACCGTGGCGGAGGAAGTACATTCATCAAGGGCGGAGCACATGTCTCGAGGACCGGGATTGGTCGGACGGATGGATGACCTCCACCGTGAGTGCGAGATATTCGCGGAGAGTGGGTTTTTGTACCGGGCGGTGCGATTCGGGTGAAGCGGGAACACCCTTCTCGGAAGAGGTGATGGCGGACGAGCTTCCGCCTCATACCGATCTCGAGCTTGAATATGATGGTACCACGGTCCGTAGGACCATCTTTGCCGTTTGAGAACGCCGCTCTACTACGATTCACGGACGGCGTGATGTGTAGAGTTTTTCCTACCACTTTGACGAAATCGGCTCGTGAAATGGTTTAGCTTGGCTTGCCCCAGGCTCCATTCGTAATTTTGATGACTTTAGCTCGGCTTTCCTTAATCGATTCACGAGTTGCCGTAAGTACCAAAAGGCCCCACGACCTGTTTAGTATCAAACGAGAGAATGGGAAGGACTTGAGCTACATTCGAGGTTTACTGCGGCAAAGTTGGAGGTGCCGTCGGCTAGTCCCGAGAAGTCGCCAATGCCCTAGCTCGGGGCCCGAGGGATGGGGAGTTCTTTGAATCATTAGTGATAGAGCACAAGACATTTGACGAGTTGTTAGCTCGGGCGGAGAAATATATAAACCTGGAAGAGGCGAGAAAAATGAAAAGAGAGGAAGGAGAGGAGACACGAGACGGGGAGGGAAGATCGGGAAGACAAAGTACCTCGAGAAGAAGCGAGTGTCCGAGGCAATGGGGGAAGGCCGGGTTTGAGAAGTACACGCCTTTGGTTTCCCCGGGCGAGTGCTTGTAGCTATTGAGAGGCATCCCGACTGAGGTGGCCAAAGCGCGCCTGCGCCGATAAAGCGAAATGTAAGGAGTTTTGTAGATTTCACAATGAGTATGGGCACACAATGATCGGTGCACACACCTGGGATGAGATTGAGCGGCTCATTCAAGCGGGGGACACCTTAGGAATTTGTGTACATTGACAAAAAGGAGCAAAAAGGGAATATAAGAGGGATAACCGGGGATATCGTCAACCTCGGTGGGAGCCGGAGTGTAGGGGAGAAAGGGAAGAGCTACCTCCACCTCCGCCCCCACCTCGGCGTGAGGTCATCCGGATGATAGTTGGAGGGCGGCGGAAGGAGATTCGAGGCAAGCTCGGAAAAATTATGTGAGAGCGGCGGCACGGATCGACGGTGCAAGAAGAATTGAAGGTGGAGCAGGGTCAAGAATGGGCCGAGTATCCAATTTGGACCGGAGGATTGCGGGGGTATTGTGACACCTCACAAACGATGCCCTTGTGATCACAAATGACGATCTCTAATTATGATGTGCGCGGGTATTTGTCGATCTTGGGAGTTCAAATGATATTCTATTCTATGATTGCTATAAGAAGATGGACCTCCAAGTCGGCTTGAGACGTGGACACGGCGTTGGTCGGATTTGCTAGAGGAATGATCCAACCAATAGGTATGATTACTTTGCTGTCTCTTTGGGTAAGAAGCTGTCGCAAAACTAGAATGATTCGATTTTTGATAGTCGAGGCACCGTCCTCTTATAACGTCATGTTGGGTAGACCGGCACTAAATGCCTTCCAAGCAAAATGCGTGGTGTCGGTATACCATCTAAAAATGAAATTTCTGTGGGAGAGAAGGTAGGGAAGTCGATGGTGATCGAGATATGGCCGAAAAATTGTACGTAGAAAGTATTCGGAAGAGGAAGCGAGAAAGGGAGTGCTTTTGATGATGATAGAAACAAAGACAAGTTGGTTAGGTTGACGAACCGGTGGAGCATGTCCAGCCCAATGATGAAATGATGATGGTCGAGCTAGTACCAGGTGACCCCGATAAGGTCACTAAGGTCGGGAAGGAGTTGTCGGACGCATTAAGGGATGAGTGGTGGAGTTTTTAAGAGTAATGTGGATGTATTTGCTTGGACAATGAAGACTGGTGGGGATAGATCCAAGCATCGCCGAACACAGCTTAATGTTAATCCATCATATAAGCCGGTAAAACAAAAGAAGAGAGAACTTTGGTCCCAAGAAGGATGCTATAATTAGGGCGGAGGTGCAAAAGTTGTTGAAAGCGGGGCACATTAAAGAAATCCGGTTTCGAATGGCTATCTAATGCGATTGTTCCGAAAATAGAGGGCGATTGGCGCATGTGTGTGGACTTTAGGGATTTGAATCGTGCTTGCCCTAAAGATTATTACCCATTGCCCCGAATTGATCAGCTGGTGGATTCGACGTCGGGATGTGAATTGCTTAGTATGATGGATGCATCACAGGGATATCATCAGATCAGGCTAGCAGAAGAAGACCAAAAGAGGGTGTGCTTCACCACCTCTTTTGGTACATTCTGCTATGTAGTAATGCCGTTCGGATTAAAGAATGTGGGAGCCACATATCAGAGGTTGGTGGATAAGATGTTTGGGGAGCATCTCGGCAGGAACATGGAGGTGTACGTAGACGATATGTTGGTCAAAAGTATAAAAGCTGTAGATCATGTGCATGACCTGGCCGAAACATTTGACACCCTGAGGAAGTATAGGATGAAGCTGAACCCCAAGAAGTGTGCCTTTGGGGTCGGTCGGGAAAGTTTAAGGTACATGGTAACGGAGAAAGGAATAGAGGCCAATCCGGAAAAGGTCAGGGCCATTAGAGAGATGGCACCACCTCGGGATGCCAAAGATGTGCAATGTTTAACAGGTCGGCTAGCAGCGTTGAATCGCTTTATTTCACGCCTTGCAGAGAGAAGTTTGCCCTTTTTTAAGGTCTTGAGGAAAGCCAAGAAGTTTGTTTGGGATGAAGAGTGCCAAAGGGCTTTCGAGGACTTGAAAAATTATTTGGCTGATCTATCATTGCTGACTAAGCCGTTGCCGGGTGAGCCCCTATACCTCTATCTTTCGGTAGGGGAGCAAGGGGTTAGCACGGTCTTGATCAGGGAAGAGAGATCGGTTCAGAGGCTGATGTACTATGTCAGTAAAGTTTTGAGGAATGCCGAGCTGCGATATGCGGAGATTGAGAAGGCGGGTTTGGCTTTGGTGGTGACTGCGAGGAGACTGCGGCCGTATTTCCTTTCGCATAAGGTGATTGTTCGAACTAATCTTCCGTTGAGAAATGTGATGAGCAAACCTGAGGTAGCGGGGAGGTTAGTGAAGTGGGCTATCGAGCTGAGTGAGTATGATATTGGATTCGAGAACAGATCGGCCATTAAAGCTCAGGCTTTGGCGGATTTTGTTCAAGAATCAACTAGAGATGATAGCAGTGAAGGAGCTTGGGTGATTTATGTGGATGGTTCGGTAGGGAGTTCGGGATGTGGTGCTGGTATTGTTTTGATCAGCCCCTTGAAGGATCGAAAATGACTTTCTTTGTGAGGTTGGAGTTCAAGCTATCTAACAATGAGGCGAGTATGAAGCATTCATCGAGAGGAATGCAAATGGCCATTGAGATGGGGTCATTAGGATGGTAATTTACATGGACTCTCGGCTGTCCATAAACAAATTATGGGAGAGTTCGAGGTAAGGGAAGAAAGGATGAAGAGGTATGTTGAAGCATATCGAGCTTTAGAAAGAAGAGTGAAAGAAATCAAGATATGTCGGTCCCGGGAAGAAAATGGTCGCGCGGATTTTCTCGCAAAATTAGCCGATTCGGCATTGGAGAATCAAGCTAAACAGATCACACTTTTGGTAGCAAAAGAAACGGCCTTTGGGGTTGGAAGTCGGAGAGATTGAGGAGAAGGAGGATTGGAGGTCGGCTATCATAGCTTACTTAAAAGAGGGGGTCTTACCAACAGGTAGGCGTGAAGCAGCTCGACTGAAAATTCGGGCGACACGTTTTTGCATTATCGGAGATAAGTTATATAAGAGAGGCTTCTCTATGCCTTTCTTTGAGGTGTTTGAGTGGAGAAGAGGGTACATATGTGCTCGAGAGAGATACATGAAGGTTGTTGTGGGAACCACATGGGAGCAAGAATTTTGATGAAAAAGTCCTTAGGGGCGGGTATTTTTGGCCTTACCTGAAAGAGGAAGCAGAAAAGTTGGTGAGAGCATGCGAAAAATGTCAGATCCATGCACCTTTGGTACATCGGCGGCGGAGGAACTCATGACGATGAGCTTCGGCATGTCCATTTGCAAAATGGGGAATTGACATTGTGGTCCCTTTCCTCCGGCTTCAGTCGAGGAAATTCTTGATTGTGGCAATCGACTATTTTAGCAAGTGGGTGGAGGCGGAGAACCTCTTGCTAAGATAAATGAGGATGCGATGATGAAATTTATTTTGGCAAAACATAGTGTGTTGGTATGGAGTGCCTCGGGCCTTGATATCGATAATGGGACGCAATTCGCGGGCGAAATCCGAGCTTGGTGTGAGGAAATGAAGATCAAGCAAAACTTCACTTGATGGCGCACCCGCAGCAATGGGCAAGTGGAGGTAACTAATAGGATTCTTGTCCAAGGGTTGAAAGCTCGGCTTGAAAAGCGAGAAGGAGCATGGGTTCGAGAGCTCGGTTCGGTCTTTGTGGGCTTATCGAACTAATCCGAAGAGGCCACTGGTGAGGCTCCGTTCGCTTTGGTGTATGGCATGGATGCGGTCATACCTCTGGCGGAGATCGGGATGGAAACACATCGAGTCCGAATTTTGATGAAAATATTAATGAAGTACATTGACCCGAGAGGCACCGGATATGATAAATGAGAAAAGGAGATGGCATTTTTGCGAGATGGAAAAGACACGAGGAAGGATCAAAGCGACTTATGACAAGAAAGTAAAGAAAAGGGCCTTTCGGATCGGCGATTTGGTTTTAAGAAGGTCGGATGCTAGCAAAAATAAAGGGAAATGGATGCGACCAAGGGCCACTTCGGGTAGTGAAGGTGTTGGTAGGAGGTGCGTATGAGTGGAAGAGATCGGAGGACTAAAGCTCGAGGGCTTGGAACATTGCAATTTGAAGAAATATCATTCCTAGAATAGAGAAATATTTGATGTAATCAATCTACTCGTTTTGAATGAAATGATACGTTGCCCTACATTATGAGTTTGGAAAGTGGAAACGATTAAAAATGACAAGTATTTGGAGCTCGGCTCGAGCTAGTCTCCAAATACTTGGGGCCACGAGCCATGCGAGGGCTCGGCTCGAGCCGCTTTCCTCAGACGACAAGTATTTGGAGCTCAGCTCGAGCTAGTCTCCAAATACTTGGGGCCACGAGGCCATGCGAGGAGCTCGGCTCGAGCCAACTTCCTTTGAAGACTGACAAGTATTTGGAGCTCAGCTCGAGCTAGTCTCAGAATACTTGGGGCCACGAGGCCATGCGAGGAGCTCGGCTCGAGCCAGCTTCCTTTGAAGACTGACAAGTATTTGGAGCTCAGCTCGAGCTAGTCTCCGAATACTTGGGGCCACGAGGCCATGCGAGGAGCTCGGCTCGAGCCAGCTTCCTTTGAAGACTGACAAGTATTTAGAGCTCAACTCGAGTTAGTCTCCAAATACTTGGGGCCACGAGGAGCACGATATGCTAATCTTTTTTGAAAAAAAAAAATTAATTACAGGAATAATAGACAAGAGATCGAGGAATGAAAGTGCGAAGAAACTTTATTGATCATTCAAAATAAATACAAGTACACGATAGAAAATTACAAGAGCAGAACTAAATTTCTAAGTAGTAGGGGAACATTCTCGTATTCGGTCATCCATGGAGATGGTCACATCATCTATGAGAGCGAGTTCGAGATCGTCATCCCGGGATATCCTCGAACTTGACTGCGAGAAGTTCGAGAGGATGACCGAGCTCCGGGAGCTTGTGAAGGACCGGCGAGCCGGGAGCGGTGCGAGTGGAGGATAAAAGGAGCGATAAGGACTCTATGAACTCCTCCACGGGAGCGAGGTTGAGACGCTCCGCCTCGAAAAACACGAAGCCTTTTGGGTCGGGCGGGAGAATCCTTCGGGGACCTCGGCGATCGAAGGGCTCGGTAGTGATACCGCGTTCCCGAGTTGAAGCTCGGCACAGTCAAAAGCAAAGCCATAGTACTCCATGGCGGTCTGAGAGAGAACTCGATAAATTCCTTGGAGCTTAGAAAGGCTTGCTTCACCCTCTCCCGAATGGCCCGAACTATGGAAGAGCCCTCGGGGGAGGTAAGGAAACTTTGCCGACCAGCCTTCCACGCCCTCGGCTCGGGCTTGGTCGACGTTGACATGCATCGGATCCGAGATCGCTCGCTCGATCTTGAGGTCGGCATTATCGATCTCGAGCCTTTATTTTGGCCTCTGAGGCCACCGTAGCCTTGTTGACCTCTTCCCCTTCCTTGTACCGCGATTCTCCTCTAGGAGCTTAGTCTCCCGAGCTTTCAGACGGATGACCTCCTTCTTGGAATTGTTGAGCTCGGCAATCTGGGAAGGATCGACAAAGCCAACCCGAGCTCGGGAGATCGGTGCGGCACCGTGTCTTCGACCTTTGAGTGGTTTAAGCGAATGAAGTCACCAAGATCGGATCGCCGAGTTTCTCCATGGCGGTTCGGTCGGGTTTGGGCGATTGCCCTGAATATATTGAATGGCAAAAGTTCCATCGTTGTTCTTCGGATGGAATTGCTGTGAAGAAGGTTTGATTGGGTGTATGAATGGGAGTGCGAGAGAGAGAGAGCGGCGGGAGGTGGAGTGTTCTTCGCCCTCTTGGCACCTCCCGTCTTTAGTGCCGACAATGCCTCTTCTTGAGGGGAGGTCGGATAGAAGGTTGAGCTCACAGGCGATAAGATCGGCCATCAACTGCGGCAAATCGTATGCAGTCGCCGAAGTGGAGAGAGGCCGACCTCCCGGGCGTGGAGCGGCGACCTGGATGAAGGAGGTTGTGAGCCGGAGCAAAGACTTGCTCCTCATCATCCAAACGGCGACCATCCGTGCCATGAACATATCCGCACAAAGAGAAAGGATTAGCCAAATGAGTAAGAATAAAATAAATCAATTGCAAAAAAGACAATTACCAATGTCGCAGGCGGGGAGCCACGATGGGGCTCATTTCAAAAATACTGAAAGAAAGGGGTTATAAGGCGAGAGAGGTCATACTTGACTAAAGTGAGTTTATTTATCGAGCACGGAGGTCGGAGACCGATCTCCTGGGTTGTGTTTGCGTTGAAGTGGAAGGGTCCAGTCCAAGCAATAGGGAACCCCCAAGCTCGGGGGGAGGAAATGAAAAAATATTTGTCCTTCCAGAATTTGTTGGAGGAAGGATACTTGCTTAGAAACTGAGCATCACCTCGGGAGGTGATGTAGAAAAGGCCTTTGGTGTTTGAGCTCTTTATTTGGAATAGGGCAAAGAATGCAGGATCTAGAGTGGGTTCTATGTCTAAATACTTAGTCAAAATAATGAAGCCGGCTAGAATACGGAATGAGTTCGGGGCTAGCTGATTTAAAGGCACCCAGGAGAACTCGGATACCCCAGCCATGAATGGATGGATGGGAAATCGGAGGCCGCCCTCTATCTGACCTACGAAGAAGGATAGGGCATTGGGTGGAGGTCGGTTAGGTCGGTCGGAGTCGCTCAGGGAAGATAGAGTTTGAAAGAGGACGGAATTTGGGCGGTTCTTTTAAGGGTTTGAAGATTGGGGGCTGATAAGGTGGTCCCCTTAAAATCATGAGGATATATGGGTAAGGGACCCGAGCACGGAGCTCGGATCTCTATTGTATCATAATCACGACCTGAATCGGAATTGGATTCAGTCGCGTCGGGGTCCGATGGGCGGACACCAGTGAGGGAAAGTGGCGGAGGAATAGAGCCCGTCGTCATCGCCCACCGTTCTAAGTCGGCGACAACCGCGTCCGACGGTGTTGAGTGAGAGGAAGAGGATGCCATATTAAAATAAAAGAAAAACTGGAAAGGAAAGGGTTACTTACTGGATATAAATATGAGGTTGAAGGAAGAAAGTAGTCTGGGATGTGGAGCTTTTGAAGCCTATCGGAGTCTGGAAAATTTCGCCGGAGAAGAAGAGTGTTTGCTGGGAAGAACGCTCTGAAATTTGAAATGTGGGAAAGTGAAAAATAGAGGAGGAAGATGGCTTTTATAAGGGGAGAAAAGAAGACAAAGGGTGCCTCGATTTTCGAGGAGATGATTGGACGGTCTACGAGGCGTCGAGGAAGCGAAATGATGTCTCATCAATCAAATCCGCGTGTCGGTACTCGAAAGGCCAAAGGGCGCGGGAATTTGAAAAGCCAAGAGTCGGCGGGAAAGTGAAAAGCACAAACCCTAAACGTTAGGTCGGTTCGGCTATGAGCAACTATGGTTGAGGTGCAAACCAATCCATAGTTGGGGGAAATTGATAAGGGCAAATGATGGTATGGGCGACTGATAGGCCCAGGACATTGGACCCGACCTGATAGGTCGAGTGTTTGCCCGACGATGATATCGGACATTGGACCGAAATGATGAGGCCCATAGCCTTTAGGATGGTCTCATTAAGTGTTAAATAATGGGCGATCCATGGAGACTTACTTGTGGAGATTGGTATAGGGCTTATCAACTTGGCCGGCTGTCGAGGCCCGAGTTCAAATTGTTATGTTGAGCCGTCTGTGTAGAGTCTGCGAGTGTTGAGTCGACTGTTGTGGACATGTTAAAGTTTAACATGACTTCAGAAGAAGAGGTCAGTTCGGCCTATGAGAGGTATGAGATTGATGCCCTGGAAGACCTAAAAGGGTTTTGCATCAACACAAAGGGCCGACGTGTTCTGAGAGATCGGAGCTCTGGTATTACAGGCGTAAAATTAGGGTTTTTAATGAGATCCGATCCTAATCTAATGATGACTCTGACACCAAATCGTAACGGAATCCCGGATTTTATGGAAACCCTAATCCGAGCTAAGGTATAAAAGGCCCAAGCCCAGGTTCATTCTAACCTAATCCCATTTTTACTGTTACATTGCTTTTTTCTCTCTCTAGCCTGTTTTCCTTCTCAAATACTGACTTAAGCATCGGAGAGGGTACGCCGGAGCTCCCCTCCGGCCCCCCTTTTGTGCAGGTGTCGTGGTGGTTTGCGTCTTGGAAGGTGATCGGCGGGGAGAAGTAATTTTTTGGAGCAACCAAACATATATTTAATTTACCTATAAATAAAATTATTTGGTAAGAAATGAATAAAAGAAACTTTTTAATTATAAAAAATCAAAATGAAATTTATATCCATGGAGACTCTCCGCCTAATGGTAGTTCAATTACTGCAGTGTTAGAAGGTAATACTCATTTCAAATATTAGATTTCTATGTACTCAAAAAGAATATATTAGATTTCAAAATATTTATTTATTATATTTGTTATAATTTTTAAGTTTGAATTTTTATAATTAAAGATTAATAAATTAAAAAAAATTACCACAAAAAAAATAAATAAATATTTATTCAACTTAAAAATTATAGCAAATATAATAAAAAATAAATAAAAAGTTTTGCAAAAATCAAAAAATAAATAAATATTTATTTATTTTTTTATCGTGGTAATTTTATTTTATTTATTACTCTTTAATTATAAAAAATTCAAACTTAAAAATTATAACAAGCATAACAAATAAATAAATAAGGGTGGCGCTATTGGCACCCCAAATTTGATGAGTACACCCACTTTCTAAAATTTCAAAAATGCCATTAAGTCAAAAGACTATAATACCCTTACTAAAAAGCCAAGTTCTAAATACACCCCCAATCTCTAAATACACCCACATCATTCATTTCAATTAAATCTACTAAAACACACCCACCCACATCCTTCACATTCTTCTTCTTCTTATTCTTCTTTCTTGAGAAAAACTTAAACCTTGTTCTCATAAACCCTAGTTTTTCGACACCAACACAACAACTTAAATGGACAACAAAGATTTGATTCCTCCAAATATTGTAAGTATCTTCTTGGTTATCACTCAAAATTATGTAATTTATCCACTTTTGCCGTTCGATATTTACATTTGCACCATTGTTTTCCGCCCGATTGCACGATCAACAACATGGCACGATCATCACGCCGATCGTGCCGCGTGGCAATATGGCACGATCACATGTTCAATGATCGTGCCATATTGCCATGTGACACGATCAAAGGTGGAACGATCATGGTCATGATCGTGCCATTTTGACAGTTTGTTTTTTGGCTTTGTTGATTTTGTTTTAATAGGGTATGGCCTCGTTGCCTCACGGAAAATAGTGTTGTTTGTCCTCCCAAGAATGATGAGAATGTTGAAGAGCTTGGTGTTGTTACCGATTACACACATGTATTCACGACGCATGAGTTATTTGTTTCTCGGGATAAATTATTTGATTGGGTGCGTGAGAGAGGACATGAGTACAACATGGTAATTGTAATAAGTAGGTCGGACAGGTGGTCAAGGAAAGAAAAGACCTCGTATATTTTTGTCTTGTGAACGTAGTGGGCATTACCGTGATTCAAAAAAAGACTAGAGATGTCGAACAAAATGATGCTAAGAAATTTGAAAAAAAGTCTCTAAGAGAGAATGGGAATTAAGAAATGTGGTTGCCCATTTCGTTTGAGGGGTCGACAAGTAACAATTGAAGGAGAATGGTCACTAAATGTTGAATGTGGTGTGCATAATCATCCAATTGCACAATATTTGGAGGGTCACTCTTATGCTTGGTCGATTATCAAAAAGTGAGGAAGAATATGTGTTGGATATGTCACATGGCAATACTCGGTAGAAGGACATTTTGTTTGGTCTACAAAATAAGTTTCAAGATAATAAGTCCACCATACGGACTATCTACAATGCCCGTATGAAGAATAGAGTTGTCGGCGTGATGGTCGATCTCAAATGCAACAACTTATGCATAAATTGAAGGAGCATGGATATTTCTATCATCATAGGCGTTGCGAGGCGAGTAACACCGTGAAGGATATATTCTTTGCTCACCCTACAAGCGTTGAGTTGTTGCGTGCTTTTCAGTGTCATTTTTATGGATTGCACATACAAAACTAATAGGTACAAGTTACCTTTGTTGGAGATTGTTGGTGTGACATCGACACATATGACATTTTGTATTGCAGTTGCTTATATGGAGTACGAGCGGGAAGATAATTACATATGGGCTTGCTCAGTCTTAAAATCATTGATGGACCCATCTTCCCCGCCAAATGTGATTATTCGACGATAGAGAATTAGCTCTAATGAATGCAATAGAGACGACATTTCCCACTTGAGACATTTTCTCTGTCCGTGGCACATTAGTAGGAACATTTTGGCAAACCAAAAAATATTGGCCACAAAAAGAAAGTGGGAATCTTTTAACCTCTATTGTAATTTATTGGTCATCGCAGATTCTGAGCAATCATTTTATGACTTAATTAGGAGATTGCAGTCAGAATTTTGTGAATATCCAGCCGCCGTACAATATGTAATGGAGCAATGGATGGGGCCGTATAAAGAAAGATTTGTGTCTGCTTGGACGAATAATGTCATGCATTTCGACAACACCACAACAAATAGGTAATTTACTTTATTGTGCTCATCATTGCGTTTATGTTATATCATATACAATCCTAAAAATTAATATAATATTGTTTGAAAAATCATTATAGGGCGGAGAGTCACCATGCAACATTGAAAAGACAGCTTGCGTCTAGTCAGGGTAATTTCGAGACATGTTGGGAACAGATTCACACCCTCCTCGAGACATCACACAATGCAATCTGCTCTTCTTTTGAGAAGAACAGAAATGTAGTCTTACATAAATACAAATCGATTGTATTTATGTCACTACGAGGTATGGTGTCTATACATGCATTGAATTTGATCTATACTGAAATGCATCGTGTAGCTGAGGGTAGTGTAAACATTGGTTTTGTTTACCCGAGATGGGTCACTTGGTTGCGTCGGCTTACAATGTTGCGTTTGTGTGTTTGGATCAGCGAATGTCCCTCACATATCTACCATTACGAACAGAAGCGCCAATTGCTCCGAAGCTAATTTGTGTTGGATTTGTGAACAATAACCATTTTATAGAGGTAACAAAAAAATTGAGTAATTTGTCTTGTCTCAACTACAATAACCATTTTTTTTCATTTGTAGGTTTTCTTGAGTGGCGGTCACCCATTGCCTCCCGTGGTCGCAACATGGAATAATTATCGCCATGAATGTGCAAAAAAAATTGGAAGAATTTGTATACTAAACAACTTGAATTGTATAGTGGAAGTGTAGGAAACATCCCATTGTCCGTAGTACGGAGACTATAAACTTAGGTTAGAATTATTTGTTTGTTATGTATTGGATAAGTTAAAGAACTTTGTTGGAAATGCATGTGTTTTTAATTGGTGTGATTCTTTTCGGAAATGCTTGTTTTAAGGTGGCACATTTGTTACGTATTTTGTTAAGTTGACTATCAAATGGCACGATGGTGGCACGATGGCATACTACGATCGTGCTACATAGACGATGGTGGCACGGTCACACACTATTATGTCTATAAAGGCACGATGGGCACGCGATGCATACTACGATCGTGCCTACATAGACACGATGGTGGCGGTCACACATTTGTTATCGTGTCTATAAAGGCACGATAGTTGCGATTCGTAAATGCGATGATCGTGCCACATCGTTGATCTATTATTATCTTGTCACGTTGAAAACGTTTCATAACAACTTTATTATTACATCACAATCCTCCATAGTACATTACCAACCTTCATAGTACATTACAACCTAACAGTACATTACCAACCACAACACGCAGACAAATATTACAAACATAGCGCACAACCACCCAACTAGTACACAAATGGACACCAATTGCCGGCAGCTCAATCGGTGTCAACTTCTCGACGGCGTTCAACATCATCCCGAGAACCTTCATCGGAAGAGTAGCCATCAAACTCCAACGGTTATTCTGAGTGTAACCTGTAGTCCCTCGAAATCAATGTCCGGCGCCTCACGAGTGTTAAAAACTTCAACACGATCCACGGTACCTTGGGAAGCCGTTAGTCCTAAAAAACCGTTGCATCTTTGTTCTCTTTGCCTAACATGAGCCCAATAATCGGAGAGATGGAAAACTGTTAGTGTACGGGTTGAAATTAACACCCGGCAATCTTTGTAAAACGCTAGTCATGAAAGTGGGTGCGCATCATATGGATCTTAATCTTGACTTTAAGGGCAAAATCTTTTTGCATGGCTTCGGATAAAGACGCGACTCGTTCAACAAATATGCCGTTGAAAATGCGGGCGCCGTATGTTGTTTGCCATACGACATAGCATGAAGAAATTGTCAAAGCAGGCTTCTTCTTCCCCGAAGTCCAACCATCACCACGCCTATTGTCCCTAGCGATCTCATTTCTTGTTCTTACCATTTTTCCTCAGAACAAAAATCATAACAAACATGTTCATCCAAGATTTAATTAGCTATGATTCATTCATCAAATTAGCAACTATGTAAAAATTACCTTTATCGTCAACACAACCAAGATTTACTACAATTTTATTATCTACATTTGAACATACCCATGTATTTATAAGTGTAATGTATGGACCCATGTATAATGTAACTCATTTTCACCATTTATTGCATGGACCCATGTGTAATATGTAACTTATTTTCACCATTTAATGCAAGGACTCGGTCGATATGTTACTTATTTTCACCATTTAATGAATGGATCTTACTCACGAATGGAAAGATTATCTCCCCAACTAACAAGTCCATTTAATGGATGGACCAATTGAATATGTTACATACTTTCAATCATTTAATGCGAGGACCCGCATAACATATGGCACGATGGGCAATATCATGATCGTGTCAAGCCTTATTGATCGTTCCACATGAGGCACGTCGAAAAAAATGGCGTCGTGTCGCCGTGCCTCATGTATGGCACGATAGGCAATATCATGATTGTGTCAAGCCTTATTGATCGTTCCACATGAGGCACGATAGAAAAAATGGCGTCGTGTCATCGTGCCTCATTTATGGCACGATCAATGATATGGCGATCGTGCCATCGTGCCACATTGATTGACGAGAGAATCACAAACAATTCAAGTTATACCAGAGTTAATCAACAACCAATTCATCCAAATCATTCCCAAATCATACCTAGTTATTCAAGTTAAACCAAAACATATTATATAAAAACTAAATATACAAAATATATACAATTCCAACTAAATAACCACAATATACACAATTCCAACTAAATACCCACAATCTACACAATATAATCATGGGGGAGGGGTCCAAGTCGATGCATCGATCTTAAATTTATACACCGTAAATGCTACATGCCGACGATAGGTTGTTTATATATACTCCTATGTGTTAAGGACCAGATCAAATACATTTATAAGAAAACTCTCCACCCTCCTCAACGCAAACGGTCCACAACTATGACTATCATGTTGTTCGTAATTCTTTGATGGACCAACAACCTTGATGGTCCAAGTACTCTCTCGAGTGTCAACTCCGGACGCTCTTGGTAGAAACCGTTTGCCGTAGCAAAACCGGAATAATACGTGCAAACGGATAGAGAGCCGCGCGCTGGTCAAGTCTAACCTCAAGCGGTAGCTTGTGGATGTTGGAGTCATAAATCCAAATCGTGCAATCCTTCAGCGATATCCTCACAACAATCCAATGACTGCCGATGTTGTGGATAAAAACAACCTGCAAAAAATCGATTAGAAATTAGGGAGTATGAACAAAACAATAATTAGTTAATTAATTTATACCGAAAAGAGATAGTTCTTACGTGGTCCAACGAACTCCATGGAGGCACCCCACCCCAAAGTGGTCGTTCACCATGGACGTACTCCACCAACGGCGCCAGAAGGTCATCTGGTATGACCTCTGGCACGGTACCGTCAAACTCTCCAACCGGTGGGTCCTTTCCATGTAGATCGGTCCATACTTTGCCTAGATCAAGCTGTATAATGAAAACATATTTGTTAGTAAAAACACGAATGTACCGAAACAAAATAAATGACACATTATGGACTATTTATCTAAGAAATACATGAAACTTACAGCGAACTGTGTGTCAACCAATCCCATACGACCTCGCACTTGGGGATGGACCACTACACCAGCCAACTCAGGCTGGCAATGTAGTACAGCTAGGTAGGCATCAATTTGCTGTAACAAGCAAACAATAAGATCAATTGTCAATGAACATGAACAAATAACACCCTGGAAATGAAAGAAAAAAAACATTAACATTGTGTTACCACAGAATCCAAATCAATGGTCGGCGACTCGATATCCTTAAAGAAACTACTGCCAAATGTGCATAACGCATATCCAACATTGCGGCCGGACAGAAAAACTTCGTGTTAAAATCACAAAACAACAATAGTGTATTTGAATTCATATATTGATTTAACTTACGTCTCATCGCTATCTAAGAACCGCATGTACTCAGCATGTGTGGCATCCTCCTTACGACGCTCGTTTGCCGTGAAAGGGCTACGAAGGTACCTAGACGTCAGTCGAGCTCTCACAACACGAACGGACATATCATCCCCTCCCGAGATGAACCCACAGGCCGATGCACCAATACCAACCGGTGTCCGTACATCCTAGGGACAGATCCAACGAAGCCCCTGCGCACTTGGGCGGTGGAGGAGAAGTAGTCCGGGCCCACCCGGGGAGAATCTGCTCACCCACCGCCGTGGGGAATAGAATCTGCACAATGAAGGAAACTTCATTAAATAACATAATTCAAAAGATATTCTATTCTAAATGTTTAACAGGAAAAACAAATAATCACCCATCTCAATATGTGGATCGGCATCAAGGCTATCATCATCATCCATCAATGAAGTCGACTCATGTGTGGTGCGTCGACGCTTTGTGGGCTTCTTCTTCCGATCGGATTACCCGATGAACATAAATAACACCGGATCGGAGCTCGAGATTGACATGCAATAAATAAGGAAGCTCATTGTCCCTCGCATGATCAAGGTCCGGTGTATCAATCTACAAAATTGCAAGATCAAAATCGGTAATTACTTAATTATTACCATAAGTTAAAATTTGAAAAATGCAAATTACATTTTGTACCGACGGTCAAGAAAGCCATGCGATTCACGGAGGACTTGAAACTTCCGGCGTGTGCGGCGTGGAATAGCAATGTCCTCGAGGCCGGAACCCCACATGAATCCCCAGTTGGGTATGGCCTCGTGCGCCCATATCTAAGAAGAACAATAAAAATAGTTAAATTATAAGATGTATGTTTGTACTAAATGTAAATTATAAGATGTAAATTACATTAATATCACTTACCAAGAAAGCTCAAACAAATCCGTAAATACGGAAAGTACTCTTGGGCTCGGTGGGTAACATGAAAGGTAGTGGCATAAAATGAACGCAGTACTTCCCAGTGAAAAGACTCCCACTGATCAACGTCATCAACCAAAGTCCACCACGAATCCTCAATGACTGTGGACCTTGGATCCCATGCGAATAGCAAATAATGTGCAACCAACAACTTTGCCACCTTCAACTCATCAGAAGGATCATCACGGAATGCACCGCCTGCAAAATGCAAGAGTAGATCCTCCATCGACACCTTAACACCACGATAGTGTCTATCATACAACCCATTGGGAGGCGGCACGTGGTTGGTGTTCGGATTAAATGTGGTGGGGCAAAGGATAGCCCAGTAATTAAAGCGTACTCATATTTGGAGAACCGAATCAAACGGTTTCCAATCCGAAACCAAAATTCGTCCCTTGCACCTTTCTTAACAACCTCCTTCGCAATAACGGCATGAAGGGCGGCATTACAACTAACCGCACGGTTGTCCATCCGCAATACAAAACCAAAACAGGACTTTCGAAACTCTTCATACACAAAATCCCCGCAATCATGCAACTCGAGTTCTAAGTCGTCAAGAATCGACAACCTGCTATACAAATTGATCTTAGGCTTTATTGCCATAAAGTTCGGCCTCTTCCAAGCCCACTGTGAAAAATAGTAAAAAATCAAAATTAGCAATCAACCACTATCAGCAAATCACATAGAGAACTCTAAAAAAATTGGCAGCTACTATGGCACGATGGCTTATTCATCGGCCGTGCCAGTAGTAAATCCATCGTGCCATCAAGGCACGATGGTGGCACGATCGATGAATAAGCCATCGTGCCAACAAGGCACGATGGTGGCACGATCGATGAATAAGCCATCGTGTCTAAGTGGCACGATGGTGGCACGATCGATGAATAAGACATCGTGCCTAAGTGGCACGATGGTGGCACGTTCGATGACTAAGCCATCGTGCCTATGTGGCACGATCGTACAATCGATCGTGCCACCTAGGGCTTCATCGACCGTGCCATTTCGTCTTCTTCAAAGTTCCATATTTCAAATTTTACAGTCCAAATGGCGCCATAACTATACCCATCTCAAACCCATGCCCATACAACTACATAGCACACTCAAACTACAAAAATGCAAGTTATTTTAAGGAAAAGTTGAGTTATAACAATACCTCGTCATTTTCTTCGAGCGACGCTGCGGTGCGGTGCGTGCGGTGCGTGTCTCGTCTCGGCTTTGTTGTGGATGGTGGTGCACCATCCACGAAGTCGTCATCATCATCGGGAAGAACCATCCTTCTTCTCCTAGTATGTTTGGATTTCTCTAACCATTGCCGTCGAATAGAATAGTCTCTTGAGAGGGTGGGTGTATTTTTGTTTCAAATGAGAAAGTGGGGAGGTGAGAGGTTGAGGGTGTATTTTGGGGAAAATAAGACTAAGGGTAAAATTGGAAAAAAAAAGGGTGAACTCATCAATTGGGTCATATTTGAAAAAGTGGGGGTGGGTGAACTTATAAGGTGGGTGTACTCATCAAATTTGGGGGTGCCAATAAGCGCCCCAATAAATAAATATTTTATTCGTGGTAAAAACTTTTTATTTATTACTCTTTAATTGTAAAAAAGTAAAACTTAAAAATTATAAACAAATACAATAAATAAATAAATAATTAAGTATTTAGAAATCTAATATTTGAAATGAGTATAATTTTTTTTTCTTCATATTTTACCAAATATTTTTTATTTATAATGAATTAAATATATGCTCTATTTTCTAAGTCTAATATTTTCGAAATACTAATATTAAGATGTAATTCTACCGTATAATTTTTTTATTATTTTATAATTTTGAATATTTTTATCTAATGAAAGTATTTAAAATTTTATTAATATTATTCATATTTTTAATGAAATGTTTTCTATTTTTTGTGTTTTTCAAATTAATAAATAATTTAAATATATTATGTAAACTATTTTCATATTATTTATAATGAATATTATATTTTTATTTAATTCACATTGAAAATAACATTATTTTGCCTCAAAAATGCCACATAGGATGTCCTATCAGCAAAAATATCATAGTTTAAGGCCAGGAGAAAAAGAATTCCAAGTAGGATGCCGGTCAATTTTACCTGCTGTAAGTGGTTAGTGGACTAAATGTTCGAATTGTTTTCACTTAGTGGACCAATTTCAAAAATCCCTAAAATTGTGGACTAAATGTCTAATGTTGTCATGCTCCAAACGGGACCATGACGTTATTAATAACTTAAACCAGATAAGCCAAACAAATCAAACCAACAAAGAATTTACACAACATTAATACTTAAATAGTCAACTATTCATTAAAAACATCCCAAAACACAGTCTAACATTTCAACGGAAATCTTATGTTACACGAGTCCAAATAAAATTCAACATTCATCAACCCAAAATAAATTGTCCAACAATAACACTAAATAGGAAATTATCATTATCTTTGACAACTAGGGCCCGCGTCACTCGTCTCTTGATTGTCCCCTGTTCATGTCCTCAACGTGTAGTTCACCATCCGGTCATTTTAGAAAAGGCGCGGGAGTATACGGAATATAACGCCAACCCAAATAATTCAAGAAGTGGTTGCATATTGAATATAACGTCAACCCAAACAAGTAAACAGTCTGAGTAATTTCAGAATCGTGTGGATCAGATAGCGATTCCTTCGTTCTTCCTTGTAACTCCCCAAGCTAGATGGCACAAGACTCAGTCACCTTATCGCTCCTAGGCACGACAAATCCACAATGGGGCTAGCTGAGCATGGATTGTCATAATCATGATAATACCTCAATTCTATGACTCACTTCGCCCGTTGGACATTCCGTCCTTCAGTAGTGGGATTAGGACAATGGAGCTGGTAAATGGAATAGTAGCCGAGCTGTCTGGTTCCATTACACGACTAGTCCACTCTGACTGTGAGCTCGACACACCAAGTTGACTCAAGCAAGTAGGTTCACAGAGTTATAATATGTCAACAAGGTTGTCGAATACAATATATGAATCATACAAAAGCAATACAAGGTGTAAGTAAGTTAGTTTATTTGCGCGAGTATTCAGTATTATTGGCAGTGTAAATATATTAAACGAAGCTAATTATCGGGAGGATAACCCATGCTTCAATTGATTTGGTGGACTCGGTACATTATGCGGGAGGTTTCAACCTCATTAAAAGTTCAAATATTTATAAGGCGAGGAAGTCGCCATGCGTAACGCATAAGATTCGGGTAAGGAGTACGTTAAGGTTCAAAAATTTTCAGAAATCTAAAAATTATATAATTAAATATAATTAAGTAAATTTCAGGGTTGTTACATGGTAAATAATTAATTTGAGGTCTTTGATGAAAGAAAATTTCATAAGTAGCCCCATTTTGGAAAAACTAGTGTTTATCGAGTTTGAAAGCGAATAAGTTTTGGTCTCGACCTTGGAAAAATGTAAGGTCAGTTTCTAAATTCTCCAAATTGTCTAGAGAATCATTTTTCCAAAGAGTTCGAGTCGAGTTTTAGAGAAATTCCAATTTGGACCCATTTTTGTCAAAATTGTCATTTTTGGCCCAAACTTAAGATATTTGGACCTCACAAACCGGAAGAGCTATTGATGTGATTCTAATTTTAAAATATCACTTATTACAGGGGTTTATTAGAACAAAATCATGTTTTGAAAAGTCTTAGTTTAAGTCCCTCACCTTTTGAAAATTCTATTTCTAGTCTAATTTTTGAGTTTTTGCCCTTAAGGCTTATTTGGGGTCCATTTGTTATGAAATTTGAACCACGGGTTCAAAATATTATAAAATTAAAATTAAGTGATTTTTCTAGGTACATGAATCGTATTAATCCTGGAAATTGCATTTTTGCCCTTGAGTTTGGTATTTTACACTCTTCTCCTCAAAATTTTAAAAATTGGTTTTCTTTACTCCGAACACTTTGATTTTTTAGAATTTACTCAAATTATGAGTTTTTCAATTAACACAAGTTAAAAGTTTCAAATTTTACATAAAAGTCCTTGCACAGTTAACACAAGTTAAAACTTTCAAAAATCCTCAACTAAGTCCTTAGGCTTTCAAAGGTTGGTATAGCCTAAGTGTTTCGAATATCAATCCTTGAGGAATATGACATTGCTTACCATTATCCTATAAACTACACTGTACACTTGCAGTTGTATGAACCAAAATATTTTTGGCGAACAAGTGTGCTAAAGATAGTTTATAATTTAAATGTTCAGGTTGTTTCAGCACAACCACATCAACTAAGATCTAAACTACGATGTAACATCCAGTAATTATTTTTCAAGGTATGCAGTGACAGTTAGGATAATTGAAACGACGAAGTTCGTTATCACGATCTGCCACCATTTTCTTTTTTCTACAAGATATCATGTTTTCTATATTTACATCTCTCTATTTTGTTCTCTATTTTTCTCTATTTATAGTGGCTGAAGAAAGTCTATTTTCCAGCCATCATCTCTAAACGTTCCCATTTATCTTTTTTTTTTTTTCTCTCATCTCATATTTAACTTTTATGTGGATCCTGTTTAAGTTGTTCATCACCTTCAATGCATTTTGAAGGTTTGAGCCTGTAAAACCTTTGTTCGATTTTGGCTTTTTGTTATACTACCTATCATTTCAAATTAGCCCACAAAACTATGATCAAATAGAAAAATGATATCTTATAGTAGGTTATTTGTAGTATATGACAAATATATTACTTGAAACGTTTTATTAACCAAAAATATTATTTAACCAACAAAACAATTACAGTTGTATTTCATTTGCGGAGGCCCAAAAGTACAAGGAGTAGACGGCCGGTTACATGAAATTCATCCTTAGAACAGAGATCTCGTACGAACTGAATACTAATCCTTGAGGCAGAGATTCATGTACGAACTGAAAATTAATCATTGAGTTCGAATGTGAAGAATTGTTTCATCCTTCTTCTTTTACGCAATTTTTTTTCTTGTAGAGTTTTTGCTATTGTGTAGAAGAGAAAATAATTTCAATTGGGAAAGGAGAAAGAGAATAATTTTTAGCAACCTTAATTTGTCATTTTCACACTTTACAACCTATTGTTTTTCAACTTATAACCTAAATTTTACGTTTTTGTTTGCTTTACAACCTCCAACTAGTCGAAATTGGAATATCCTATAAATATTCAATAATATTCACCCATGTTAGAGAAATCAACTGAGAACATAGAATTTATGGTTGATGGCCACCGATGAACGATTGTTTTGTATTCGAATGCAAAGGATGTTGATCCTACAATGTTGGGTATGCATCTCTTTATATAGTTTTCAAGAGCAACAATAGTGGTCCTCTGCAAATTTTACACGAGTTTTCGTGGTTAATTAGTTCAATAATGGCTGCAATTAAGGTTTCTCTTTATTTCAAATTGATGAAGAAATTCTCTGTCTCTTTCGCGGCCAACCCTATGGAATTTGTCGTTTCATTAAATGACAAGTCCTTGAATCTCCCGACTATCTCAAAAAGATGATTATTTGAAAATTAGTTGCACAATCGGAGTATTGACGTCTCATGACCATAATAGCGTCTTAAAATTTGTGTAATTCTATAGTCATTTTTTTGGTGGTTGTTGTTATTATTATATATCCGTCCTCCCTTTGATTGAAAAAATGTCTGAAATGCCTCTATGAAAAATATTAAGTTTTTTTTTTGTTTTATTAAGTTTTAAACAATATTAATATATATTTACAATTTATCAAATTCATATTTTTTATTATAATCTTATACATATGCTTCATTTTTGTTGAGACGAATATTTTGGTATCTAAGTTTTACTATGTTAACTCAAATTGATACAGAATGAAAGAGATATTAAACCATAATTTTAATTTAAATGTTATTTTAAGGAAATTATAGTTCTATTATAATTTGTACTAAATTTTAAAGTTATTATTTCATCATATTGTAATTATTTTTTTTAATTTAGTACGAATAATTTTATTTTGAAACTAGTGTAGAGCAATATATATATATATATACATATAATTTTGATTTTATTTTCTTTCCAATGAACTGAATATCGGTTGTTTCACTAATTACTAAGAAAGATTGTTCTTTATAATGAAAATTTGTCAAACCAAGCTACGTCTAAATTAATTTTTGACCCCAATAAAAGCTCACAGAATATTAATAAGGAAAATGCGTAAAATGTTAAAAAGTATTAAAAACTTTATAATAAAGCAAATCAAAATTTAAAGCTTTTTAAATGACAATTATACAGCCTTACTAAAAACTGAAGAAATATTCTCACTCACCTATCACGTAGTTTAATTTTTCATTCAAACATAGTACGACATCTTACATCACTAATTAAAACATTCTATTCAAAAAGTGGTAATCAAAAACTTCACGATTACTTGTTTTAAAGTGAGACATTTTCCCATTCCTTAAAAATACTCTTAAAATCTAAAATTAAAACTGTAAAACTTGAATTCCCTACTCTTCATGGTGTGCTTGGTGTGGTGACCGATGTGGTAATTGATATAATGACTGGCGTGCAGACTGAAATGGTGATCGAGAAAGTGATGGACGTGGTGACTGAAACGGAAAACTACGTGCTGAATAATATGGTGTATAAGGCGGTGACTGTTTCTGCTTCAAAAGTAATTCCACAAACAATAAATAACTGTAAAATAAATTTTAAATCCTACAAATAAGAAAAACTCATTATATCACTATCCTTTTTGTTTGATATGTTCGAGTTCATACTTATGCTGCTATTATGACTTTCGTCTCTGAACAAATTCAATGATTGATGTGCGAGATTTACGAGCACCGACTTAAGGTTTCATAATTTTAATTTCAAGTGGAAAAGGAGAAAGAGAAAATTAATTGTTAGCAATCTTAATTTGTCATTTTCACACTTTCCAACCTATTGTTTTTCAACTTACAACCTAAAATTTGCGGATTTTTTTTAACTTTACAACCTCTAACCAGTCGAAATTGGAATATCCCATAAATATTTAATTATATTCATCTATGTTGGCAAATCAATTGAGAACGTAGAATTTACGGTTGGTGGCCACCGATGGACGATTGTGTTGTATCCGAATGCAAAAATGATGTTGATCCTACAATATTGTGTATGCATCTCTTTATATAATTTTTAAGAGCTTCAGTAATGTTCCTCTGCAAATTTTACACGAGATTTTGTGGTTGATTAGTTCGATAATGGCCACGATTGAGGTTTCTCTTTATTTGAAATTGATGAGGTAATTTCATGTCTATTTCACGGCCAACTATGTGGAATTTGTCGTTTCATTAAGGGACAAGTCCTTGAATCTCTCAAATATCTTAAAGACGATTGCTTGAAAATTAGCTGCACAATCGTAGTATTGACGTCTCATGACCGTAATAACGTATTAAAATTTACGTAATTTTATAGTCATTTTTTGTTCCTGTTAATATCTATATATTCTTTCTCCATTTGATTGAAATTATGTCTAAAATGCATCTATGGAAAATATTAAGTTCTTTTAATTTTGTTGAGTTTTAAGCAATATTAATATATATTTACAATCAATCCAATTTTTTTTTATTATAATATTATACATTATGCTTCATTTTTGTTGAGTGGAATATTTTGGGATCTAAGTTTTACAAAGTTAACTCAAATTGATACACAATGAAATAGATATTAAACCGTAATTTTAATTTAAATGTTTTACTTTAAGGAAATTATAGTTCTATTATAATTTGTAATGAGTTTTAAAGTTATTATTTCATCTTATTGTAATTTTTTTTTTAAATTAGTAAGGATAATTTTATTTTGAAACTAGTGCAGAACAATTTATATACATATAATTTTGATTTTATTTTGTTTTCATTGAGTTGAGTTTCGATTGTTTCCTAATTACTAAGAAAGTTGTTCTTTATAATGAAAAGTTGTTAAACCAAGCTACATTTAAATCAAATTTTAACCCCAATAAAAGCTCGCAGAATATTAATTAAACTTTGCAATTGGTTGCAGTCGAAATCAAGACCTCCCTAATTAAAAAAATCAATCAACCAACCTTACAACATGGATTTAAGCAATTTAAACCAACTATATATATATATATAATCATTTATATATGAAAAAAAAGTCTGGGGGCTATTTCGGCGGAGGGCCATGTGTGGTAGCACCACCTTGGAGGCAGAGATCTCGTACGAAGTGAAAACTAATCCTTGAGGTAGTGATTAATGTGTACTAACTGAAAATTAATCATTGAGTTCAACTATAAAGAATTGTTTCACCCTCCTTCTTTCACACGAGGATGAATCAATTCTGCGTTTTTTTCACACTTTCCAACCTATGGTTTTTCATTTTCACACTTTCCAACCTATTGTTTTTCAACTTACAACCTAAATTTTGCGTTGTTTTGCTTTACAACCTCCCACCAGTTGAAATTGGAACATCCTATAAATATTCAATAATATTCCCCCATGTTAGGCAAATCAATTGAGATCGTAGAATTTGTGGTTGGTGGCCACCGATGGACGATTGTGTTGTATCTGAATGCAAAGTATATTGATCCTACAATGCTGGGTATGCATCTCTTTATATAGTTTTCAAGAGCAACAATAGTGGTACTCTTCAAACTTTACACGAGTTTTTCGTGGTTGACTAGTTCAATAATGGTCGCGATTGAGGTTTCTCTTTATTTGAAATTCCCTCTCTTTCACGGCAAACCTTGTGGAATTTGTCGTTTCATTAAACGGCAAGTCCTTGAATCTCCCGACTATCTTAAAAATGATTACTTGAAAATTAGCTGCACAATCGGAGTATCGACGTCTCATGACCATAATAACGTCTTAAAATTTATGTAATTTTATAGTTGTTTTTTTTTTGTTGTTGTTATTATCTATAAATCCGTCCTCCCTTTGATTGAAATAATGTCTAAAATGCCTCATTATATCACTATACTTTTTGTTTGATATGTTCGAGTTAATACTTATATTGCTATTATGACTTCCGTCTCTGAACAAATTCAATGATTGATGTGCGAGATTTACGATCACCGACTTAAAGTTTCATAATTTTAATTTCAAGTGGGAAAGGAGAAAGAGAAAACTAATTGTTAGCAACCTTAATTTGTCATTTTCACACTTTCCAACCTATTGTTTTTCAACTTACAACCTAAATTGTTTGGGTTTTTTTTTACTTTACAACCTCCGACCACTCGAAATTGGAATATCCAATAAATATTTAAAATATTCACCCTTTGCCCTTTCACTCTGAACAGTAGAAAGACTTTAAAGATCTTCCAATTTCCTCCTCATATCCTATTTTGACACCAATAGCTGAAGTTCCCTCATATCCTTGCACCTTCTAAGGCTTCATTACAAGGATTTATGTAGTAAAGTTAAATTATTTTGTCGTTTTATTTTGTAGGCTATGTTGTGGTTTTTATATAAAGGTAATCTTCTGGAAGAAGATGGACAAACTTTTGATGCTGAGA
The DNA here is from genome assembly GCA_016081115.2 of Rehmannia glutinosa. Lineage (NCBI taxonomy): Eukaryota > Viridiplantae > Streptophyta > Magnoliopsida > Lamiales > Orobanchaceae > Rehmannia > Rehmannia glutinosa. The sequence goes on along the minus strand of JABTTQ020003388.1, from coordinate 458,540 downwards.
TTCCATGTGTGTTTGAATCGTTTTGGGGCAAGATGCTTGCAGCACTAATCGATTTTGGGTTGAAATCATTAAGAAAGGTCTGCGAATCACGTATTTTGGAGAGTATGTCTCTAGAAACAGTTGCATATACATTTCATCTGGCAGACATATATGGCGCCACACAATTCAAATCAGCTTGTCTCAAGTTTACTGCTAAGAATCAAGCTGGTATGTATGATTCATGTTTGATCTCGTTTCTTACTTGCACTACAACATAAATGACATTAGGTAACACAAATTTTGTAGAGGTTTTTACATAAGGTACAAATGTAACACGTGTTTGTAACACTTTTTACATTACAATTTTTATGCAACATTTTGTAGGACACTTTTTCAATATGTAATGCTTATATGTAACACTTTTAAATGAGTAACACTTTTTAAGTATCATTTTTTTTTTATTTCTTTTGTAACAGAAATATGTGTCACTTTATTTATGAAACACTCTTGGTAATAGTATGTTTTATTAATTGTAACACTTTTTAGGCTAGATTTTAGTAACACAAAATTATATAACTATCATTAAATCATGTCAACGATTTGTTTAATTAATTAGTGTCACAAAATAGGTGAAGACAAAAAAAAAATCACCAAACCTAAAAATTGTAGACTTCATGTACTCTATTTTTTTTACTGAATTTTTGTTTTCTTTTTATAAAGTATTTTAATTTTGCTTTTATTCTTTTATTTTTTACGGAGGTAATTAATTTCGTCGTAATAACGATAAAAAATGTGCATGTATATATTTTATTATTATTATTATTTTAATATTTATTACTAACGGAGACCAATTTCATCGTTAACCTTTTTTTTTACTTTTTTAAAAAAAAATACCAATGAAAATTGATGTTGTCGGTAAATTATTTTTTATTGTTTATTTATTATTTAATTTTACTGTTAGAACTTTTTTGTCTGTCGGTAAATTAATTTTATATTTATATATATTTTATTTTATCGATTGAATATTGATCAGTCGATAAATTTATTTTATATATTTTTGATATTTTTAATTTTTTGTCCTTTAATATATAACATAATATGATTTTCAAACTATATACTATATAATATAAAATTTGATATATACAGTGTATAATATAATTTAATATATTATATTATATAATATAATCTTTATTATATATAAAAAATTATATATACATATAATATATTTTTATACAATTTTAAAATATATATGTGTGTGTGTATATGTAAAACAAAACAAAAGTTGTAATAAGAATCAACTTAGCTTTGTGGCAAATTATCACTTCCACACATAACAGGTCATGGGTTCGAATCTACTTGGTGACAAAAAATAGTATTTCTACGTAGTCCTACAAAAAAAAGTGTTACATAAGATTCATATTTAACACTGTAGAAGTATTTTTTTAAAAATGTTACAAAAAGTTTATATAAGATTAATATGTAACACTTTAGAAATATTGCTTCAAAGTTTTACCGATAGAGAACTTAATATAACACTTACAAAAAGTGTCACTAAAAGCTAATAAAAGTTACCTTAGACTATAGGTAGCACGGGCAAATGCAGCATCATAAAAATGCTACCTATTGTCTATAGTAACATTTTATGGACATTAGGTAATATTTTTTGGGTGTTACCTAATATCATTCATGTTGTAGTGTTGCTTCGATTAGCAACAATAATAAATCGATTAATTTTGATAGATATCATGCATTTGGTTGGTTACAACTACCTCAGCATAAATTCTCCATCATTGTTGTCAGAATTGCACAATAATAATAATAATAATAATAATAAGTTATTTTTATTAACGAAATATATATTTATAATATGTACTATGTTAATAAATAATTCTTTTTTAAAAAATTGTATAGAAATAATAAGGAATGTTCAAGGAATGTTTTTTTAGTGCAAACTTCGAAGTAGTATGGTTGGATATGGATTGTTTGGGATAGATATTGCACTATTTTAGTGCAAAACTGCACTAAAATAGAAATATGAGAGGTAGCCTACGTGCTAAACTTTCATTTACTCGAATCTACTGAAATCATGGGAAATTTGAATCATTAATAGAGCTCTGCTAAAGTTGGGGACTCATTTGCAACTTACAAAAAAACAAAAAGCCAAAAACAAAAAACAAAAATAAAAATGAAGATGCAAAACCAAACCCACCACCAATATAGGGAAGCCAAGGTATTTTGAGGAAACACTAATGAATACAGAATTTCAGCTTAATTAAGAGAATGATTAATCTTGAGATCAAATAATTGGGGCAAAAATGTATTTACCCGTTGGACAGATAAGCAATTCCCTATGCGTGTTGGGAATAGGCTAGGTCACCCAATAGGGGCTTATGGTCCCGGTTTGTTTGATTTGACTTATTTAATAATTTTGATGAGAATTAATGTGAAAATTTCATTAAAAAAGATATGAAAATACAAGATAAAAGAGACATACCCCAATTTCTAAAAGAGATGGAATGGACAGGCCCAACAATCAATCTTGAAGGAAACTTAAACAAAAACATCTTGAAATAAACAAGACTCAAACAATCAGAGCCATGCGAGGGCTTGCAACGATCCATGGAGGCCGATTTTGTCAATCGAGCGAAACTCGAGACTGGGCAAATTGCCAAAATATGGCAAATATCAAACAAGTTTGTGCAAATATGGTAATTTTTGGGAGATTGGTTCTTTTGACGGTGGCGCACACGGTGTGTGCGCCTGATTTACAGTTGGCGCACCACACGTGTGCGCCAAGCATTTAATTTTTTTATATTTTGTATGGTTGGCGCACCTTGGTTCAACGCCAGCCTTTTTAAATTAAAAAAAATAAAAAGGCTGATGGCGCACCTGCACGGTGCGCCAGCACAGAATCCCACATATCACGGATTCTGATGACTGAGACGCCATCAGACGACAGCAGCGTTGACTGCTTTTGCAGTCTGGCGCACCTGCATGGTGCGCCATGGTAATTTACCTATAAATTTACTATTATGCACATTTAAATTATAACATTATGTATCTATTTCTGATATTTGTGTTACAGACTACTCTACTCGATCGGATGTGGATTAGTGTTCGGGATGTTAGTGCTTCTGATCCGCAATCTGTTGATCACCTGAGACGTGATTTTATTGAGGAGATGACTAGTATGCGACGTCTCCTATGGATGCCTCCACCAGAGCCATTTCCAGAGGCAGCTGATCCGTCACATGCAGATGATCGGGCACACAGCACACGGATGACCACTACTGCGCCACAGACACCTCACACACATGCAGCAGGTCCATCTGGATATGTGTTGAGTCCATCTGCATATGCGCCAGGTCAATCTAGATATGAGGGAGGTCCATCTGGATATGTGGCAGGTCCCTCCACTTCGCATCACACACCATATATGCCACAACCTGTGAATTATGATCAGTTTATACCACCCTAGTTCACATCATTTACTAATCTGCTCAACACGGATGTGGGAATGGGAGATCCATCTGCATATGCGCGTCCAAGTTTTCAGCATTCGCCTGTACGAGTTATATGAACGTGGATCAGAGCTCGTCTACTTCCGACCAACATGATATTGATAACTAGAGCTGTCAATTTCAGCTCGGCCCGACGGGCCGGCCCGAACCGGCCTAGTTTTCTAGTGGACTGGGCTCTATTTTTCAAGGCCCGAAAAAAGTCGGGACTCAAAAGCCCAGCCCGACGGGCTAGCCCAAAAAGCCTGACTTTTCTAGTGTAATTTTCGTTTTTAGGTCGGGCTTGGTTCACCATTTTTGTGGCCCGGAGTACTGTTTGGTCCGGCCTGGCCCGATTTTTCGAAAAGCCCGGTGGGCTCGGGCCGGGCCGACCCGGTCTTTTGACAGCTCTATTGATAATGTTGAATACGGTCTTAGGCGGAGCCAGCGAGAGAGACATCCTCCGAGATGTGGCACCGGTGGTCATAGATATTAGAATTAACATTAGTTAAAATTATGTATTTAATATTTAATTTTGTTAACACATATTAAGATAATTTATTCCATTTTGCCTAACAATTTATTCAAAAGTCTTTTATTACTCAAACCTATGGGCACAAACCTATTATGCATTCATTTTAAACCCCAACAATTTGTGTATCAATCAATTATTTCAATTATTGTAATCATTTTGTAATAGAATTACAATTATTACTTAATCATTATTTGTATATGGTTTTGTAAAATTATATTTTTTTTTACTTAAAACTGCTGGCGCAGCTGAAAAAAATTTTAAAAAAAAATAATCTTGGCGCACATGGATGAAGCGCCACCAATGGAGGTGGCGCACAACCCATGTGCGCCACCGAGCAAATAACCAAAACCCCTGATTTTCACCATATTTGCACAAACTTGTTTGATATTTGCAATATTTTGGCAATTAGCCCCTCGAGACTCAAGATGGTACGATCGGCAGCTAAGGGCGGTCCCGGCCCAAGCACGTCCTGTTTGATAAGAGTGACGAATGATCTATAATAAAACTTAGTTGAGAGTTGAGACCGAGTAGGAGTGTCAATTTGTGTTGGGTCAGGTTCGCAGGTCGAGTTTGTAGGTTTGCGGGTAATCATCGAACCTAATTATTCGTGTTAGAACCTTGAACTCGAACCCAACCTTTTTAATCCATATAATAAAATTATTTTTATTTACATTTAATAATTTCAACTAAAGAATTTAATTTTTTTAAAACCTAACACACTATTCAATCAATAAAATATATCACAATTTACAACATTCAAAATGAAATAACATAATTACATAAATAACAAACATACTTATCATATTTTAAATACAACCCACAAAATAATAACAACATACATGATTAAAAGGGTTTTAGAATTTAAGTTTCAAGAACATGCCTTGTTTTTTCTTATAATTAATTATTTACTTATTTTTTTAAATATCCAATTTTTGTCAAAAATAAACTTCAAGAAATACTCCGAAAAATTAGTAAAAATCATTTAAATCAATTTGGAGTATTTGGACAACATTTGGGAATATTGTTTTGGTGTAAAAAATCCATTTAAACAAAATCATCAAAATCAAGATAAAAATATTTTTATAACATAATTAACTACCTTTTGAAGAACTAAGTTGAAAAAAAAAGATTGAATTTATATGATAATACAATTAAATAAGATTTATATGAACCTAAAATCACATTAATCATTAAATACCTTTTCTTGCGTTGAATGCATTATTATGATTTTTCATAAATTTTTCCAATTAATTCTTATCTTTGTTATTTTGAAAAAGTATCACCATAACTAATTAAATAGTCTTATTCTTTTCGAGTTGATGATCATTTTATTATTGTACTTATATGATAAAAAATTGTCGAATCATTTTATTATATATTATTATTATTATTAATTGTTTTTTGCAAAAGCCCATATCAGTTAGTGAAGACCATGATATCTAATTATAAATACAAAAACTTACTCAAGCTTGGTCGGTAATTGATTATAGCTCAGTTATTTGAGCATTTACAAAAAAAAAAACCTCAAACTTGGTCCAGATAAGTTATGTGTTATCTGTATAAGCCCAATTTAATTGTGCAAAACTAATTCGGTAGTTGACGTATATAATTGTTGTTGGGAATCTTGTTTAGAGGTAGAAAATAATTTTCTCTAATATCCCAATTGTATTTTTTTTTTGTATAAAACATCCATATTAGGATATTGGATCGAGACAAGTTGAGTTCAAGAGAAATGAATTTTGTATAGCAGTAGACATTTACGAAAAAAAATACCAAAAATGATATGCAAAGGCAAAACACTTTGTTTTTTCCCCCTAATTCTAGAGGAATGAATACCAATTTGAACAACTCTAATTAAATCGAATCAGTCCTTACACAATGTTTATTGATATTGGTTCCCATATATTTCTTTCTCCTATAAATATAAGGTCATATGCGGTGAACTAGAAAATAGTTATTTAAGTTTCAGTAATTATTATAATTAATATTACAATCTTGACTTTGTTAATTATATATATTTTCATACTAAGAAGAAGTAAAAGGAATATTGAGTGCAAAACATGAAATCTGACTTTAGGACTATTTCAGAAGCAGTGGAGGTGTCCCATAGTTATAGCCCTTTTAGAATTTGTATGTTTATTGAGATGAGGGAATACCATGAGACCGTGACAAATGGAGATGACAATAAATATTTATCTTTGATTGGAGAAAGGAATTCAGAAGACTGTTATCACCTTAAATGCAAGTTCATATATGGCTTTGTATGGAGAAACACTATGTAAGCATTAGTTATGTATTCATTTTTATTGGTTTTCTTGTTTGTTTTATAATGTTAATTATTGAACTCTCACTGCTTTAAACAACAAATTTGTAGGGGTCGATGGAAATTATTTTCTGGCTAAAGACTTGACTATCTTAAATACAACACAATTTAGAATTTCGGTCAATAATATGGTTGAATATTCAATAACATTTTGGTGTAAATTAGAGGGAACGAATTTGACTTTGCATTGGAAAGGGGCACAATATTCTATAATAGTTGTCGGCGACATGATAAAAGTTATTTGATGTCTGCAGGGACGGACGCAGGATTTTATACTTGGGGGGGCAAAATCAAATCTAATATAAATAAAAAACCAAACATACAAGTCTTTGTAACTAAATCACATATAATAAACTTACCAATAATGTCAAAAGTTTCAAATCATATCATCATCATCATGAATAACTTCATGTTCCATATCAATTACTCTGCAAAAGAAAAAAAAACAGTTAAAAGATTAATATTGCATTAATATTGCCATCAAACTACTTATCTATAAGTAAATAAAAAATACATTTACCAACCTATTTATTAGTTTTAGGCATCTTCAGTTGTGCTCGACGATTCTTTATAACTTCAAAGTCGTCAATGATTGAGTCGACATCAAAAGTTTGAGCAATTTCTTTCTCGATATACATTAGTAATGAACTAGCCAAAAAGTCATCTTCCATCTTATTCCGCAATCTTGTCTTGACCATCTTCATAGATGAAAATGCTCGCTTCATTTGTTCTTTGTGGAGACCGGGAAGAGTCAAAATAAGTCTAACCAGTCTATCAACAAGATGGTAGTTCTTTGCCTTTCCCGTCTTTGATAAAATCTGGCACAACTCTGAAAGACTTGATACATTTTGAAAATGTTGATTACCTTGAATATCCAATTGAAAAAGCTCCAATTGATACTTTATGTGTAACTTCTCATGACCAGTAAAATCAGCAGGATAAAATTTCTCAACAAGTTTGCAAATATCACCAATGTCAAACGATTTATATCCATGACTTGGATCCAATGCTGATCCAAGTCTGAGTAATTCCACTGCATTTTCATTAAACCGATGATTCATTTCTTGAAGTATAACATCAACTGTACTCGTGAATACATCAATACGATAATGATGATCTAAAGTAACTGGATTTCCTTTACGTTTTCGGCCCCTACCTGATTGACGATGAGAATTCATGTCTGGAATATCTATCTTGTATTCCTCGCAATGCCTCTTCACTTTATCAAACAACTGATCCCAACCATTCTCTCTAAATTTTTGAATAAGTGTTTTTGTGTTAACAACAACGCATCCATTGCATTTAGAATATCCTGTGACTTGGATTGTAAAATTCTACAAAGATCGTCTGTCATTTCCAATAATTCGATCATAAAATGCAATATAAACACAAATTCAAATGATGTCATTATGTCGTAAGCTCCATCAGCTGATGCTTTGCTAGATAAACTACTTTTATCATTGATTATTTCACTTAAGACATGAAGGACATGATCATATAAATTTAATAAACTTCGGAGAGACCTTAAGTGCGAACCCCATCGTGTGTCCCCTGCTCGTTGTATAGTCCCAACCTGATTTTTGCCCTTTCCAGTTTCAAGCTCATCATTATAATCCAATTCTGCAATTCGAATAGCATAAGCAATCTGTAGCTGATTATGACGCTTAGATGAAGAATCCACTAAATTCACAATTAGATTGACATATGAAAAGAAATGCTCTATGGAGATGACACTTTGAGCTGTTGCCACTAATACTAATTGCAATCGATGAGCAAAGCAATGGACGTAATATGCATATGGGCACTCACTCAAAAAAAGAGCCTGTAAACCATTCCACTCTCCTCGCATAGTACTAGCACCATCATATCCTTGTCCTCGAATATTTTGTATGGTGAAATCATTGCGAGAAAGAACACCTGAAATTTCTTTTTTCAGAGTAGACGCTTTAGTATCTTCCACATGAACTATATCAAAAAACCTTTCTCGAATAAAACCTTCTTTATCAACAAATCTCAAAACAATGGCCATTTGCTCCCTTTTAGATTCATCACGAGATTCATCAACAATAATACAATATTTCGCATCACCAATTTCTTCCCTGATGAATTTCTGAATTCTTCTTGCATAAACTGATAAAATCTCCTTTTGAATTCTATGAGAAGTATAAGTAGCATTTTGAGGAGCATTTCCTAGAACAATGGAGTTTACCTCGTTGTTATATAAAGAGGTATGCTTTATAATTTCTATAAAATTGCCACGATTAAGTGACTGCGGCGTTCATCACGACCTCTAAATGCTAAACCTTGGAATGCACATAACTTCACAACATCAATTGAAACTTTGAGCAGAGACGATTCTTTTGCAATCAACTCAAGATTGTTTATCAACAATATTCTCTATATGCTTTGCAAAGAGTTCATCAAATCCTTGGATTGTTTTACAGTCATTTTATGAGATGAGTTTGGACTATTCCCTTCATGGATCAGAAATGCACAATTTCGACCATTTTTTACTTTTTTCCACGATTGAAATCCATCAATAATAAAAGCATTTGATCCAAAATGTGCGACGCGTCTTAACAAAAAGAAAACATGGAAGACAATAAGCAAGATTCTTTGAAGGGAAAATTCTAACCATCGAGGAACGACTTATACCAAGTAGCCAAAAATCTTCTGCCCTTCTTATCTACATACTCAGGGGATTTTTTTGGGATACATTGATAAGGACCAGCCATGAGATAAGCACGCCTGATTTCGTCTCGTTTTTCTATTGGATAATTCCATATTGAAGTGCGTAATCCAGGATCGCGTTCAATATGTAAACCATTAGAATTTTCGTCAATCTTTGGAAGCTTTGTCGGAGAAGGCCGTGGAATAGAATTTTGATCTTCTAAATGATTTAGAACGCCAGAAACATCATTATTTGCATCAATTTCCGAAGATTCGTGAATAGAACTTACATCCTCTTTAGAACATTGCTTCCCAAAATAAGAATCAATTTTTTTGTTTTTCATGTTGAATTCTGAACCTATATGAAAAAACACTTGTTTTTTAAATTTGAACAATGTATCTAAATTCTTGCAATGAAAATATAAAATGACATAGGCACATAGCAATATAACCCACAAGGAAAAATAGATTAATAAAACCTGTAATCATTACAATCTCTTGCACTTAATCTTTTCATGTTTAACTATGTTTGATGATGTTTTTCTTTATTTTTGGTTATATACAATTATATATTTGCCCACATTAGTCATTAATCATTATACTTAAATCTTGGTTTATAGTTCTTAATTGCGCCCAAATGTATTTCCCTTCCGTTCTTATATAACAATCGATTACATCATTTTCTTTTTTTTGGCAATCATAAGCAAACCATTAAACTAATTTACGATTAACATGGGGGAACTTAAAAGAATCAGAAAAACCCTAACAAAGAAAATGATTGCAAAATATTCAAATAAAAATAACTAAATAAGGAAATCAAAATACCTGTTGTAGTCTTGTTGACAAATTATTTTCTCAATCCTCAAAGCCCTGCAAATCATAAAGAGAAAAAACAGAATTAAAATATTAAATGGAGAGAAAAAAATTTGGGGAAGAAAAAAGAACAGAGCAAAACATACGCCTGGAAATTTTAGAACCTCACAAGTAGAGGAGAAAGGTTGGCTAGTTGGGTAATTTTATTGATAATTAATATTTTATATATGTTTAAGGGGGCCCTATAATAACTTTACCATTAAATAAGATTATGTTATATATATTTGATATGGTGGAGGGAGCACTACACGTGCAAGTGGAATTGGGTGGGGGGGCAAGATAACAACTTTTATATTTTTTTATATATTATATTAATTTATTAAAATATATATAATAGGGGTAAATGGTAAGGTGAGGGGGGGCGGTGGCCACCACCAGCCCCCCCTTGGGTCCGTCCCTGGATGTCTGGAACTCGACGGTCCTTCTTCCAACTATGTGAAATGTTTTAGTGAGAAATCATTTCCCCAGAAAAAGATCGTATGCTTAGGTCAATCTCGATATCTTTTAACTTCCAAAACCAATTTCATATTCCACCTTTGTACATTTTACACTGGTTGTAGCTCCATGATAGCTCACAAATGGTGCACTTGGATGATGATCTTGGGATTGTGTATTCATTATAGTGATGTCGTCTCACTTGGATCCATTGCTCATTGGATACTTCATTAGTAGTTCTAGTGCTACTTACTTGGTGCTTTTTGGCAATACGAGACGTGGTGCAACTATGAACAATGTACCACCATATGCCCATGTATTGAGTAGTGTGGAAGTAGCTGAATCCAAATACTTTCTAAGAGCTTTTCTACATGGACGTGATTGTAAACTTTAATTCGATTTTCATCTAACTTTTGCGAAAATCAAGTAATTTCTTTAATGCCCAAAACCTTAACAACTCGTGATTTTCACAAATATAAAATACATATCTTGATCCATTCTTGCTATCTCTTGAAGATGTATGAAACTTGCACCTTGATCTTCAATGAATAAGTCACTCACTTTAACAATAGATTATCCCCTTCTAACCTCTCTTTTATTGTTTCTTGATGGATAGAAAACACAATATCCTTCATAGCTATTTATAGAAGACATAAGGAATATTAACCATCTCATGGTCCTTTTGTCTTCTTAACCTTTGAACTTCTTTCATTTATGAGGTAGAGGGGAGGGTATCTAGACCCTTGGTTTCAATACACTTAATACTAACTTATCCATCAAGTTAGTCTCATTCAATTAAAACCATGCACCTTCATATAATGAATACATTGAACATTATAGAACTATGTAACTTTACATAATATGGACTTTGAACCTTATGGCACTTGGACCATTCTTAAAGAATATTAAAATATTCTAATATTCCCCCACTTGGTCCAAGTGACAACTTGAAGCTTTTGGAGAGAACTTTCATTAATTCCATATTAACAAATAACTTTTTTGAATTGAAATTGATTGAATCATGGCAGTCACATATATTAATTTGTCAATGTGATTCCTTCCATGTATCACAAATCAATCTCAATTCATCATAACTTTTAATTATGAGGAATTCTGTAAGCCTTAACTCTTATGTCTTCAAAAGACTAAACTTGTCATCCAATTAACAATAACCGTACACAACTCTTCTAGATAACAAGATAAACAACACAAAAACAAACATCTTAATTGAATTCAGAGTATCATAATATTACGAGCAATATTTGTATGCATACATCATACTTATTATGCTAACAAGGACTTTTCTATTATGCTTATCCTTCCAACATGTCACGCCCCAAACGTGACGCGACAACGATCAATCACTTAAACAAATAAATCAACAATAAAACCAAAGATACAAAACTCCAAGTGAAATAGAGTCTAATGCGCAAAATTAAAATAACCACGAGTACAAATTACATCTTAAGGTCCAGCAAGATCCGAATACAACCCAAAAGATCATCTTAATTAACTTACAATCAAAAACAAATAAAATGAAGGAGTCCAACAACAAATAAAAGTAAAAGGAAATGTCACTCCACATCACCGATAGGATTCACTCTGCAGGTTCGGTGTCTTGGACTCTTCATCTAAAGGTTAGAAAACGAGGAGGAATGAGACAAATCTCGGTGGATGGGGTGATCGTGTGTAAGTGTGGTGATATAATTAGTTAATGCGAGAAATTTAGTTGTATGAAAACGCGTGAGAGATGATGCATGATTTCACACACGATCCACAAGCGTCGTGATAAATATATTAAGTAATATACTTATACGATTAAAAAATTCATGGTCAAGCGGGCACTATGGTCCAAGCAAACATGAGGATTGCGTGCGGATTTGTAACGCCAATCCTATGCAAGACAAGTAATGCGGTTGCGTGCGGTTTGTAGCGCCAACCTATGCAATACAAGTAGCGGTTGCGTGCACGGATTTGTAGCGCCAACCAAACGGGTCCGATTAACTCCTAATCGTGTGGATCGAACAACGATTCCTTCGTTCTTCCTTGTAACTCCCGAGCAAGATGGTCCAAGACTGTCACCTTATCGCTCCATAGGCAAAGACAAAATCCACAGTGGAGCTAGCAAGGCTCGGATTTGTCATAATCATGATTATACCTCAAGTACTACGACCGCTTCCCTTGGACAAACTCCGTCCCTCGGTTGCGGGATTAGGGCGATGGGGCCTAAGAGTGGAATAGCGGCCGAGCTGCCCGGTTTCATCCCCGACGTATCCATTCCGATTTGAGCTCGACACACCAAGTTGACTCAAGCAGAAAAGTAAACACAAGTTCATGTAGTCAACCACGTTATGAGTATTATTGATTCTAAAGCGTTCATGAAAAGTTTTGAAAAATTTGCGTAAGGTAATTATGGCGTTGGTGGAGTTATTTGGATGAAGATGATTATCGGGAGGATAAGCAATCTTCGATATCTTGAACGATTAGGTGGAACATAAGTCCTGTTATAGATTCAAATCGCAAGACGATTTAAGTCGCCGCGATCGGGTATTAATCGGTCAAGCGATCCGATAAGTCAAGGGGTTTTTGAGAAATTAAAATATTTTAATTAAATATTAAAGTAAGAGAGTCCAGGGCTGTTTCTTTAAAAGAAAATAATTTGAGTTAGGTCCTTATAAAAATAAAATTTACAATTAGCCCGTTTTGTCAAAACCAATACTTTCGGGTTAAAAGTTAAATAAATAAATGTCCCGACCTTGAAAAATTATGAGGTCAGTTCCTAAATTCTCTAAATTGTTCAGAGATTCAGGTTTTTAAAGTTTTGAGGTCGAGTTTTTATAAAACTCTCACATTGGCCCCAAAATTGTTAAAATTGTCATTTCGGGCCCTAAGTTTAAAATAATCGGAACTCACAAACCGGAAGGGCTTCTAATATGATTCCAGTTGGAAAATGTCACTAAGGTTAGTGGGATATTGGGACAAAAGCAGTTTTAAAACGTCATAAGTATAGGTCCCTTAACTTTTGAAAATCTCATTTTTGTCCCATTTTGAAATAATTGCCTTTAAGGCTTTTAGGTGTCAATTGTTATGAAATTTGAACCTTGGGTCCAAAATATAATTATGTTATAGGTAAATTAGTATTTCCAGGTACATGGGCTGTATAAGTCCTGGAAATTTCATTTGGGTCCTCAAGTTTAATCTTTTACAATTTGGTCCCTCAAGTTTTATAAAATTCTTTCCAAGCTCTAAACACTTGGATTTTTGGAATACACTTAAAATATGTTATTTCCAGTCCCTTAAGAGTTAAAATTTCAAATTTTAAAATTAGGGTCTGGTACAGTTTCGAAATTTGCAAAATAGCCCTTAAACTTCTCAAATTTTACAATCTAGTCCTTGGGCTTTTAAGGGTTGATTTTATTTATCTAAAAACTCTTAAAACACTATTAAAATGTCAAAACATCATTTTTGAACCTGAGTACAGTCCCAAAATCGAAATTTACAGAGAGGTCCCTTAAGTTTTATTTTCTTGCACTTAAGTCCACCAACTTTCCATTTTTGCATTTTAAGTCCAAAAATCGAAATTTAATCAATTATGCTCGACTTGTCCAGGTTATAGGTCATTCAAAACATAGATTTCAAGAGTCATAAACATACATATTCATCTCATACAAGAATTTATCAAATATGACAATAAAGTGTACATGTATGTCCTAATTTTCGGTAAATCGCATTTTGAGCAACACTTGAGAAATTTTTCCAACTTGATACAAGAAAATAGCATGCATTACATAATATATATCTCAAATGCTCAATAACAAAATACTACATGCATTTTTATGAATTAAAACACCTAGAAGTTGAAAGGATTTTTCCACCCACCTTGTTTGTTCGGTTGATTGGTGTAAAGTGGTGTCACAAGACCTTGAGGATTTTAATCCTCACTTAAGGCAGCCCCTAAGTCCAATAATACAAGGAGTTTTGAGTTAGAAAATGAAGATTTGAACTAAGGAGGGAAAAAGAGAAGGAATAGGCCAAAGGTACCACACTTACCTTGTGTAGTTGAAAGTTGTAGTCAAAAATTGATGGTCTCTTAAGGACTTGATCACCACTTAAACAAAGCTCCAAGGTCAGCCCCTAATCACCTCAAAATGATAATTTTGGTGTTAAAATTCGAAATTAATAGGGGAGAAGAAGAAGGTACCAAAAATCCCATTTCTTACCTTATAGTCCAAATTCTTCAAATTTCTTCAAGATGACAAGTCTCTTAATAACTTCAAATGGTCTTCTAAGTATACCTCAAAATCAAAAATCAAACCTAAATTAGAAGGTTAAAGAGATGAGTTAGGTGATATCAAAAATGGGTAGAAAAGAAATTTTTCTTACCTTGGTAGTGATGGTTCGAATTTATGATTTAAGTAGGAAGAATGTTTGTTTTTTGTTTAGTTGTTTGAAGAAAGAAGAAGTGCTTGATGATATGAAAAAGATGTTATTGAAGTTGTGAAGGATGTTTGAAGATATGTAGAGTGTGTTCTTGAAGATATGAAGGTATATTTGAAGATGTGAAGGAGTTGTGTTTGAAGATTTGAAGATGTGAAGAAATGGTTCTTGGAAGGTTTGAAGATATGAAGGAATGGTGTTTGAAGATTTAAAGATATGAAGAAATGGTGTTTGAAGATTTGAAGATGTGAATGATTGGTGTTTGAAGATTTGAAGATATGAAGAAATCTTAGAGAGAGATTAGAGAGAAGTAAGAAGAATGTTTAGAGAGAATGGAGAGGAGTTTTGCTTGGGAGATTAATGTGTTGAATGAAAAAATGAGTGGAATATTTTTGTTCCAAGTCTTGTGAATTGTAGTTTGCATGGGGGACAATGGGCTTGGTCAAAGTGTGGTCTTACATGGGAGAATGAAGGTTGAAAGAATAGAGGGAAATGTTTGCATGGGAGAATGGTGGTTGAAAGAATAGAGGAAAATGTTTGCATGGGATGTTGGGAAGACTCCAACATGTTGGAAGATTTAATATTAAAGAATTAATATATAAGATAATGTGTATAAGGTTTGAATTAATGATGTAATAATACACAAGATGATTAATAAGGTGTCTAATAATTCACAAATGTAGTATCATTGCTTAAAATCTAAGGTACCAAATAAACTTTCAAATCAATAGTACAAAAAAGATGTTAATCAAGCATATAATTAAATTATAAAATTATTTTGAGATATATAAATACAATTTTCGAAAATTTAAAAATATATATATAAACAATTTTTGAAAATAAAAAAAATATCAATAAATATTTTTTTTTCGAAAATTAATAAAATATATATATATACAATTTTCGAAAACTAAAAAATATATATTATTAAATATTTTACTATAATAAACTTAATAGCTAGTCGTTAAGAAAAGAAATCTAATCGATCAATGTAACATGTTAAAGGTGGAATGAAATCGATTATCGTTAAAGAAGTGAAAATAGGTGTTATTAACATACACCACAAAATAAAAACGAGACTTGGTTATTTTCAATAAAATAATTGGATCTTTATAGAATAAATCTAAAGTACTATTCTTTTGAAAATATAAATTTTGTACTCTATGAGCTTTCAAGACAAGATTTTGTATTTTTAAAATACTAACTTAGTAGTAGATAGTTTTCAAAGATGAAATAGATAACCGATGTTAAATCCATTAACAAAATACAAATCGCAAAATAAATAGTAAATATAAGAATAAGTTATCATAATAATTAAAAATTGCATCGGAAAAGAAAAGTAATGCCCGTGATCGAGTCGTCTACGGTTGAAAAATCTAGGGCTTCACACAACATGTCCGAAATTTTTTTTGGGTGGTAAACCCTTAGTCAGCGGATTCGCTATCATAAAATTAGTACTAATATATTCAATTGATACTCATTGTTTATGCACTTGTTCCTTAACAGATAAGTACTTTAATTCCATATGTTTGACACCTTTAGAGTACTTATCATTCTTTGAGAAGAAGACAGCTGCAGAATTATCATAGTATATTCTCAACGGCTTGGCTATACTATTGACAATCCCAAGTCTTGAGATAAAGTTCCAAAACCACAATCCATGAATTGTGGCCTCAAAGCATGCCACAAATTCAGTCTCCATAGTAGAAGAAGCAATGATAGATTGTTTTCCACTTTTCCATGATACTGCTCCGCCAGCCAAAAGGAACAAATAATCGAATGTAGATTTTCTGGTGTCCACACATCCAGCTTAATCTGAATCCGTACAACCTATCACTTCAAGGTGATCGAATCTTCTATACATTAGCATGTGATCTTTGGTGCCTTGTAAGTACTTAAGGACTTTCTTAGCAGCTTTTCAGTGGTCTATTCTGGGATTACTCTGATATCGACCCAACATACCAAAAGCAAAACTGATATCTGGCCGAGTGCATGTTTGAACATACATCAAACTCCCACCCACTGATGCATAGGGAATTGATTCCATTGCCTTGTGTTCCAAATCATTCTTGGGACATTGCATCTAATTAAATTTGTCCCCTTTCTAAATTGGAACAACCCCTGCAGAGCAATTTTCCATTCTGAATCTTTCTAAAACTTTGTTAATATATCCTTTCTAAGACAATCCTAACAATCTTTGTGATCTATTACGAAATATTTCTATTCCAATCACATAGGATGCCTCACCCATATCCTTCATTACAAAGTTTTCCGAAAGAAACTTCTTAACATCATGTAACATGCCCATGTCATTTACAGCAAGCAAGATATCATCAACATACAAAACTAAAATAACAAAATGGCTCCCACTGACTTTCATATAGATACATAGATCATCGATGTTCTCTATAAAACCATAAGATGTAATAGTATCATTAAATTTAAGATACCATTGAGTGAAAGCTTGTTTTAATTCGTATATTAATTTTCTCAGCTTACACACCATATTTCCTTTCCTCTGGCCAAGAATCCTTCCGGTTGATCCATATATACTTCCTCTTCCAATCTCCATTTAGAAAAACGGTCTTTACACCCATCTGGTGAAGCTCTAAGTCATAATGAGCCACCAAAGCCGTAGCAATTCTTAAAGAATCCTTATTAGAAACTGGAGAGAAGGTTTCTTTGTAGTCGATGCCATCTTTTTGAGTGTATCCTTTAGCAACAAGTCTGGCATTATATCTTTCAATGTTGCCATTTGAGTCTCGCTTGGTCTTAAAGACCCATTTACAGTTGACTCGTTTACAACCTTTAGACCACTCTACTAATTCCCAGACATTGTTATCACTCATTGACTTTAATTCTTCTTTCATGGCAACAAACCACTTTTCAGAATTGCTACATTCCATGGCCTGATAAAATGAGACAGGATCTTTATCAATACTGAGATCACATTCATGCTCAAGAGAATAAATGTGAGACCCGATATTTGGATGACAATGTAAATATGAAAGTAGTAAATATTTGAGTTATTTAGAAATAAATAAGACTGATTTATTTTGAATTGTAGGAATAATTAATTATACTTGGGTCTATTTATGAAATATGTATCGTGGTTAGTAGTGGAGAGGATCATATAATAGGAATTATTGAAAATCAGGTAACTAACAAATTGTTCTGTTTTAATTATTTTTGTTTTATCTAAGAATTAAGCAAGATCAATTAATTAGCATAGAATACACATAATTAGGACTTTAGAATTATTTAACTAATTGTTAGTTACAACTTTATCTATTGGAATAATTAAATTTTAGAAACTTACCTGAAAGGTTATTGATATCATCAATTAGGGGTGTGCATGGTAAGGGACGGTTCGAAGATTCATAAATCTCCAAAACCGTCCCAAAATTCGGAGATTTTAAAAATCAATCTCCAGAACCAAACCATAGAGAAAAAATCTCCGTACCGAACTGTACCGAAAATTCGGTACGGTTTGGTACGGAGATTCGGTTCTAATGGGACGGTTCGGGGTGGTACGGTTCGGGACGGTGAAATGGAGATTAATCATAAGTAAAACACAGAAAATAAGAAAAAATAAAAAAATGAATGTAAAAATTATCAAACAATTATAGTCCATTCCTATTTTTAGTGCAATTTAAAATGAATACTACAATGATAAAGGGCAACAAAATCTCAAATTATAAATTCATAATAAATAATACAATCCCAACTAGAATTACTTCAAAAATATGTGTTGTAATAGCACATATACTTTTACATAAGCTCCATAAGTGAAACATAATATAATAATTATATCAAATAATTTTCTAGGTATTAAAATGTGGGGTGCACAATATGAAAATATAAATACGATAAAAATAATATATATGTATGTATTAAAAAAATTCTTAAAAATCAGTTCTAGCTTGGGATTTTCGGTTCGATACGGATCGGTACAGTTCAGTATGTTCTCGGTACGGATATTTCAAAAATCTCCAAAACCGTACCATAAAATTTTTCGGGACGGTTCGGTTCGGAGAGAGTCAAAAAGTTAATGAATATTTTTGGTTCGGATATTTTTTGGTTCGGATATCGATTCGGTTCCAGTGATCTCCAAGTCCCGTGCACAACCCTATCATCAATTATTATCTAGAGTGATATTAATTTAATTATTAGGCCAGGATTTTATTAAGTTTTATATTAATACACCATTAACTTTATTATTCCATTTAATGTTAGCATCTCTTTAAATCACTATCCCAACTCATTAGTCAAAATTATATTAGTTAAGTCAATTCATTACTCCATTTAATTTTCACTATTCTAGCCCATGACCCACCTAGTAAGCCCAAGCCCATCATAATGGCTAGGTAAATCCGTCATTCCAACTCATAATCTTATCCATTTTCTGTACATCTCACATATTTCCATACAGTAGAAGGTAGGATTACAGTTCTCTTTGTCTCTCTCTCTCTCCCCCTCACTGCCATCTCTCTCCCCTCACGTCTTGTGTGGTTGGCCACCACCTTTTTTTTTTTTCCGAAACGATAGAAATATATTAATTACACAACAAAACTTACATTGCCAACTGGCAAAATGGCCACCTTGAACATACATACATTGATACATGTCAAGGGGAGAACTCTGTACGAGAGGTATAACCACCGTAATTCGAGGGAGCAAAACAAGAGAAAACTAAAAAACACAAAACAAAAGAAAACTAAGTACTCCATAGGAGACTAAACCACCTCCGAAAGGAGGACTAAGGCACTCCTCAAGGGAGACTACCCAACTCGAACAAATCCGGGCACGAGCTACTTCACGCACTGCAAGACAGAAATTACTGACCGCCTACGAGTTTCGCAAATCAACCGGTAAAAAAGACTCAAAAAAAAAAAAAATACAGAAAAATCAAAAAAAAAGAAAAGAAAAATGCCTCTCCCTCACCCGATCTTCAACCGCAACCCATCACCTACCCGGCTCCAACTCTCCTCTTTGTAGCTCCAACCTCCGACTTGCCTCCACTCTCGATCAGAAATTCCGATCACCTCCGGATAACACAAGGGATATGCCTTCATTGGCCTCCATTATGAAGCATGGTTGGGGAGGGGAGGGGATAAGGGGAGGAGAAGAAGGAGAAGGGAGGGGAGGGGAGGGGAGGGGAGGGGGGGCAGCGGCTGGCTGGGGAGGGGAAGGGAGAAGAATGGGTTTAAAGTTTAGGGTTTGTAATAAGAGGGAGGAGAAAAAAAAGTAGAGAGAGAAAGGTGGGGTTGGTTGGCCACCACCAAGGAGTAGAATCTCTTACTTCTCCACTTTTGACCATGTGCTTACCCCTTCCCTATTTTATTTCGCCTTCTTCATTTTTCACGATTACCACCACCAGAACCGGTACTAGGTTTCGAGGGGCCTGGAGCAAAAAACGGGGAAGCCTTTGTGTTTACATAAAAAAAAAAATTTGAGGGGATTACATAAAAAAATAAAAAAAAAACAAATTTAATGTTAAAAATGTAATTTTATTGATTTAACATATTAAATTAGTTAGATATAGAAGAATTTTCTGAAGAAAAGAAAGAAAAAACAAAGCAAAATAATTAGTTAGATAGATAGGGATTTTCTGGAAAAAGAAAAAAAAAACAAAGAAAAATATTAGTTTAAAAAATAGAAAGGGCAACAAAAATCAAATACTTTTGCTCTGGCATGAATAGAAGTCAAGACCATTGAGCAGTAAAATAGCTGTGAGACCCCGAATTTTAACGTGAGATTCGGTGTTATGTAGTGATTATTTATTTGGCTATGTATCACAAACCTATTATTAATGAAACTCGACTCTATTTTTATTTATTCCTTCCAACGTCAATTACGCATTTCGCATTTTTAGAGCTTAGCAATTTTATATTCTTCCTCTAGTATTAATACTTGATCGAATGACTACTACTTTAGGAATATTAGACCTCCAACAATTTAGGAGTACATTCCAATCCTTATCCTAATATTTTATCTTATTCTATAATTCATCCCAACCAATTTCCCAATCAATTTTTTTAAAAAAAAAAATATTTTTTTTTATATTTTTAAAAAATTTCGAAAATTACCATAAATTGGGAGATTGTTTCATATTCTTTTCAATACCTACAATTATATATCTATATATATATATATATATTTACATATATATATTATTTTTTCTCAACTTTTGGTCACATGCCTAAAGGAAAGACAAACTTTTCTTTCCACCAAATTCTAATAAATAAAAATACCAACACCATGATTATTATTCCCTCCAACTTTTGGCTCCTTGTCTTAGGGGAATCAATCATTTTGTTATTTTTTTTCTTTATCTACCAATATTATTCATTTCATAATTATCATAAAAACACAAGACTTGTTTCCATTTCCTCTCTAAAGGATCAAATTCTTCAAGCATAAGGTAAGAAAATCTTCATTTCTCCCAACTCTATTTTTCTTCTCCAATCCTCAACCTTATACCTACACCATCTAATAATGTTGAATCCTTCTTGTTGAGGTACTCCTAGAGAAATTTCTTGAAGAATTAGAGACCTAGATTTAACTACAAGCTTGAAGAGGAAATTCAAGACTATACATTATTAAGGTGAGAAAATTATGGTTTTAGTATTTTTCTCTTGACAACATGAAGAATTAATTTTTGACTCAAGAATATGAATTTTTGGAGCTTAGGGGCTGACCTACATCATCTCAAGTTGAGGTTAGAGGCTTGAAGGAAAATTTACATTTTTGAGACTACTTGAAGACATTAAGGTGAGTAGTAACCATTTGGTCCTAGTATATTTTCTTTAGACTTGAGACTTTAATTTTAACACCAAAATATGGTTTGGATACCATTTAGGGGCTGATCTTCAAGAGTTTGAGTCAAGAAGTTGATTCAAGAAAGAAGACTACATTTTAGATCAACCCGAGAAACTACTACGAGGTGGGTGGAAAAATTCTTTCAACTTCTAGGTGTTTTAAATTGAAAATATGCATGTAGTATTTTGTTATTGAGCACTTGAGATATATATTATGTATTGCATGCTATTTTCTTGTATCAAGTTGGAAAAATTCTCAAGTGTTGCTCAAAAATGTGATTTATTGAAAAATAGGGCATACATGCACATTTTATTGTTATACTTGATGAAATTTTGTATGAGAAGGATATGTATGTGTATGACTCTTGAAATCTATGTTTTGAATGATTTATAACCTGGACAAGTCGAGCATAATTGATTAAATTTCAACTTTTGGACTTAAAATGCAAAAATGGAAAGTTGGTGGACTTAATTGCAAGAAAATAAAACTTAAGGGACCCCTCTGTAATTTTCGATTTTGGGACTGAACTCAAGTTCAAAAATTATGCTTTGACATTTTAATAAAGTTTTAAGAGTTTTTAGATAAATAAAATCAACCCTTAAAAGCCCAAGGACTAGATTGTAAAATTCTAGAAGTTTTAAGGGCTATTTTGCAATTTTCGAAACTGTACCAGACCCTAATTTTAAATTTTGAAATTTTAACTCTTAAAGGACTGGAAATAACATATTTTAAGTGTATTCCAAAAATCCAAGTGTTTAGAGCTTGGAAAGTAATTTTATAAAATTTGAGGGACCAAATTGTAAAAGATTAAACTTGAGGACCAAAATACAATTTCCAGGACTTATGCAGTCCATGCACCTGGAAATACTAATTTATCTATAACATAATTATATCTTGGACCCAAGGTTCAAATTTCATAACAATTGGACCCCTAAAAGCCTTAAAGGCAATTATTTCAAAACGGGACAAAAATGAGATTTTCAAAACTTAAGGGACCTAAACTTATTTCTTTTTAAAACTGCTTTTGTCCCAATATCCCACTAACCATAGTGATATTTTTCAACTGGAATCACATTAAAAGCCCTTCCGGTTTGTGAGTTCCAATTATTTTAAACTTAGAGCCCGAAATGGCAATTTTAACAAATTTGGGGCCAATATGAGAATTTTATAAAAACTCGACCTCAAAACTTCAAAAATCTGAATCTATGAACAATTTTAAGAATTTAGAAACTGACCTCATAATGTTTCAAGGTCGGGATATTTATTTATTCAATTTTTAACCCCAAAAGTATTGGTTTTTACAAAACGGGGCTAAATTGTAAATTTTCTTTTTATCAAGGACCTAACTCTAATTATTTTCCTTTTACTAAAACAGCCCTGGACCCTCTGACTTCAATTTTTAATTAAAATATTTTATTTTCTCAAAAACCCCTTGACTTATCGGACCGCCCTGACCGATAAATACCCGATCGCAGGGCGACTTCCTCGTCTTACGATTTGAATCTATAATGGGACTTATGTTCCACCTAATATTTCAAGATATCGAAGATTGCTTATCCTCCCGATAATCATCTTCATCCAAATAACTCCACCAACGCCATAATTACCTTACGCAAATGTTTGAAAACTTTTCATGAACTGCTTCCCGAATCAATATACTCGACTTCCTGGTTGACTACCTGAACGTGTATTTAATTTCTTGGCTGAGTCAACTTGGTGTGTCGAGCTCACAAATGGAGTGGATACGTCGATGATGGAACCGGCAGCTCGGCTGCTATTCCACTCTTCTTCCGACCCCATCGTCCCTAATCCCGCAACCGAGGGACGGAGTTTGTCCAAGGGAAGCGGGTCGTAGTATTGAGGTATAATCATGATTATGACGAATCCGAGCCTTGCTAGCTCCAACGTGGATTTTGTCTTTGCCTATGGAGCAATAAGGTGACAGTCTTGGACCATCATGAACGGGGAGTTACAAGGAAGAACGAAGGAATCGGCCGTCGATCCACACGATTCCGGAGTTGAACGGAACGCTTGGTTGGCGCTACACTTCAAAGACGCAACCGCTACTTGTAATGCATGGGTTGGCGCTACACTTCAAGACGCAACCACTAATTGTCTTGCATGGGATTGGCGCTACACTTGATGCGCAATCCTCCCCTGTCCGCTTGAATCATCGTGCTGTGTGACCACGAACTATTTCTCAAACTATATAAATATATTACTTAATATATATTTATCACGATGCTTATGGGCTATGTATGAAAACATGCATCATACCTCACGCGTTTTTCATACAACCGTTTTCTCGCATTAACTATATATATTGCCACACTTGCACACGATCACCCCATCCACCGAGATTTCTCGTCTCACTCCCTCCCTCGTTTTCTAACCTTTAGATTAAGAGTACGTTGAAGACGCCGAACCTACCACAGATTGAATTCCTCTTTGTTGATGTGGAGCGACACTCCTTTACTTTTATTGTTGTTGTTAGACTTTTCATTTTATTCTGTTTGGACTGTAAGTTAAATTCGGATAATCTATTGGGTTGTATTCGAGTCCGTCGGACCTTAAGATGTAATTTGTACTTGTGTGTATTTTATTCCGCATTAGACTCTATTTCACTCGGAGTTTGTATCATTGGTTTAGACTATTGAATTATTTCTTTAAGTGATTGATCGTTGTCGCGTCACGTTTGGGGCGTGACAGTAATGGTATCAGAGCTCGGCTAGTAAGATGGAAACTTACACCGAGCTGACCCAGGATAGGACCCTCGGACTGTGTTGGGTAGTACCGTGACTTGACTAATTAAGTTGTGAAATCGATTTCAAAAATGGCATAGAACCATATTATTGATGTTTAGGTTAAGCTAAAATTTATACTTGGAGAATCCATAGTCATACTTGATTTGACTTAGCTGACTTTTGACTGACTTTCCTTAGTTATTCTTTCCTTGTTCTTCCCTATCTTTTCTTACTTCGACCGATCCTTCTTAGTTTGGCTTGTTCGTGATGGAGCCGACGCCACCTATCCGGTGGGAATTATTGGAGGCCCGCGCCGAACGTGATTACTTCCGGGCATACACGAACCACCGCACCAGGAATACCTTCGAGCTATCTCGAACTGGCGGAAGAACGCCGCCGCAACCAAGAATCGACACACCTCCTGGCAAAGAGCCAAGAGGAGAAGAACAATCTTACCCTCCTTGCTAAGGATCGCGAGGATACAATCCGTGCTCGCAAGGATCAAATCCATCAATCCAGAACACTTGGAAGTTACTCGCACGAAGATGGAACGCGCAAGGAAGGCCGCGGAAAGTGGGAAAGGAGGCATACATGTCGAGAGGCACCATCGATCGTCTCGAAGATACTATCATCAAACAAATGCAGGTGATAGAGGACCTCACACATGCCTTAACTCAGCGGGATGCTGCTTTGGAGGCTGCCTTAGCAGCTAATGCACCACCGTTGCCACCACCCGAGGCGGAACCCATGCCCGACTTCGAGGCGATAATGAAGAGGATCCCGATGAGGATCCTGAAGAAGATCCCGAAGAGGATCCCGATGAGGATCCAATGGAAGATGAAGAGCCCGAGGCGCTTGAAGCCGCCCCACTCGATGATGCTCCGGATCGAGCAAGCGCGGGCATTTAGCCGACGCCTAATCTTTGCCGAGGTGGTACCTCACCCGATCGAGATCCGATTATGGACGAGGCCGCTAGTGATGATGACGGCGACCTCACCGAGTAGATAACTTATGTGCTAGATTTTAGTCGATGCTTAATTCCATCCTGTTGTATTTTGTTTTCAGTTGTACCTTAATCAAGTTGTATCCTGACTCTAGTTTATCTTCGATTTTATATTCTTGTTGTATGAACTCATTCGGGTGTATTCAAATTTCACATCAATGAATATACTTTTTCTACTTATTCTATGTCTTGTGTATTGTTGTTGTGATATAACTTGTTATATGCAAGTACTTATTGAAATCATTCCTTTCTCAATTGTAGCTAAACTACAAGTACATGGTCGAAACCGTGGACGAGGAGACCCCGCCGTATTCCCCGTAGGTATGTGGATGTACCCGGGAACGGGTACCCTCCCGAACTACCACCACCTCCTCCGCCAATCACAGGAGATAACCTAACCGCAATAGCCTTGCAAAATGATATATTGGTTTTTATGAGGCAACAAGCGAGCCTCGTCGGCCAACCATGAACCTACTCGAGAGACGAATGACCGCACCTTGGAACGGTTTTTACGATTCGACCCCCGACTTTCTTAGGGGAACCAGGATGACGTGAAAGCGAGGTAAGAATGGATCGGGAACCGAGAATATCTTCAATGCTCTCCAATACTCGGGGAACAAAGGTTACGCTCGCCGTGTTCCGACTAGAATCACCGCCGAGATTGGTGGAGAACAGTTGAGAGAAAGTGGGAACAGGACCAAATAGATAGGACATGGGAAAATTTCTGGCTGAATTCAATGAGCAATACATACCTCAAGTCGTGAAGGAGGCACGCGGGATGAATTCCATAGGTTGAGACAGGGGAACATGTCTCAGTGGCCCAAGATGAGTCCGATTCCATCGGTTATCCAAATATGCCCCAGAACAATCAAAGACGAAGCGGACAAATTGTATAAGTTCACATGGGGACCGAAGTCGAACTCGAAACAACTTTTGACTGTTGAAATAACAACATACTCGGCCCTTGATAAGCGACCCTCCGCATTGAGTCGGGACTTAACCGCATTGGTCGATTCAAATTTGAATAGGCCATCGAAACCTCAAAAGGACAAAGATGGGACAACCATCAAGGCCGCTGTTAAAATTCGAAAGGGCCAGTTGTTAAGACAGAAAAAGGAAAGGACCGATCTGAGGAAAACCGGGCCAAGTATGTACACATTGCCAAAAACCGGGTCATACCGCCAATGATCGTTGGCGTAAACATGGAAGGTGTTTACGCTGCGTGGTAGTAATCAACACTAGGCAAGGATTGCCCGAAATACGAAGACCGGACCAAATAGGTGCAACCACGGAGGCTAAACGGCCAGGGTAACCGGCAAGGATGCCGCCGAGCATTTGCACTAGCCGGACATGAGGCTCCTGAGGCAAAGGCGTGGTGGAAGGTACGCTTCTAATATCTAGCCACTACGCTAAAGTACTATTTGACCCTGGATCAACGCATTCATTTGTCGCACCACATTTTGTACACAAGTTGCATGCATGCATGGAACATATGCCTATAGGTTTAGAAGTGTCCACTCCTATGGGCGCAAGCCGATAAATGATATTATCTATAATGCATGCATGGTTAAGATTGATGAGATTTTTGTCTCATTCCTCCTCGTTTTCTAACCTTTAGATGAAGAGTACGCTGAAGGCACCGAACCTCTGATTGAATCTCTATCGTTGTTGTGGAGCGACATTTCCTTTTTTTTTTATTTGTTGTTGGACTCCTTCATTTTATTTTCGTTTGACCGTAAGTTAATTAAGATAATCTTTTGGGTTGTATTCGGATCTTTGCCAGGACCTTAAGATGTAATTTGTACTCGTGGTTATTTTAAATTCCGCTGCATTAGACTCTATTCGGATAATGTCACGCCCCAAACGTGACGCGACAACGATCAATCACTTAAACGAAATAATTGAATAGTCTAAACCAATGATACAAACTCCGAGTGAAATAGAGTCTAATCTGCAATGGAATAAAATACACACAAGTACAAATTACATCTTAAGGTCCGACGGACTCGAATACAACCCAATAGATTATCCGAATTTAACTTACGGTCAAACAATAAAATGAAAAGTCTAACAACAATAAAAGTAAAAGGAGTGTCGCTCCACATCAACAATGGGAATTCAATCTGTGTGGTAGGTTCGACGTCTTCAACGTACTCTTAATCTAAAGGTTAGAAAACGAGGAGGAGTGAGACAAAATCTCATGGATGGGGTGATCGTGTGCAAGTGTGGCAATATATATAGTTAATGCGAGAAAACGGTTGTATGAAAACGCGTGAGGTATGATGCATGTTTTCATACATAGCCCATAAGCATCGTGATAAATATATATTAAGTAATATATTTATATAGTTTGAGAAATAGTTCGTGGTCACACAGAGGCACGATGATTCAAGCGGACGGGGAGGATTGCGTCTTGAAGTGTAGCGCCAATCCCATGCAAGACAATTAGTGGTTGCGTCTTGAAGTGTAGCGCCAACCCATGCATTACAAGTAGCGGTTGCGTCTTCGAAGTGTAGCGCCAACCAAGCGTTCCGTTCAACTCCTAATCGTGTGGATCGACAAGCGATTCCTTCGTTCTTCCTTGTAACTCCCGTTCATGATGGTCCAAGACCTGTCACCTTATTGCTCCATAGGCAAAGACAAAATCCACGTTGGAGCTAGCAAGGCTCGGATTCGTCATAATCATGATTATACCTCAAGTACTACGACCCGCTTCCCTTGGACAAACTCCGTCCCTCAGTTGCGGGATTAGGACGATGGGGCCGGAAGAGTGGAATAGCAGCCGAGCTGCCCGGTTCCATCCCCGGCGTATCCATTCCGACGTGAGCTCGACACACCAAGTTGACTCGAGCGATAAATTAAATACACGTTCGGTAGTCAACCAGCAAATGAGTATATTGATTAGGGAAGCGATTCATGAAAAGTTTTCAAACATTTGCGTAAGGTAATTATGGCGTTGGTGGAGTTATTTGGATGAAGATGATTATCGGGAGGATAAGCAATCTTCGATATCTTGAAATATTAGGTGGAACATAAGTCCCATTATAGATTCAAATCGCAACACGAGAAGTCGCCTGCTGATCGGGTATTTATCGGTCGGGCGGTCCGATAAGTCAAGGGGTTTTTGAGAAAATAAAATATTTTAATTAAAAATTGAAGTCAGAGGGTCCAGGGCTGTTTTAGTAAAAGGAAAATAATTAGAGTTAGGTCCTTGATAAAAAGAAAATTTACAATTTAGCCCGTTTTGTAAAAACCAATACTTTTGGGGTTAACAATTGAATAAATAAATATCCCGACCTTGAAACATTATGAGGTCAGTTTCTAAATTCTTAAAATTGTTCATAGATTCAGATTTTTGAAGTTTTGAGGTCGAGTTTTTATAAAATTCTCATATTGGCCCCAAATTTGTTAAAATTGCCATTTCGGGCTCTAAGTTTAAAATAATTGGAACTCACAAACCGGAAGGGCTTTTAATGTGATTCCAGTTGAAAAATATCACTATGGTTAGTGGGATATTGGGACAAAAGCAGTTTTAAAAAGAAATAAGTTTAGGTCCCTTAAGTTTTGAAAATCTCATTTTTGTCCCGTTTTGAAATAATTGCCTTTAAGGCTTTTAGGGGTCCAATTGTTATGAAATTTGAACCTTGGGTCCAAGATATAATTATGTTATAGATAAATTAGTATTTCCAGGTGCATGGACTGCATAAGTCCTGGAAATTGTATTTTGTCCTCAAGTTTAATCTTTTACAATTTGGTCCCTCAAATTTTATAAAATTACTTTCCAAGCTCTAAACACTTGGATTTTTGGAATACACTTAAAATATGTTATTTCCAGTCCCTTAAGAGTTAAAATTTCAAAATTTAAAATTAGGGTCTGGTACAGTTTCGAAAATTGCAAAATAGCCCTTAAAACTTCTAGAATTTTACAATCTAGTCCTTGGGCTTTTAAGGGTTGATTTTATTTATCTAAAAACTCTTAAAACTTTATTAAAATGTCAAAGCATAATTTTTGAACTTGAGTTCAGTCCCAAAAATCGAAAATTACAGAGGGGTCCCTTAAGTTTTATTTTCTTGCAATTAAGTCCACCAACTTTCCATTTTTGCATTTTAAGTCCAAAAGTTGAAATTTAATCAATTATGCTCGACTTGTCCAGGTTATAAATCATTCAAAACATAGATTTCAAGAGTCATACACATATATATCCTTCTCATACAAAATTTCATCAAGTATAACAATAAAATGTGCATGTATGCCCTATTTTTCAATAAATCACATTTTTGAGCAACACTTGAGAATTTTTCCAACTTGATACAAGAAAATAGCATGCAATACATAATATATATCTCAAGTGCTCAATAACAAAATACTACATGCATATTTTCAATTTAAAACACCTAGAAGTTGAAAGAATTTTTCCACCCACCTCGTAGTAGTTTCTCGGGTTGATCTAAAATGTAGTCTTCTTTCTTGAATCAACTTCTTGACTCAAACTCTTGAAGATCAGCCCCTAAATGGTATCCAAACCATATTTTGGTGTTAAAATTAAAGTCTCAAGTCTAAAGAAAATATACCCTAGGACCAAATGGTTACTACTCACCTTAATGTCTTCAAGTAGTCTCAAAAATGTAAATTTTCCTTCAAGCCTCTAACCTCAACTTGAGATGATGTAGGTCAGCCCCTAAGCTCCAAAAATTCATATTCTTGAGTCAAAAATTAATTCTTCATGTTGTCAAGAGAAAAATACTAAAACCATAATTTTCTCACCTTAATAATGTATAGTCTTGAATTTCCTCTTCAAGCTTGTAGTTAAATCTAGGTCTCTAATTCTTCAAGAAATTTCTCTAGGAGTACCTCAACAAGAAGGATTCAACATTATTAGATGGTGTAGGTATAAGGTTGAGGATTGGAGAAGAAAAATAGAGTTGGGAGAAATGAAGATTTTCTTACCTTATGCTTGAAGAATTTGATCCTTTAGAGAGGAAATGGAAACAAGTCTTGTGTTTTTATGATAATTATGAAATGAATAATATTGGTAGATAAAGAAAAAAAATAACAAAATGATTGATTCCCTAAGACAAGGAGCCAAAAGTTGGAGGGAATAATAATCATGGTGTTGGTATTTTTATTTATTAGAATTTGGTGGAAAGAAAAGTTTGTCTTTCCTTTAGGCATGTGACCAAAAGTTGAGAAAAAATAATATATATATGTAAATATATATATATATATAGATATATAATTGTAGGTATTGAAAAGAATATGAAACAATCTCCCAATTTATGGTAATTTTCGAAATTTTTTAAAAATATAAAAAAAAATATTTTTTTTTTTAAAAAAATTGATTGGGAAATTGGTTGGGATGAATTATAGAATAAGATAAAATATTAGGATAAGGATTGGAATGTACTCCTAAATTATTGAAGGTCTAATATTCCTAAAGTTGTAGTCATTCGATCAAATATTAATACTAGTGGAAGAATATAAAATCGTTAGGCTCGAAAACGAGAAAGGCGTAATTGATGTTGAAAGAAATAAATAAAAATAGAGTCGAGTTTCATTAATAATAGGTTTGTGATACATAGCCGAATAAATAATCACTACATAACACCGAATCTCACGTTAAAATTCGAGTCTCACATTCACCCTCCTTAAAAGAATTTGGTCCCCAAATTCTCTTTAGAACAATTCTGGATATTGATTCCTCATGTCTTCTTCCATCTCCCACGTTGCGTCTTCGTCTCGGTTGTGATTCCGCCATACAACTTTAACCATTGGAATCTCTCTTGCATTCGCAACCGACGTACTGGCCGGTCAATGATTCGATTGGTTTCTCGGTTGTAAGATAAATTTTCCATTAGAGGAGGAGCATCACGGTGATGATGTGCTCGAGATCTGGTTGATACCTTTTCAATCTCGATACATAGAATACATCGTGCATTCCCGCGTCTTCGTGCCGGTAACTCAAGTCGGTAGGCTAACTTCCGATCCTCTCGCAAAATCTTGTAAGGTCCAACATATCTCGGGCTCAACTTGCCTCCTTTTTTTTTCGTATTGATCAATCCTTTCCGTGGAGAGAGTCCGAAAACTTCATCTCCGACTTCAAATTCCAAGTCCTTTCTCCTCTTGTCTATGTAACTCTTTTGGTGGCTCAGCCGTGCGGATCTGTTCCTTGATCGCTTGACCTTCTCCATGGCCTCTGAACTAAGTCGACCTTTGGAATCGAGGCGACTTTCGTTTTCTTTTGGAGTCCATTGGTCATCAATCTCCCAAGTGTAGTGGAAATCTACACTTTCGCCCGTATAAGGCTTCGTAGGGTGCCATCCCAATTGTGGCCTGATAAATCCCACATCCATCAGCTTTTGTAATTGAGTCTTCAACTCTTGCAACTCAACAGGAGCCATTCTATACGGCGTTACGCGATCGGGCGGTTCCTGGTAATACCTCGATGGTGAACTCAACTTCCCTATCTGGAGGGACAGTGGTGAGTTCTTGTGGAAATACATTTGTATATTCCGATACTATAGGTACTTGATTAATTTGTGTCTCAACCTTAGGTTTGTTAATTACAAACGCCAAGTACCCTTGTGCCCCTCTAGTGATCGCCTTCCCGCTTTCATTGCTGAAATGATTGGGGCAATCTTAACCGTGCCCTTCCCGAAATTTCCACTTCGGGCTTACCGGGTTCACATAGTTTAATGGACTTGCGATGGCAGTCCATTTGTGCATGGTGTGCGACAACCATTCATTCCCAATATAATGTCGTATTCGGATATAGGTAGCAAGATCAAATCGCGGAAAGTTTATCTTACACCGAGAAACCAATCGAATCATTGACGGCAAATGTAATCGATTCGCGTAAAGAGAGATTCCAATGGTTAAAGTTGTATGGCGGAATCACAACCGAGACGAAGACGCAACGTGGGAGATGGAAGAAGACATGAGGAATCAATATCCGTGAATTGCTCAAGAGAATTTGGGGACCAAATTCTTTTAAGGAGGGTGAATGTGAGACCCCGAATTTTAACGTGAGATTCGGTGTTATGTAGTGATTATTTATTTGGCTATGTATCACAAACCTATTATTAATGAAACTCGACTCTATTTTTATTTATTCCTTCCAACGTCAATTACGCATTTCGCATTTTTAGAGCTTAGCAATTTTATATTCTTCCTCTAGTATTAATACTTGATCGAATGACTACTACTTTAGGAATATTAGACCTCCAACAATTTAGGAGTACATTCCAATCCTTATCCTAATATTTTATCTTATTCTATAATTCATCCCAACCAATTTCCCAATCAATTTTTTAAAAAAAAAAATTTTTTATATTTTTAAAAAATTTCAAAATTACCATAAATTGGGAGATTGTTTCATATTCTTTTCAATACCTACAATTATATATCTATATATATATATATATTTACATATATATATTATTTTTCTCAACTTTTGGTCACATGCCTAAAGGAAAGACAAACTTTTCTTTCCACCAAATTCTAATAAATAAAAATACCAACACCATGATTATTATTCCCTCCAACTTTTGGCTCCTTGTCTTAGGGAATCAATCATTTTGTTATTTTTTTCTTTATCTACCAATATTATTCATTTCATAATTATCATAAAAACACAAGACTTGTTTCCATTTCCTCTCTAAAGGATCAAATTCTTCAAGCATAAGGTAAGAAAATCTTCATTTCTCCCAACTCTATTTTTCTTCTCCAATCCTCAACCTTATACCTACACCATCTAATAATGTTGAATCCTTCTTGTTGAGGTACTCCTAGAGAAATTTCTTGAAGAATTAGAGACCTAGATTTAACTACAAGCTTGAAGAGGAAATTCAAGACTATACATTATTAAGGTGAGAAAATTATGGTTTTAGTATTTTTCTCTTGACAACATGAAGAATTAATTTTTGACTCAAGAATATGAATTTTTGGAGCTTAGGGGCTGACCTACATCATCTCAAGTTGAGGTTAGAGGCTTGAAGGAAAATTTACATTTTTGAGACTACTTGAAGACATTAAGGTGAGTAGTAACCATTTGGTCCTAGTATATTTTCTTTAGACTTGAGACTTTAATTTTAACACCAAAATATGGTTTGGATACCATTTAGGGGCTGATCTTCAAGAGTTTGAGTCAAGAAGTTGATTCAAGAAAGAAGACTACATTTTAGATCAACCCGAGAAACTACTACGAGGTGGGTGGAAAAATTCTTTCAACTTCTAGGTGTTTTAAATTGAAAATATGCATGTAGTATTTTGTTATTGAGCACTTGAGATATATATTATGTATTGCATGCTATTTTCTTGTATCAAGTTGGAAAAATTCTCAAGTGTTGCTCAAAAATGTGATTTATTGAAAAATAGGGCATACATGCACATTTTATTGTTATACTTGATGAAATTTTGTATGAGAAGGATATGTATGTGTATGACTCTTGAAATCTATGTTTTGAATGATTTATAACCTGGACAAGTCGAGCATAATTGATTAAATTTCAACTTTTGGACTTAAAATGCAAAAATGGAAAGTTGGTGGACTTAATTGCAAGAAAATAAAACTTAAGGGACCCCTTTCTCTGTAATTTTCGATTTTTGGGACTGAACTCAAGTTCAAAAATTATGCTTTGACATTTTAATAAAGTTTTAAGAGTTTTTAGATAAATAAAATCAACCCTTAAAAGCCCAAGGACTAGATTGTAAAATTCTAGAAGTTTTAAGGGCTATTTTGCAATTTTCGAAACTGTACCAGACCCTAATTTTAAATTTTGAAATTTTAACTCTTAAGGGACTGGAAATAACATATTTTAAGTGTATTCCAAAATCCAAGTGTTTAGAGCTTGGAAAGTAATTTTATAAAATTTGAGGGACCAAATTGTAAAAGATTAAACTTGAGGACCAAAATACAATTTCCAGGACTTATGCAGTCCATGCACCTGGAAATACTAATTTATCTATAACATAATTATATCTTGGACCCAAGGTTCAAATTTCATAACAATTGGACCCCTAAAAGCCTTAAAGGCAATTATTTCAAAACGGGACAAAAATGAGATTTTCAAAACTTAAGGGACCTAAACTTATTTCTTTTAAAACTGCTTTTGTCCCAATATCCCACTAACCATAGTGATATTTTTCAACTGGAATCACATTAAAAGCCCTTCCGGTTTGTGAGTTCCAATTATTTTAAACTTAGAGCCCGAAATGGCAATTTTAACAAATTTGGGGCCAATATGAGAATTTTATAAAAACTCGACCTCAAAACTTCAAAAATCTGAATCTATGAACAATTTTAAGAATTTAGAAACTGACCTCATAATGTTTCAAGGTCGGGATATTTATTTATTCAATTTTTAACCCCAAAAGTATTGGTTTTTACAAAAACGGGGCTAAATTGTAAATTTTCTTTTTATCAAGGACCTAACTCTAATTATTTTCCTTTTACTAAAACAGCCCTGGACCCTCTGACTTCAATTTTTAATTAAAATATTTTATTTTCTCAAAAACCCTTGACTTATCGGACCGCCCGACCGATAAATACCCGATCGCAGGCGACTTCCCGTCTTACGATTTGAATCTATAATGGGACTTATGTTCCACCTAATATTTCAAGATATCGAAGATTGCTTATCCTCCCGATAATCATCTTCATCCAAATAACTCCACCAACGCCATAATTACCTTACGCAAATGTTTGAAAACTTTTCATGAATCTGCTTCTCTAATCAATATACTCGACTTCCTGGTTGACTACCCAACGTGTATTTAATTTCTTGCTTGAGTCAACTTGGTGTGTCGAGCTCACGTCGGAGTGGATACGTCGGGGATGGAACCGGCAGCTCGGCTGCTATTCCACTCTTCCGACCCCATCGTCCCTAATCCCGCAACGAGGGACGGAGTTTGTCCAAGGAAGCGGGTCGTAGTACTTGAGGTATAATCATGATTATGACGAATCCGAGCCTTGCTAGCTCCAACGTGGATTTTGTCTTTGCCTATGGAGCAATAAGGTGACAGTCTTGGACCATCATGAACGGGGAGTTACAAGGAAGAACGGGAATCGTATTTGCCCGATCCACACGATTCCGGAGTTGAACGGACGTTTGGTTGGCGCTACACTTCATCGCAAACCGCTACTTGTAATGCATGGGTTGGCGCTACACTTGATGCGCAACCACTAATTGTCTTGCATGGGATTGGCGCTACACTTGATGCGCAATCCTCCTGTCGCTTGAATCATCGTGCTGTGTGACCACGAACTATTTCTCAAACTATATAAATATATTACTTAATATATATTTATCACGATGCTTATGGCTATGTATGAAAACATGCATCATACCTCACGCGTTTTCATACAACCGTTTTCTCGCATTAACTATATATATTGCCACACTTGCACACGATCACCCCATCCACCGAGATTTCTGTCTCACTCCCTCCTCGTTTTCTAACCTTTAGATTAAGAGTACGTTGAAGACGTCGAACCTACCACGATTGAATTCCCTCTGTTGATGTGGAGCGACACTCCTTTTACTTTTATTGTTGTTAGACTTTTCATTTTATTCTCGTTTGGGACTGTAAGTTAAATTCGGATAATCTATTGGTTGTATTCGAGTCCGTCGGACCTTAAGATGTAATTTGTACTTGTGTGTATTTTATTCCGCCGCATTAGACTCTATTTCACTCGGAGTTTGTATCATTGGTTTAGACTATTGAATTATTTCTTTAAGTGATTGATCGTTGTCGCGTCACGTTTGGGGCGTGACAATAGCGCCCCAGGCACTAAACCAGCGAAAGATATGTTACTAAATGCATACTTTATTCTATATACTTACTTCGTACATACATATAAAAATAGAAAAAAATATTAAAAATCGGGGGCCCTTGCTGGTTGGGCCCCTGTGCGGCGGCACCACTTGCACGACCCCAGGGCTGCCCACCACCGCCTCGACTACTATACCTTCACACACGCCCTGAGTCCGCCGCTGTTCATCGGCTACTACCACCACTGTGACCGAGCCTAGTGAGAGAATTCCTCTGGTGCTTTGTTGATTCAATATCGGACAGGACCTAAACAAAAGTGGGTAAAAAGATTAATTATATAAATTGAATTTTCTTTTAAAAAAAATTGCTGAATATGAAATTTGTTTCATTTGTGTTGGATATGCCCTTTTCACATGTTGTATGTATTTGTTTTCTTATTATTTTTTATTTTGTTGGAAGATTATTAATTGTTGGGAATTTAACTGAAAATGGAAAAAAAATTAGACAAAAGAAAAGGGGGAGGTTGCTTGGCTTAATCTGCACGAACAAGAAAAACTTTGGGGCGAATAGTCAATATTTAAGAAAAAGTACAAGAAACATGTAATCTGAACTATTTAAAAAGAAGACGAGAAAATATTTTTAAAATTAAATAAATAAATAAATAAAAGAACTTGTTTTACTAAATTATGATGGAACTAAGTTGATAGTTTGTTATATTGGACTATATCAGAACACATGGGAACGAGGTTATCAGACTAAACTATGTCAATACCTTAAAATTTCAAGAATACTAGGGGTTGGATTGTAGCTTTGGAATTTTAGGTCCAATTGACAAGTTTTGATAATTGAAGGACTGAATGATATATATTTTTCAAGAAACTGCAGGATTATTCTCATACTCTAATTAATCACAATAGATGTAAAATTTGAGGTTTCAACAGATTTGATGACTAGACATTGGTTTGAAAATTCATATGTGAATACCTTTTTGATCTAACTTGTATCATGGAAAATTAATACCAAGACTATGATATTTAAATACCTTTTTGATCTAACTTGTATCATGGAAAATTAAATACCAAGACTATGATATTTAATGGACTATTGATATTAATTTTCTATTTTTTTATCACTGCAGGTTTAATTACTAACATTCTTTTCCTTGAAAGACTAATCTCTAAATAACTAAAACCTTAAGAGAAAAGTTTAATTAAATAACTTAAATGAAATCTGGACTGTACATAGTCACAAGTTTGATACATGAACTATTTTGAGAATTAATTCGTAAAATCTGATATATGTAAATGTTACTCTTTTAAGTATTTAAGTATAACTTAACAATTCTTTTAAAGATAATTGTTAAGCTTATAAACTTTAGGGTTTAATAAAATATGGGTTATCATAAGACTTTAATATTAATAAATTTTAATAAGGTAGAAATTGTACATAAATAGTTATGCCATTTTGTGTAGAAAACGAGATCAAGCCCGACGACTAGGACTTGCAACATGCACCATCATTGCGCGTATGATTAAAGCAACATTTGAATCAAAGGTGGGCAAAATTTAAGTTTCTTAAAGAGAATTAGGTTTGCTTGTACTTTCATAAATTTCCTAACATTAAATATTTCATGAGCTTCACGACATTGCAATTTCATGATATACATCATTTTCATGAAGTTTACAATATAAGATTGTTCTATTGTAAGTTTTGTTTCTTCCAAGATAATTTTGTTTATTAAAGAAAATAAAAATTAAATCATTCATGATTTCAAATTACATATTCGTTGGCATTATAAGTCTAGTAACTATTGACTTGGCCTTTGGGCAAATAAATGTCACTTTGACAAAAAATATTGACTGACTGAGTCTATTGCGGTGTGGGTAGGTTAGACAATGGATCGAATAGGTTGCATGTGATCCCTGTTTGACTACCCATTTGCCTACTCCCAGTTTCGGGTCGAGCCGGAGACGGCGACAGAACATGAGTCGCAGAATGGTATATTCATTAATATGACGATCTCTGGGCAAAAGCCCAGGACAAAGAGACGTCGAGCATACAGGGAGGGATAAGGTGACAGGGCTTTGGCCAAATACAGTTGGAAGCAATAAGGAGAACGGACAGGGTCAGTGTCCGATCAACACTGACCCTACGTTTCTTATTTCAGGCTGACAAGTTAATTGATTAACTGTTTATATTAAAATAACTTTATTTTTTAAACGAAATATCCAATACTTATCTTAAAAATTCGGGATATCTATTGTGTTCTTTAAAATAAAACTTTTATTGTACTTGACTAGCTGTTGTGTAATGTGTCTTGCATCACTAATAACATCAAAAAATAACATATCATTATTGAATTGCAATATATTCTTAATCATTGTGATAAATAAATTGTATGTGCACCATTGTGAAGCCCCGATTTTTCTGAACTATTAGTTGAACCTTATTGTTGTTTATACTTTTGATCGACTATTTTATCGCGTCATTTTGACGGGTAATTAATAATAATATATACATTTTGTATTTTATTTCATTTTATTTAATTACTTGTGATCATGATCATCATTAATTCTATTCCTCATTTATGATCACTTGATTGATCATTATTACTATTTTTGTATTTATTAGCCACCTTAGAATTTTAAGAGACTATTTATTTTGGAGACTTTTACCTTATAGAATTAAGATTTTGACTTAGATTAAGTGATCATGAGACTTACAAGTGATCAAGGAGATTACTAATTATTTTGGAGATTGATATATTTCATCTATTATCATCAAATTTGGGACAAAAAAAAATATATATGGAATTACCATTTTGCCCTCATAGTGGACGGCCATGGTGGTATTTTTGGGATAAAAATATCATCCAACTCTTGTACACCTACACCATATATTAGTCATCTTGTGTATAATTATATCATTAATTCAAACATTATACACATCATCTTATACACCAATTCTTTATTATTATTTTTCCCAACTTATTCCATTCTTCCCAACATTCTTCTTATTCCTCTCAAATTCCAATTGACCCACACTTTGACTTGCATTTTTGTCTCCATGCAAGAGACAAATTACAAGACACAATTTGATCAAAATTTTCTCTCCCTCTCTCTCATACTACACGGCCATTATGACATTTTTACACAAAAATTTCATTTCATTTCTCATCAACACATTCTAACACTCAAAGCCTTTCTCCCCCTTCTCTCTAAAAACTCCCAACTTCTCTCTATTCTTTCTTTCACTTTCTTCTTCCATACTTAGAAAATTTTCAACACTCTCCTCCCTATTCTTCATAAAAATCGAAACCATCATCATACAAGGTAAGAAATTTTAGCTTCAATCCATTTTTGGATATCACATTGTTCATCTCTTCCACCTTCTTAACTTAAGTTTGAATTTGGTTTTGGAGGTACATTTAGAAGACTTTGAAGGTTAGAGTTTGACAACATTTTGAAGAAGGACCTCAAGCTTGAAGAAGAAAATAGTAGAGAAAACTAGACTACAAGGTAAGAATTGTGTACTAGACCCCTTCTTCCCTACTCTTCCTATTTTTTTCAAATTTTAACACCCCTATTTCATTTTTGAGAAATAGGGGCTGACCTTAGGAGATTTTTGGAGTTGAGCCAAATTTCCAATTTTTGAGCTTCAACTAGTCTCCGAACACCTACTACACAAGGTAAAGTGTAGTCCTTTTCATTTCCTTATTTTCTTCTTTTTCTCCTTAATTTTCTCTCATTTTTCTAACTCCAAATTTTGATATTTTCTTGACTTAGGGGCTGACCTAAGAAGCCTCATCCAAAAATTGTGAAATTATCCTTTTATTTCACAATTTCAAAATTTAAGGTGGGTGGAAAATTATTTTTCCAACTTTTAGGTGTTTTGATTAAATGCATGTAGAAACTTTAATCATGAGCCTTGAGATATATATAATTATGTATTGCATGTCAATTTTATATATCAAATCATGAAAATTCTCAAGAGTTGCTCAAAATTATTATTTATTGAATTT
Organism: Rehmannia glutinosa; assembly: GCA_016081115.2. Classification (NCBI taxonomy): domain Eukaryota; kingdom Viridiplantae; phylum Streptophyta; class Magnoliopsida; order Lamiales; family Orobanchaceae; genus Rehmannia; species Rehmannia glutinosa. The sequence goes on along the minus strand of JABTTQ020003388.1, from coordinate 418,430 downwards.
TAGGTGCATGCATGTACACTTTAATGTTTTAATTGATGAATTTTTGTATGTATTGGACATGCATGTGTATGATCTTTAAAATCTATGTTTTGGATGACTTATAACCTGGAAAAGTCGAGCATAATTGATTAAATTTCAATTTTGGACTCAAAAATGCAAAATGGAAAGTTGGTGGACTAAATTGTAAGAAAATAAAAGTTAAAGGACCCCTCTGCAAATTTCGAAATTTCGGAATGTACTCAGGTTCAAAAATGACTTTTGGACATTTTAATAAAGTTTTAAGAATTTTGAGATAAATAAAATCAACCTTTAAAAGCCCAAGGACTAGATTGTAAAATTTTGAAAGTATAAGGGCTACTTTGCAATTTTTAAAAACTGTACCAGACCTAAACCTTATAAATTGAAAATTTTACTCTTAAGTTACTGGGATGACACATTTTAAAAGTATTCCAAAAATCCAAGTGGTTAGGGCTTGGAAAACAATTTTTCTAAAATTGAGGGACTAATGTGTAAAATATTAAACTTGAGGACCCAAATGAAATTTTCAGGACTTATGCAGCCCATGCACCTGGAAATACTAACTTAACTATAACTTAATTATATTTTGGACCCAAGGTTCAAATTTCATAACAATTGGACCCCCTAAAAGCCTTAAAGGCAATTATTTTAAAATTGGACAAAAATGATATTTTCAAAAGTTGAAGGACCTATACATATTGCTTTTAAAAACTGCTTTTGTCCCAATATCCTACCAACCTTAGTGACATTTTTCAACTGGAATCACATTAAAAGCCCTTCCGGTTTGTGAGTTCCGAATTTTTAAAACTTAAGGTCCGAATTGATAATTTTTACAAATTTGGGGCCAATGTGAGATTTTATAAAAAATCGACCATAAAACTTTAAAACCCTGAATCTCTGGACAATTTGGAAAATTTAGGAACTGACCTCATAATTTTTCAAGGTCGGGATATTTAATTATTTAATTTTTAACCCCAAAAGTGTTAGTTTTTACAAAACGGGGCTAAATTACAATTTTTCTTTTATAAAGGACCTAACTCAAATTATTTTCTCTTTTACTAAAATAGCCTTGGACTCTCTGACTTGGAGATTTAATTTAAATATTTTACTTTCCCAAAAAACCCCTGACTTATCGGATCAATTTGACCGATTAATACCCGATCGCGGAGCGACTTCCTCGCCTTGCTAATTGAATCTATAACGGGAATTATGTCCCACCTAATCTTTCAAGATATCGAAGGTTGCTTATCCCTCCGATAATCATCTTCATCCAAAAACTCCATCAACGCCATAATTGCTACTCGCGTTTTTTTCAAAAATTTTCCTAAATCGCTTCCCGAATCAATAATACTTTCATTGCACTGGTTGATTGCTGTAATTATAATTACTTTCTGCTGAGTCAACTTGGTGTGTCGAACTCACGATCGGAATGGATACGTCGGGGATGGGCAACCGCAGCTCATTGCTATTCCACTCTTCCGCCTCATCGTCCTAATCCCGCAACGAGGGACGGAGTTTGTCCAGGGAGCGGGTCGTAAGATCGAGGTATAATCATGATTATGACAGATCCGAGCCTCGCCCGACTCCATTTGGATTTTGTCCTTGCCTACGGAGCGATAAGATGCGGTCTTGGACCATCTTGACCGGGGAGTTACAAGGAAGAACGAAGGAATCGAATCGCCCGATCCACACGATTCCGGAGTTATCGTCCCGTTTGGTTGGCGTTACATTTCCGTGCGCGCAACCGCTACTGTTTGCATTGGTTGGCGCTATAAATCCGTCACGCAACCATTATTTGCCTTGCATAGGATTGGCGTTACACTTCCGTACGCAATCTACCTTGGCCTTCGATTCACATAGTGCTGTGTGACCATGAATCTGTTTTCTTGAATCGTATAAATATACTATTGTATTATTTTATCACGACGCTTGTGAAAAGTGTGTGAAATCATGCATCATACTCACGCGTTTTCATATAACTGTTTTCTCACATTAACTATATTGCGCCACACTCGCACACGATCACCCCATCCATCGAGATTTTTGTCTCATTCCCCACCTATTTTCTAACCTTAGATGAGGATTTCGTTGGAGTCTTTGAACAGAAGCTCGGATTGAGACCTTGTATTACGCTTGTTGGATTTATTCGCTTCTTGTAGTTGATTGGACTCTTTTCTTATTATGTTGTTGTCGGACTTTTGTATCCTAATCAATTCGGGTTTGTAATTGAGGGGCGTATGACGCTTTGACTTTAAGTTGCTACTTGTTGAAATTCGGGTTGTAATTTGGATGATGGAATGTAGACCTTAAGTGGTAACTTGTATACATTATTTATTTCATTTATTATTTAGACTCTGTCTTATTGGGTTCTCATTGATATTGTGCGATTTTGGTTCATTTGTATTTAAGTTGTGGATCGTTCGTCACGTCCCGTTTGGGCGTGACAACCATTATCATGCATACATGAATATTTCTTGGCACGCTAAGTACTTTTGTCAAGTAAAATGAAATATGTCCAATTTTCTTTAAACAAACATTGCATTCTTCTACCCCAACCCACTGAGCTCGTTTAGCTCACCCCACGATTTTCATAAAAACTTTTCAGTGACCAACTATTTTGAGATCGATGAGATCAACACAAGGTTTTCGGATCGAGAGTGACTCTACATAGCAGTTTCTATTTGAATGGCTTATCCGTCCGCGCCTGAACAATACAATTATTTTATCTTGCAATAGTTAGGTGAGTTGCAACTCTATTATAATTGTATGCTATGATTTATAGACTTTCGCAGTATTTATATTTTTAGTTGTTTGTACTTTGGATAATAGCTCTTGTCGAGCCTAAGTTTTTGAATATCTGGGGTTGTACCCATCGGACATTATTCTATTACATTAGGTGATGCAAATTTGGGGCGTAACAATAAATCACATAATCATCAGAAATAGCTGGTCTTTTCTGCCTTTCATATCGTCTTAATATTTCCTGAGTGGTTGATTTATCTCTTGCATTGGTTCATTCAATGGGTTAGGAACCTCAATTTCTTGTTCTGGTATGTTGGGTGACTGTGATACAACAATAGGAACACGAACAACGTCATTAGATATAATGGGCGAAGATTCTTCAACCCGAATATCTTGGATGACTATATTTCATGGTTCCCCACTCCCACTGATATGGCCATTCTCAATAAATTGTGCATTTCCTGTCTCAACTATTCTCGTACTATGGTTAGGACAATAAAATCTATACCCCTTAGACTTTTCAGGATATCCAATGAAAAAACCACTGATTGTCCTCGCATCAAGCTTATTTTCATGTGGATTATATATTCTTACTTCGGCTGTACAACCTCAAACATGAAGATGTCTTAAACAGGATTTCCTGCCCGTCCATAGTTCATAAGGAGTTTTAGGAATTGCTTTACTAAGAACCTAATTAAGAACGTATGTAGCGATCTTTAAAGCATACATCCACAATGATAGGGGTAAAGAACAATTACATAACATACTTCTAACCATATCCATTAATGTACGATTTTGCCTTTCAGCTACACCATTTTGTTGAGGTGTACCGGGCATTGTATATTATGCACAAATGCCCTTACTTTCGAGGAACTTTGCAAATGGACCTAGATGTTGTCCATTTTCATCAAACCTTCCAAAATATTCACCTCTTCTATCAGACCTCACAAATTTAACCTTTCTATCTATCTGTCTTTCCACCTCATTGATGAACACCTCAAATGTTTGATACATGTTTTTATCTTAATTTTGATGATTTTATTTTGTCACCAAAACAATGTTTAAAGGTTGTCCAAATACTCCTAAATGATTTAAAATGGTGTTAATATTTTCCGGAGTATTTCCTCAAGTTTATTTTTGATAATAATGGACAACACTTTTAATGATTTTATGTCAATGGGTTTTTACTCCTATAACAAGATTTCTAAATGTTGTCTAAATACTCCTGATTGGTTTAAAATGTTTTTACTAAATTTTTGGAGTATTTCTTGTGTTTTATTTTCGACAAAAATTGGACAACATTTCTGTCTCGTGGTCGACCGGTCGCCCTATAGGGCAACCCGTACCTGAAGATGATTTTTGAAACAGAAAATGAGACGGAAGTAAAATCAGGCAGGTCGACCGGTCGCCCTATAGGGCAACCCATACCTGCATGTTTTGTTTTGAAATAGAACAAATCTTCCTCGATTTTTCATTAAGGTGGACTGGTTGAGACAGGGGTCGACCGGTCGAAGCCTATGTCGACCGGTCTCCCTGTTATAAGTTCCAAAGTGTTCTTCAAATCTCTTATTTCTGTGCGACCGGTCGCACTGTGCATTGACAGCAAAAATATGACCGTTTGACAGCAGACACATTTCCTTAAATTGTGGGATTGATTTCTAACAGCTATATTCTTGATTTTAATTATATTTTCTGTAGATTTTCAATCCCCAAGAGGAGCCTATGCTTGATCAATCATCTCCTATAAATAGATGAAGCTTTGGAGCAACCAAGACAACAATTGAGATACAACACAACAAGATACACTTCAAGCAAATACTTGGTCTTTCATTGTTATTATTCTTGTTGTAAATTTGCCTAGCTTATCACTTTCACATCTTTGAGGTCTAGGCTATTCTTGATTACACTTTGCCTTTGAAATTGTATTATTCATTATTGAGTTGTAATCTTGATTTTTGGTTATCATTCAACACAAGATATCCTTGTGAGTGTTCTTGTGGTAAGAACACACTTGGATGATCTAGGTGATAGGTGCAAGAAGATTGTGGTGATCTTCTTATTGAGGTGTTGAAGAATTTGGTATTCTTCAAGGTTGAAGATTGTGGTAATCTTCACAAGGTGTCGTTGAAGGAAGATTGTGGTGATCTTCAAAGGGAGATTGTGGTAATCTCCAAAGGTGTTGTTGAAGAAGAGTGTGGTGCTCTTCAAGGTGTTGTAAGTTGAATTTGTATTAATTTTGGTAATTAATAAAATTCTTTTTCTTTTTGAAATCCATCCTGGATATACTGGGGTGGTAGAGGATTAGGCCCTAGGTGGGTTGAACCTCTTTAAATCGACGTGTGTTGTTTACATTCCGCACCTTTATTATTGTCTTTGAGCTTTCGGTTCGAAAAAGAGGGCAAAATCAAAAGATGGAGATAATCTATTCACCCCCCCTCTAGATTATCGTAGCCGCTTGGACTTACAAGTGGTATCAAAGCCAAACTCTATGGCAAGCTCGTTTCACATCGCGAGTGAAGAGAAACGATCGTCGGCTACTCTGACGAAGCTCATCTATCCGACTCTCCACCACCAAGCCACCACTATTTGATTCCAAAAATTTTAATTTTTGGAAAGAAAGAATGGAATGCTATCTACAAGGTTGCGGGTTCAACATTTGGAACACCGTCATTAATGGAGAATCCATTCCGATGAAAGATACACCACACACCTCAAAAGGCTTCAAAAAGCTCAATTATGAAGAGAAGAAAATCATCTTCTTAAACGGTAAAGCTCTCAATATTTTGTATTGTTCATTTACTAATTTAGAATATGAACATATTGTAGGAATAAAGTCGGCACATGAAGTATGGCAAAAATTAGAAGCCATCTATGGAGTATTTGCAAATGAAAGGAGTCAAACAAAAGCATCTACTTCTCAAAAGAATACAAGCTCAAATCTAAGGAACAAGCCTCCTACAACTTCCAACTATGAAGAAGTTGAACATTGTCTTATGGGTATCGAAGAAGAAAACGAGGTATGTCTTAAACCCTCTACTTCCTATGATATTGCCATTCAAAATGATTATAGTGATTTGCAAAATGATTATGATGAACTTCAAAATGAATTCCAAAGTTTACTTGTTAAATACAAAAATTTGAAAAAGGAATTCAATATTTTGAAAAATGATAAGGATAGTTTATTTACTTCCTATGAATCACTATCATGTGCTCACACCACCACACTAGATAAGGTGAGAAACCTTGAATAAGAAAAAAGTACTCTTGTTGAGAATATTGATTGCATGAAAAAGGATTTATTAAAATCTAACTTGAGTACTAATAAATTGACCAATATTGTTGATGTTCATAATCATGATAAAGGACTTGATCACAAGCCTAATGTTGTTAATCATATAAAAAAAGATCAAGTCACTATGCACGTTGGTCATTATGCTCCTAAAATTATTACATGCTTTTATTGCGGTAAAAAGGGTCATATGGTAAATACTTGTCGGGCTAGAAATAGCTCTAATTATTGTTGGAGACCTAAAAGTCTCAAGACTAATCCTAAAGGACCCAAACACATAAGGGTACCACAAAATAATGTGTTATTAGGTACCCGGCAAAATAATGATCGAAGAAAATTCATACCGCCAAGAAGACATCAAATGACCGTTACATTTGATCAAAGAAGGAGAAACTATTTTCGACAGAGCCAATTTTCAAGAAGAGGATATAATCAAAATTGGGAAGAACATAATCCTTGGAAATGGCAAAGACATCATCAACAAGATGATTCTCAAAGAAGAAGAGATCATCAACAATAGGAAGGCAACAAACCTTGGAAATGGAGTAATCAAGGAAGTCATCATCAACAAAGTGACTTCTCAATGGGAAGATATCATCAACAATGGGAAAGACACAACCCATGGAAACGGCGAAATTGGTAAACCGTACCTCCCCATTTATATATGCATTTTATTTTAATTCTATGCATGTTTTTAATTGTGTCTTAATTGCAAAATGAGTCTTCAAGTATTTATTTTTAATGTAGGTCTTTTATATATTTGTGAGTTTCAAAATTTTTAAAAGAAGACCTTGCATGATTTTCTAAAACTCTTGTGCATTTAATTAGACTTATGTGGCTTATTATCTCTTATGAAATCTTATAACATAAGCTCTTTTTGATATCTCCTATTACTTGCCTACACTTGTATTTTTTGTGCAAATTTTGTCTAAGAACTGTGTAGGATACATATCTCATACTCATTGGCTATTACGTCATCAAGTTTCTTAAACTATCGAGGTACGTTCACTCGTATTTTTCTTAGAACTCGATATTATGCTTATGCACATATCTTTCAAGATATTTCATTTTAACCCCTTAAGTGCCCCTAAATGATTTTGCAAATATTCTCTTAAAAGGGCACTACTTGATTAGTCTCGATTTTCTCGAATATATGTTTTCCCGAAACCCGTATATGTTGGACTTGATCCAAAATTATCTTTTTGCAAAGTTTTAAAACTTTTGGGGTGAAAAATTGAATTTTGAAAAATTAAGGGAAAGAAAAATTGCCTTTGGGGCGGTCAAGCGGGCGACCGTGTCGCCTGCACGTCGACCGGTCGCCCAGACTATTTTTTCAAGCTAAATACGTTCTGTTCTTCGTTTCAAAACAGAAGAGAAATTTCTTCAAAACCCTTAACAGCAAACATATTTCCCCCTTTTCTTATATTCCTTAATTCTTCATCATTTTTCACGATTCTTGTTGCTAATCTTCTTATTTTCACAAGAATCTTACATATATGGCTCCCCCAAAGAATTCCACCAGTCGAAATCCCATCTCCAAGCGTAGAAGGGGCGGAGAGGGTTCGTCGAGAAATCGGCAAGAAGATGCCGAACAAAAGGATATCCGAGTTGCCCAAAGAAATGTAGCTCAGGAAGGTGATGATGTTCAAAATCCCATTCTCTCTCGGGCCCAAATTACCGAGCTCCGCGGAACAATTTCGCTCCAAAATTGCCGTTGGGCGAAAGGTAAAAAATCTTTTGTTACTCAAGCTCCTAATTCCCACAATGTTCTTAATTTCATCAATAAGTATGCGGAATGGTACTATGAGGATTCGGGGATGGGAGGAAAACCTATTGCTCGGACTAAAATGTGTCGTTTTAGTTCATTTACAAATGAGTATCCTACTATAAGAGGATTTTTTGAGGAGCAAGGTTGGATGTATTTATGGGAGCATGCGTATGTTTTGTATGATGATGATATTATCCAACTCTTTTATGCCAATATGTGGGTGGTATATAATGTTGAAAGGAAGCCGATTGCCGTTAATTCCCTTGTAAAGGGTCGTCATTTTAGATGGACTCCCAATGATATTTGCCGGCTTTTACATGTTAGAGAAGGTGGTTGGGATTATTTTTCTTATGGGACTTGGAATGATGAAATGTTGGGGGTGTCGATGAAAGAAGTTAAGACGTATTTGGGAGTATGGCCAAAGTATTCTTTGTTGGCAATGACACTAGAGCATCATATTTTATTGGTCATTGTCGCATATTGCATTTGTGGTAAGTCGGGAAAGATGCCTAGCAACATGGATTACTTTTTGACTTATAAGATTGCTAGGAGGGAACCACTTAACTTTGGTGCCATACTTATTCAATGTCTAATTGAGTCCATCACTCAAGGTAATAAGAAGTTGGTTATGGGAAATTGGATTTGTAAACTTCTTATTCAATCGGGATTACCTTCATCAGAGTGTAACTCGGAGGTATTTCAAAATGACTTCGACATTGATAACATCTCCCAAATGGTCACGATGCGCAAGAATATGGACATCCGACCAACTAAAATGGCTAGAGGAAGAGGTCAAGATTCCCCCGATCCTAATGACTACTTTGATGACGCCGAGGCCGCAAGATTGGCGGAAGAAGGCGAACCGAGCAATCCGGAGGGTAATACCGGTGCTCAACCGCCTAGGAGGTATACTCAAGCCGAATTTGATGAGATGAGGGTTTTTCATGAGACGAGGTATGAGGCTTTGGAGCAAAAGACCTCCAAAATGCAAAAGTCTATCGGCAAGTTGAAGAAATTCATCAAGGACTTAATTCCCGGATCTTGCTTCTCCTCGGATGAGGAATGATGTCCCCGCCCCCTTTACTTCCTAGCATTTTCGTTGCTTTGTATTTATATGAACTTTTGTAAAACTCTCTCGTACTAATAAAATTTGCTTGTCTTATTGAAAGGGTGAAAATTACAAGTTGATAATAACTTGTGGATGATCATGGTATTGATGGAGTATTTGATGGTAAAAATACTCTAATTTAGCATATTGTTTGATAATTGGTATGAAGTACTTGATGGTAAAAGTGCTTCTTTTAATGCTTTGATCATTATGCTTAGTTGGATATGTTGGGACATTTGATATATCTTACTTGTATTGTTTAAGGCATAACTTGTATTACTTGATGGATGCTCTAATTTTTGGCATTTGTAATGCCTTGATCATTCTTAGCTTATATTATCTCAATTGGGTTGAACCCTTGAGAATCTACTATGTTTGAGCCTCTTATTTGAGGGATTAATGTTGCATATTTTGCATATTATATTGTTGAGCTTTGGAATAAGGTTGATTGATGATTTTTGGCTTGAAACTTTCTCAAGGACTATATACAATCTCTTTTATTTTTCACGCATACAAGGTGTTCGATGAAACGTCGCAATGAAACTTTCAACTTCTACATGATTCTCTTGCTTCAAAATGTCTTAAAATCTTTTTGAAATCATGTTTTTAGCTAACTAATGAGCTTATGGATCTCTTATGTTAAAATTCTCCCATTTTCCTTGGACTTTAAGTATAAATTGCTCGATGGTTGATAAACCGTCTCGTTTGCGCACTTTGATATATTTGTATGATGTTTTTATCATCCTAACATTCTTTTTGATGATTCCAAATGGGGAGAAATAGGATATTGGCTCATTAGCTCAAAGAAGCTAATAAAAGCTTGTCATAAAAGCTATAAGCTATGGCTCATAAAAGCCATAAGTTGTGATTCGTTTTTAGTCAAATTGTTGCTTGATGGACTTTTATAATTGTTTAATGATGTTTTGTGACAGGGGGAGCTTATAAGCTCTTGAACAATTTGTAAAAGCTAAAGCTTTTAGCTTATGAAAAAATTGCTTTCACATTATTCTTGATATGCTTGTTGATAGGGGGAGCTTGTGCTTATTATTGAATATATTTACTCCCTACTTGGTTGCTTTAATATTTTTGGAAATTTTGGTTGCTTCCAAACGGTCAAATGTTTTTACCGGAAAAATCATTTCTAAAATTGCTCTCTTAGTTTGTGTAAAAATTGTTTTGGTTTGTAATCATCAAAAATGGGGAGATTGTTTGATACATGTTTTTATCTTAATTTTGATGATTTTATTTTGTCACCAAAACAATGTTTTTAAAGGTTGTCCAAATACTCCTAAATGATTTAAAATGGTGTTAATATTTTCCGGAGTATTTCCTCAAGTTTATTTTTGATAATAATGGACAAAACTTTTAATGATTTTATGTCAATGGGTTTTTACTCCTATAACAAGATTTCTAAATGTTGTCTAAATACTCCCGATTGGTTTAAAATGTTTTTACTAAATTTTGGAGTATTTCTTGTGTTTTATTTTTCGACAAAAATTGGACAACATTTACTCGTCTCGTGGTCGACCGGTCGCCCCTATAGGGCAACCCGTGCACAAGATGATTTTGAAACAGAAAAAATGAGACGGAAGTAAAATCGGGCGGTCGACCGGTCGCTCTATAGGGCAACCCATACCGCATGTTTTGTTTTGAAATAGAACAAATCTTCCTCGACTTTTCATTAAGGTGGGATGGTTGAGGCAGGGGTCGGCCGTTGGCCTATGTCGGCCGGTCGCCTTGTAATTTCCAAAGTGTTCTTCAAATCTCTTATTTACGTGCGACCGGTGCCTGTGCATTGACAATAAAAATATGACCGTTTGACAAACAGACACATTTCCTTAAATTGTGGGATTGATTTCTAACACTATATTCTTGATTTTAATTGTATTTTTCTGTAGATTTTCAATCCCCAAGAGGAGTCTATGCTTGATCAATCATCTCCTATAAATAGAGGAAGCTTTGGAGCAACCAAGACAACAATTGAGATACAACACAACAAGATACACTTCAAGCAAATACTTGGTCTTTCATTGTTATTATTCTTGTTGTAAATTTGCATAGCTTATCACTTTCACATCTTTGAGGTCTAGGCTATTCTTGATTACACTTTGCACTCAAATTGTATTATTCATTATTGAGTTGTAATCTTGATTTTTGGTTATCATTCAACACAAGAATCCTTGTGAGTGTTCTTGTGGTAAGAACACACTTGGATAATCTAGGTGATAGGTGCAAGAAGATTGTGGTGATCTTCTTATTGAGGTGTTGAAGAATTTGGTATTCTTCAAGGTTGAAGATTGTGGTAATCTTCACAAGGTGTCGTTGAAGGAAGATTGTGGTGATCTTCAAAGGGAGATTGTGGTAATCTCCAAAGGTGTTGTTGAAGAAGAGTGTGGTGCTCTTCAAGGTGTTGTAAGTTGAATTTGTATTAATTTTGGTAATTAATAAAATTCTTTTTCTTTTTGAAATCCATCCCGGATATACTGGGGTGGTAGAGGATTAGGCCCTATGTGGGTTGAACCTCTTTAAATCGACGTGTGTTGTTTACATTTCGCACCTTTATTATTGTCTTTGAGCTTTCGGTTCGAAAAAGAGGGCAAAATCAAAAGATGAAGATAATCTATTCACCCCCTCCCCCCTCTAGATTATCGTAGCCGCTTGGACTCACATAAAGGATGTCCAATGACTGAGATTTATCATGCATTAGATATACGTAACTGTAACGTGATAAATCATCTATAAAGGTGATGAAATGTTTTTCTCCACCCCAAGAAGGGATATCAAAAGGGCCACAAATATCAGTGTGAATTATCTCTAATAGCTGAGTGCTTCTGGTGGCAGATTTATTTATTGTGTGTTTGGTTTGTTTACCTTTAATACATTGCACACACATATCCAAGTTAGTGAAATCCAAGTGAGGTAGTATTCCCATTTTACTAACATCGTCATCCTTTCCTTGGAAATATGACCAAGTCTTTGATGCCACACAGAAGCGGAATGTTCATTCTGTGCACTACGTTTGATACAACAATGTGTTCAATATTAAACAGGGAATTACAAAACTTTTCATCAAGATTAAAACGATACAATCCATTAATTAAAATACCATAACCATAATAGTACTTATTCCTTAATAATGTAAATGTACCATTCGCAATCTGAAAATTAAAACCATTATAATCTAGCATTGAAACAGAAACTAAGTTTCTAGCACATTCAGGCATAGAGGCACTTTTCTAGATCTAGATGACACCCAGTGTCTAGGATCAATTTGTATGTCCCAATGCTCTCTATTCGCGCCTTCATTCTATTTCCCATAAACAAGTATTAATCAGTTCCGTTTATAGGATCGATTGAATGGAATCCCTGTGTAACATGAGACACGTGAGTAGTAGCACCAGAATCTAACCACTAGGTATTAAAAGGAACCTGAATAAGGTTTGATTCGAACAAACAGAAACATAATGTATACCTTTCTTTTCGAACCAAGACTTTCTTTTCGGGCAATCTTTCTTTATGTGTCCAGGTTTCCCCCAGAAGTAGCATTTCTGCTCCTTATGGATTAAGCCTTGATTCACCTTCACGGGGTTTTATTTTTTCTTTTTATCATCTTTACCTGGTTTAATCTTGCTGCTACTAGCACCGTCATAGACCGTGAGGTGGATGGAGTTTTCTTTTGTTTTCCTTAATCTCCCTTCTTCCTAAATCAACATGGCCTTAAGTTCATTGAAGTTCCATTTATCTTTAATGGTGTTACAGTTAACCTGGAACTGGCCAAACTCAGCAGAAAGAGAGTTAATGATAAATTGTACTAGGAATGATTCACTCACATCCATTCACATAGTCTTAACCTTGCTGCTGGATTAGACATTTCGATCACATGATCGTGAATGGAACATGACCAATTAAATCGTTTAGTGGTCAACTCACTCATGAGACTCCCAATTATGGACTTGTCTGTAATGTCCGATTCAGAGTACTCTTTAACTTTAATCATAAATTCCCTTGCATTGTCTGTCTTAGGCATCGACGGCTTGATAGAATCCGCCATGGCCATCTTCATCAAGTTTAAGCTTAGCCGATTAGACTTTTCCCAAGCCTCAAAGTAAGACTTTTCAGCTACCGTACTGGTAGTCGAAATGGTTGCGGGCTTCTCGTCAGTAACTATTACTAAATCCAGATTCAAAACACCCAATTGAAATAGGATTTGTTCAGCCTTTCAACATAGTTAATCCCGTTAAACTTAACAACAAAGTTCCCCAGCGCGAACATGTTAAGCGATGCTGCAAAACACTAATACATGCTAATACTTTAATGCTTTGAGTAACTTTAATGATTTCAGATTCCAAATACACCATAAAACTTTTAATTGCATATTCAAGGAAACATTTGGTTTATCCCCATGTATACAATTATACAATAATGATGTCAATAAACTTTAATAGATAACCAAATATAATTAAATTAAATATAAATGCTATCTTCAAATAACCATCATGTCTAATTAATTATATTGGTGAATCCCTTCAATGTTATTAATTATATGCAATGGCTCACTTAGGTGTCCTCCTAGCAATATAATTAGATAACCCAATTGTTCAATCGAAACCGTAACGACATCCCACCAGTCATGAACAATTGCGAAATAATTTAATTTTAGAAGTTTAATTGCCCATCCAGCCAGGCCACTTTGGTGACTAACAAGCTACCATAAAATTAAACATCATATAATATCATTTTACACAGTCAAATATTCCCTCAAGCTAGATCACTTTGATGACTAATTAGCTAAACATCATTTAAATATGAAGTGTAATCTTTAATACTTGAAAATAGCTTAATCAAGCTATATCTTTCAATATATGTTCAACATCATACATATTAAAAAACGTAAATATATCTATTGTCAGACTTTGAATGTAATGGCACATAGTGTCCAATCACCTATTCCTTCATAGTGAATAATTTTATCCATCTCTGAACTATATATTTATTCACATTTGTAACCAAATGAAACTGACTTTGGTACTTTTGAAAAAACAATGATTCTTGTTTCCCGGCACTTCACTGTTCAACAAATATTTTTTTTTATTTGCTTCATTTATAGCCCTCTGATGTGAATTTATCATAATAATTACACAAAGAACTTTTATTAACAATTCATTGTGCATGTGTAATTAACAGAACCATATGTTTCATTAATAGCATGATAAAAAATATACATACATGCTAATCTATAATATATAAATTTGCACAAGAAGTCCATATAAGTGATTTTGCAGCGGAATGTAAATTGTGATCAATACTTTTCGGATTTATCAAGTAGAATCAAGGACTCGATTGGAAAGTCATGAGATGTTCAACAGGGCTCTGATACCACATGTAAACTTTAATTCGATTTTCATCTAACTTTTTGGAAAATCAAGTAATTTCTTTAATGCCCAAAACCTTAACAACTCATGATTTTCCCAAATATAATATACATACCTTGATCCATTCTTGTTATCTCTTGAAGATGTATGAAACTTGCACCTTGATCTTCAATGAATAAGTCACTCACTTTAACAATAGATTATCCCCTTCTAACCTCTCTTTTATTGTTTCTTGACGGATAGAAAACACAATGTCCTTCATGGCTATTTATAGAAGACATAAGGAAGATTAACCATCTCATGGTCCTTTTGTCTTCTTAGCCTTTGAACTTCTTTCATTTATGAGGTAGAGGGGAGGGTATCTAGACTCTTGGTTTCAATACACTTAATACTAATTAACTTATCCATCAAAGTTAGTCCCATTCAATTAAAACCATGCACCTTCATATAATGAATACATTGAACATTATAGAACCATGTATCTTTACATAATGTGGATTTTGAACCTTATGACACTTGGACCATCCTTGAAGAATATTAAAATATTCTAACAGTGATCGGATACCACCAATGGTCGAATATGATTTAGGTGTGGCAAAATGAGGTTTGGACATTAAAAGAATTGTCAAGTATGAGGAGTTAATGATATTAGGCCCTTTTTTTTTGTTTCTCTTCGAGTAAATAAAAAACAATTGAAGTACAAAAGGACTAGTTGATGGCCTGCAATTTGCATAGTTGAAACTTGAAAGAGAGTTGTCGTTGTAAATCAAACAATTTGGAAATATTTTTTCTTGAGTTTTTTTTTATTTTTACCGAAGTGGCTAAACGGCGGCCATATAAATTATTCGTCACGACTTTTATAACCTTGATCGAGAAAAATGCAAAATCTTAAACTCAAACTTGGTCCAAATAAATTTTGTATGCTCTCTATAAAGCCGAAATAGATTTCGTGGGTTACATATCATATAATCTATTAAACAGAACAAGGTGTCAAACTAGTGATTTAAATAATCGTAGTATTTTTTTGAAAACCAGTAAAAAGCACGTGTTTTGAACGAGATTCATATAACTTTGAAAAAAGGTAATAAATATTTTCTGGTTTTATGCATTTAATTTTTCTTTTCATATTCTTTTATTTTGTGTTTACCAATTTTTGATTTTTAAATAATATTAGTACTCTTTTGAAAACCCGTAAAAACCATGGGCTTTGCACGTAATTCATATAACTTGAAAGAAAAGCGCAAATATTACACAAATTTATATCACTAAAGAAAAATTTCGATGTACGAATGTTGCACGTGACACAAAATTCAAATAACTTTAGTAAAATGCACTTACATCGCACATGATTTATAAAACTTTAGTAAAAGCAAGTGTGAGCACCAAACTCATATGACTTAGATATAATGCACGTGTGTTGCACGTGATTTTGATATGACTTTGGTGAAAAGAATATGTATTGCACCTTATTCATATAATTTTACTTAATAATATTAATAAAATGCTATAAGTCTTTTTATCAATAAACAGATAATAATTAACACATTATTAACTAACCTTTGAGGAACTAAGTTGAAAAAAAATTTGAACTTATATGATAATATATTTAAATAAGATTTATATGAACGTAAAATCACATTAATCATTAAATAATTTTTCTTTGCGTTGAATGCATTATTACGATTTTAAATATAATTTTCTAGTTTATTCATATTTTTGTTATTTTGAAAACATCTACATAACTAATTACATTGTCTTATGCTTTTCAAGTCGATGATCAGTTTCTTATTGTATTCATTTGACTAAACAAATATATATACGTGATGTTTACTTTGAACTCGGGATTTGTTTTGCTCTTTTGAGTATGAAGTACAATGTAGCTAATAGGCCTATGAGAATAACTATGGAAGAACAAGCTAGTACTTCCATAACTCTATACCAGTGGATTCGGCGTTGAGCAGGAACATGGTTTTGAGCATCAAAACCTTCAACTTCTCTCGATGCTCTTAAAAGAAAAGGTGTGTGTGGAATGGATGGTGGTGTGGGTGATCGAATAGGGGTTGGAAAATGTGGTTGTGGGGGTGATTGAGTAGGGCTTCGAAACGGCGTTTCTGAAATAGGTAGTGATGGTGGTGTGGGTGACTCGACATCCACTTCAATGTCGACACAAGGTGGCTCACTGGTGTCGTTAGACGCCGAATGTAAACTAGTAGCAGATATAGATGGTGAAGCCATGTGTAGATGATGTTTACAAGTTGGCTACGTTATCAGTCTTTATGTACGAGGAGTATATATATATATATATATTACAAGCTAGAAAGTGAGAAAGGGATTTTATGTATAAGCTGCTCTAAATGCAGAGAGAAGAGAAAGAGGAATTATGAAAAGAATAGTTTATGTGCGTTTATATATACAAGTTGGCAGGGCGGAACCACCTATTAGGCCCCCCTCAAATTTTTCAGTTTTACTACTTATATATATATGTATGTATATGCAATATTTAGTGTTTTTGATCCCAACCAAAATTATTGATAAATAAAATTTAATGTGAACTATATAAGCCCATGGCAATTAGGTTTAAATGTGATTAAATATTTGTGTAGGTCTTGATATATATTATAATATTTATAATTGTGGAGTATTTTGTAATATCCTATTATCCCTAGTTGGCCCCCTCAATTAGAAATCCTGGATCTGCAAGCTGGACTTGAGCCTTAAAAGTTTTATGCTTTTACTTTCACTATTTTTGAAAAGCTTAAGTGATGGGTTGTGTATTTTGCCCTTAAATTGAATGTCGGGTTCAACTTTTACATATATACGACCTTTTTATGGGCTTTTAGCCTAATACATTTTAGCTATTTTTACTTACGTCTACTGATTTTGGCTAGATTACTCTTCAACTTTTTTTGGAAGTTTAGCCTAATAGCCTAGCGTTGTTTATTTTAAAGTTCATTTTACTATTTTACTTGTGTTGATGAATCTGCTGATTCCTCTGTTTTTTAAGTCAACTGAATGTTTTGAGTGTGGTTTTAAAAATTAGTCGGTGTGGTGGCCCATATGAAAAGTGTTTGGATGTTTATTCTCGAATTTTCATTCAAGTGGCTTGAATTAACCCCTAGTAAAACTTTAAGTGTAAGAATTTTAATTACCGACAGGCTATCTTGATTCAATCTCTTACTTTGCTTAGGGTTAATGAATTTACCAAATCATGACTTATATAAAAGAAAAAAGAAAACTTTATGAGTTCTTGATGAAAATATGCAGAAAATTAGAGCTGTCGAAACGGGCCGGCGGGGCGGGCTGGCCCGCCAAGGTGGCGGGCCGAGAAAACCTCAGCCCAACCCAACCCACCTTGGGCTACTAAATACTTAACCAACACTCCTACCTTAGGCGGGACGGGGCGGGCTGGCCCGACGGGCCTGACCCGTGTTGACAGCTCTACAGAAAATGGCCCAAAGGTTGTAGATGAAAGGCTGCCAAAAAGCTTAGATTGATTTATTCGGAATGCATAAAGAGTTTTGAAATGAAAATAGTAATCATCAACGTATCAACAAAGTAAACAAATAAATCAAAATTATCAATAGATGTTTTTAAAAAATTTATGGGCGGGCCACCCACGGCCCAAGGTGCATTGAGTTGGGTTGAGGTTTTCTTGCTATGGACTGCCCTGCCCCGCTGGCCCATTTTGACAGCTCTACATACATCAAGATAATTGTACTGTAGAGTATGTTTAATTTCCATGCATATCGGTCTTTGCTATCCAGTTGAAATAAATGATCTTACTATTATATGGTTTAAACATCTAGGGATAATTACAAAAAGACCCCTGAGATTTGGGATAGTAAAAAATTTTCAATAAAAAAATATTATAAAATCCTCCTTAAGGTTTGATATCGTCTTACAAATTCTCCTTCGCAAGCAAAAAATATTTCAAAAAGCCTATAATATTTATAGAAATATTACAGTTATCCACTTAAATTTAAATTCTTTTATAATTAGCCCGAACTTGATGGATTTTTCGTAATTATCCCAAACATCTGACCACACAACTAATTTCAACATCAAAATGATATCACGGAATCCTCTAGGGATTTTAATTATTTATATTCAATTTTATTTTTTGGGACTAGATAGAATTACGCTTGTTTAATTTTATGGTCTCTTTTTTTTTTTTTGAGAACCAAAGGGAATTAATATATAGAATTGGAGGCCAAGGCCTCAATAGTAGCAAGGTTCAGTACATGAAGAGGAATATCATCAGAAAAAAAGGGAAAAGTACTAGACGAGAAAACTAAACGCGCAAGCTCATGGGCTAGTCTATTGGCATCTCTGGGAATGTATGAAAATGAACATGACATGAAACTCTTGCTAAGTTCCAGAATATCTGATATTATGCATCCCAAATAGGAAAGATCGGGGGAAACTCGCTTGAGACCAAACGCAAGCACCTGGCAATCTGTTTCCACCTGTATCATAGGAAGGTTCATCTCCATGGCCACCTTAATAGCTTCTCTACACGCCAATGCCTCTGCTATATCCACTTCGAACTCCTGGGTGAAAACCTTCATGATTGTCCCTTGTAAGGCCCCATTGTGGTCCCGTGTAGCAGCTCCCAAGCCGGTACCTCTAGATTGGACAACTGAGGCATCAATATTTATTTTAAAGAAGCCGTTGGGGGGCTTTGTCCATTGAGCAGGCGTCTCCTCCGTAGTAGGTGTGAAAGTCGAATGTCCAATGTCTTGGTAGGCTTGCAAACAAGAAATAGCCGAAGATAAACAGTCCTGGTGTGTGAGTTGTTTCCCTTGGAACGTCAAAACATTTCGGGATGACCATAATTTCCATAATAGCACCGAGAAAAGCTCTTCGAACTCTTTATTATCAAAACTTGCAACGGCCATCAACATGTCAGAAATAGAAGCGGTAGAGATATGCGCAAGTTGTTCCAATCTCAGAGGTGAGGCGCACCAATAAAATCGACTCCATGGACAGTCCCGGAGTGCATGCTCAGTCGTCTCCTCCGCTGATCCACACCTGATACAAATAGGGTCCAGCTCAACTGTTCGATGTCGCAAGGACGTCTTCACTGGTAAGACCCCATTTGCAACCTTCCAAAGGAAAATTTGTATCTTTGGGGGGATACGCATTTTCCAAATCCATTTCCAGATTTTCAGAGGCCCTCCCGAATGCGACGCCACATCGTCAAGCCCGTCATCCATCGTCAAAGCAACCTGGTACCCTGTTCGCACCGTGTAAAAACCATTATTGGAATAATGCCATGCAAGCCTGTCCTCGCTCCAAAAGTTGCGTAGGGGAATTCGTAGAATTTTTGACGCATCCTCCTGGCCCATGATCTCGCGAATACGATTTTCGTCCCAACAATGCTCCTCCATATCGATAAGCTCACTTACCCTAAATTCATGCATATCATCGTTGAAAGTTGCAGTAGCCCGGAAATTAACATTTTCAGCAATCCACGAGTCATGCCAGATTCGAATGCTGGTTCCGTTTCCCACCACCCATCGCAGTCCCTTACGGAGAACGTC
Organism: Rehmannia glutinosa; assembly: GCA_016081115.2. NCBI lineage: Eukaryota > Viridiplantae > Streptophyta > Magnoliopsida > Lamiales > Orobanchaceae > Rehmannia > Rehmannia glutinosa. The sequence goes on along the minus strand of JABTTQ020003388.1, from coordinate 398,590 downwards.
TCTACCCGCCAGAATGCTTCGCCAGGTAAAACTGGGGTTATAGCCTTGCGTGGCAGATAGAAACGTGCCATTCGGGAAATAACGAGCTTTGAGGGTTCGAGCGAGAATCGATTTTTCATCATGAATAAGTCGCCACCCTTGTTTAGCTAGCATCGCTTTGTTAAACGCACTTAGTTCTCGGAAACCCAAACCCCCATTATGCTTCGGGCGACAAAGGGATTTCCAGGATTTCCAATGTATTCGATGCTCTTCATTTCTTTGCCCCCACCAGAAATTTGCAATAAAGGAGTTTAACTTATTACAAATATCCTGAGGCAACAGAAAGCAACTCATCATGTAGGTCGGGATTGCTTGTGCTACACTTTTGATCAAAACCATTTTACCGGCTACCGACAAAGTGCGGGCTTTCCAATCCTTAATTTTTTTAGTGACCCGGTCCAATATAGTATTAAAATGGATTTTCTTGGAACGTCCAACTGTGGCCGGAATACCCAAATACATCGCCTGCTTGTCAACTAGTCGTACCCCAATGCTCCGAGCCATGTGTTCGGCTCTCTCCCTACTGACCCCTCTGCTGAAATTAATTTCGGTTTTTTCAAAATTCACCAACTGGCCCGAAGCCTCACTGTATGCCGAAATAATTCCTTGGACCTCATCAATTTCTTTCTGGTTTGCTCTTCCGAATATAAGGCTATCATCTGCAAAAAATAAATGAGTGATTGATGGGGCCCGTTTGCAGATTCTAGCCCCGTGTAAGCCACTGAATTTTCAGACCTGCGAATAAGAGCTGAAAAGGCCTCTGCACAGAAAAGAAATAAATAGGGGAAAAGGGGATCGCCTTGGCGAAGGCCGCGTGATGGATTGAAGGGGGCTCCGGGTATACCATTGCACAAAACAGAATAAGAGACAGAAGTAACACATCTCATTATAAGGGAAGCAAACGGGGTGCCAATACCGAATCTCAATAGAATGCGTTCAAGAAAAAGCCATTCAACTCTATCATAAGCTTTACTCATGTCAAGTTTCATAGCAAAAGTTCCTCTATTCTTAGAATTATTATTTTTCATCGCATGGAAAATCTCAAACGCAAACAAAGCATTGTCAGTAATAAGACGACCCGGGACAAAGGCCGACTGGATATGGTGAATAAGATGGGGCAAAGCGACTTTTAATCTATTAGCAATAGCTTTTGTAATCAACTTAAAAATTACATTGCATAAACTAATAGGCCTGAAGTCACTGGGGAGTTCCGGATTTTTTTTCTTAGGAATCAAGACGATATGGGTATTATTAAGGGGAGAGGGGTCGACACCATGATTCAAAATATTGAGAATAACAGAAACAATATCGTTACTCACATGAGGCCAAAAGGATTGGTAAAAAAGGACGGGCATACCATCAGGCCCGGGGGCCTTTGACGGGTGCATCTGCGCGAGAGCCTCGGTAATTTCTGTTTCAGTGAAAGGGGCGCATAGCTTGTCATTGAGCTCGCTTGAGATTCTGGTGTCTATTGCATCGATCGCCCTATCCATGTTGAGGTTTGTTGTGGATTTAAAAAGGCTCCGAAAATAATTTTCCAACACCTCTGCTATTTGCTCGTGCTCCTCAACAACCAGACCATCCTCCTTTTTCAGAAAATCAATGTTATTTCGCCTCTTACGGCCGTTTGCCACCGTGTGGAAGAACGCCGTATTTTTGTCCCCGTCTTTTATCCAGTTGGCTCGAGACCTTTGATACCACATTGTCTCCTCCTTTCGCATGAGATCATTGATTTTCTTTTCCAAACTCTTTGCAGCATGTAGGTTCTCCGATGTGGCCGGTTTCTTTTGGATCTGATTCAGTTGTTCACGAGAAATCGAAATTTGACTAGTAATATGGCCAAAATGTTCTTTTTCCCATCCAAGCAAGGAGGTTCCCATGCTTCTGATTTTTTCCTTAACCTCCGTTGGGGATGGGCTGTCGGAGTTCGCCACCCAAGCTTCCCGGATAAAAGGTCGGCAAGATTCATCGTGCAACCACATTTTCTCAAATCTGAAAATGCGCTGTTTTTTCCTCGGGCTTCTACCCCTTTTAGTCCACGAAATGACTATGGGGCAGTGGTCCGATGCCAGCCTAGTTAAGTGCTCGACTCTATAATCCGGAAAAGAACATACCCACTGAATATTTGCAAGGCACCGGTCCAGTCTTTCCTGAATGTTGTTGTCGTTCGCTTGACCATTCGACCAAGTGAATTTGAATCCCTCGAAACCGAGGTCATCAAGTTCACAAAAAGCCAACGCTTCCATTTTTGCAATATCCTTCGGTCTCCCACCTATCTTCTCGTGACTGTATAGAATCTCATTAAAATCTCCCAAACATAGCCACGGTACGTCGGGATCAGATTTAAGATCTTTCATCAATTGCCATGTGTCTTGTTTTCGATTATCCTCCGGCCAGCCATAAATGCATGATATTCTCCATAGCAAGTTACATCCAGGTCTGCCAATCATAGCGTCAATTGCATGAAAGAAAGATGGCTTGATATTTACATCAATCGACTCTTTCCATAAGAGGCATAAGCCTCCACGTCTTCCACCATGTTGCATGTCACAATCAATACCAAAAAATTTGTAACCTTGTACTTGATTACAGAGCGTACGAAGTTCGGCTTCGAGTAACTTGGTTTCCATCAAGAAAACCAGTGCGGGATCTTTTTGTTTGATATCTCGTTTAAGCACCTGAACTGTTCGAGGGTTCCCAAGCCCCCGACAGTTCCAACTGTAGCAACTCATTGGGTTCGGCGGGACTGCGCCTCCACAGTCTCCGCCATTGGAATGATCATTTCGGACTGGTTGGATATTTTTGCTTTTTTAAGGGGGGTGTGTTGGGACTCAGCTAGGTGGGATGTGAGGGTTTTGGGGAGTTTTCTTTTTGTGGCTAAAGCGGTGATATGTGTGTTCGGGGCAGGGGTTTGCAAAGGGGTATGGCTTTTTGCGCGGTGCCATTTGGAGGGTGATTTTTTGGTTATGGGCTTGTGGTTTGTTAATATTATGGGTTGACTTGTGTTAATATTTGGTGGTTGGGGTAATTGTAGCAGATCATTGGCAGGTGGGTTTGTGGTGTTAAAGGAAATATTATTGGTGGTGTATGTGTCATCATTGATGTTGGGTGGTGGGGCTTGATTAGTGATTTGGAGTTTGGAGGTCGTGGCAGGTTTTGATGGTGAGGATAGTGAAATTGTAAGGGTTTCCAGGGTTGGAAGCAAAGTGGATGTGCATGGTGCGTGGTGGGGAGAAGGGTTGTTGTGGGTGGCTGGGGTTTGCGCATGGGGTGTGGGGCTTGCTGGTTGGTCATGGGGGTGGGATATAGGTGTGTGTTGCGGGAACAGATTTTTCTGGGCGGTGGGCTGGGGTTTAGGGGTAGATGACGATGTGGAGCGAGTTCTTTTGTAGGGGGAGGCTTTGAGCCACGGGCCATATTTCGCTTCCGAGGGATCCGGGGCTTCATTGTTATCGTATTCTTCACATGAACGGAAATGGTGACCGATTATACCGCAACAAAAACAATAAACCGGGAGTGCTTCATATTTTAAAGGTATCCATAGCGTTTCTCCTTTCACCCTTACAGTAAGCCCCCGTGTTAACTGCGTCGTAATATCAATAGATGTTTTGAATCGAGCCGACTTACCAAATAAACCATCCTCCGGGGGATCCCAAGTTTCGAAAATACCAATCTGTTTCGCCATAGTTCGTAGCGCCCTTTCGTTCATGCATGCTACCGGCATATCGTAGGCTCGTATCCAAAAAGACGCTCTCTTTATTTTGATCGCCGACGGTTGCTCATTTCCAGAGATATTTTGGATAGCAAATAGGTGTGATTCGAAATGCCAAGGTTGGTTCTTGATAACCCATTCCTGTTCCTTAGGGTCTTCAAATCGGAACAGGTATAAGTTCTTCCCCCATTCACGCGCCGTAAATCCTTTCTTCGGTTTCCATGACTTCTTCATAACCTCCAAGAGATAAAAAGGATTTAGGGTTTTTTGGGTGCATAGGGTTCCAACCATACAGTGACTTGGTGGGAGATCCGGATTGTTAACTTCATCATTCCCTTCATCGAGATCTAGAATATGTGTTTCCATTTTCGTTCAATCCGCCATAAACAAACCACAACAAACCTGCAACAAAATAAAGAGAAAGACACAACAGCAAAACCTGAAAAAAACGAAGACCCAGAGACAGAGAAAACACGACCCAAAAACTGAAACCTAGAATTAGCCGGGGAACCTACGCAGACACACGAGCAAGACTGGGAACAAAAGAAAAGGATGGGGGCTGACGGGGATAGACGCAAGGGGAAGAGTCGACGGCTGAGAAGAAAAAACCTCGAAGAGGGACCTAAAACGGGGAAAACCCTAACCGAAACCCTAGAGGGAACGAGGCTCCTGACGTAGAGGAGAACAACGCTAACTCATTACCAGGGATCCCATGAAATCCAATTGTTGATCGCGGTGATAAATTAGCTAATCACAGTAGGGTTAATTATGCTAATTATAATTAATTAACGTAATTTTGTTTATAAATTTATTAAAATATAAAATTTATTAAATTTAAAATTTGGAAACCTGTGGAAAAAATATATATACCGCTTTGTCCACGAATTTTAAGAAAAAATAAATCCGCCCACATAAACTTCAATTTCTGGTCCCTGCGTTATATAAGTACAATGAATATATATGTACGTGGTTCAGAAGTAGCTTCTGAAAAAAGTGAAGCCACAAACGCAATAACTGCAAAAGATTATTGGAGCAGAATTGTAAAATCGTTGTAAGTTGGCATCTTTTCAATTTTGCATCGTTTTTAAAGTTTTTAATTTGGAAATTACATGCAGTAAATTTTACAATTTTGCACATTTAATTCTTTACGGAAATTTGCTAAATGGCGCCGGAAAATTCTTACGTGGCATTAAATTATGGGAAATTTTAAAATTTGGGGAAGTTTTAGAATTTGGAGGAAAATTAATTTATTTGGCAAATGAGTTGGATAGTTTGGGGAAAAAATTACTTTGCCTAACCAAGTGGACCAAAACAATATATTAATAGATATTTTAGTAAAAAGTAATATGAATATATAATAGAATAATTTAGTAAAAGTAAATATATATTATAAATTCAAATTGAGTTGAAATAAGAATATTATACAATAAATTCAAAGTTTTCTATATATATTTAAGTCATATCAACTAATAAACTTTAAATTATGAATTAAAAAACAAAAACATTTCTCCTATTTTCGTTTCATTTTTTTACTTGACGTTTCCTTCTTATTTAAAGTATATTATAAAATATAAATAAATACATAACAATAAAAATAGAAAAAGGAAAAAGAGGCCTTTTCCCTAACCCCCACCCTGCAACCCGACACTTTTCCTCTCTCCTTCCCCCTTACCTTACGTTGCCCCAAGGCCATTTCTATATTTTCAAAGGCCGATTGCAGAAAAATAAACGGGCCTTCTATTTTCATTTAAAAATTAAAAAATAACTAATCAACCGATATTACAAAAAATAACTCATTGATCAGAATGTAAAATTATGAAACATTATATTTAAATTTCAATGCTTGCAATATTTATTTTGGGGTGGAGTTAAAAGACTGAAATTTGGTAAATAGTTAACAATAATAATAATGATAAACTTTCGTTAGACTAATATTAAAAAGTTAAAATTTGGTAAACAAATAAAAAATAATTAAATCTTGTTGATATAAGATTATAATCCACAACTTCACTATAAAAGAGAAGAGCGTCTACCACTCTTTAACATTAGTGACTTTGATAGACAATAATAACATTTTTTAAATTGTTTTGGTAAACAAATAAAAAAAAATAAAATTTGTTGCCGAGAAATTCGAACCCACAACCTCACGATGAAAGCAGAGACTAGACCACTCAACAAGGACATTTTTTAATAGATATTTTTGCGTACATCTTATAATCTTAAGCTTTTTGGTAATCAAATTAAAAAAGAACAAAACTTTGCCTTCAGCCAGACTGGAACCCACGACCTCACTTAAAGATAAAGAAACATGTACCACTAAATTAAGAAACTTATTACTAATTTTACCAATTTTTACTTTACATATCCAAAACAAAAATACTTTAAATAATAAGAATTCGGCTGTTGGGGCCCTTGCTAGTGAGGAGCCTTGTGCAGAGGCGCCACCTCAATCGTCCTAAGGACGGCCTTGGCAGCCCCCATCTCCCCCCTTCACACCCTACGGTGGCCCTCGCGCTTCTCATAACCCACGTGTCACCTTTCTCCTCAGCCCCACGTAAGGGTGGTCACGATTCTGGAACCGCCGGTTCCGGTTCCTTATTTTGGAAGAAAAATAAATGGGCCTTCTATTTTCATTTAAAAACTTAAAAATAACTAATAAGCCGATATTACAAAAAATAATTCATTTATCATAATCTAAAATTATGAAACATTATATTTAAATTTCAATGCTTGCAACATTTATTTTGGGGTGGAGTTAAAAGACTGAAATTTAGTAAATAGTTAACAATAATAATTATAAACTTTCGTTAGACTAGTATTAAATAGTTAAAATTTGGTAAACAAATAAAAAATAATTAAATCTTGTTGATATAAGATTAGAATCCACCACTTCACTATAAAAGAGGAGCTCATCTAACACTCTTTAACATTGGTGATTTTATAGACAATAATAACATTTTTTAAATTTTTTTGGTAAACAAATAAAAAAAATTAAAATTTGTTGCCGAGAAATTCGAACCCACAACCTCACGATGAAAACAGAGACTAGACCACTCAACAAGGACATTTTTCATAGATATTTTTGCGTACATTGTATAATCTTAAGCTTTGGTAATCGAATTAGAAAAGAAAAAAAACCTTTCCCTTCAGCCAGACTGGAACCCACGACCTCACTTAAAGATAAAGAAACATGTACCACTAAATTAAGAAACTTATTACTAGTTTTATCAGTTTTCACTTTACATATCACAAAACAAAAATATTTTAAATAATAAAAATTCGGTTGTTGGGGCCCTTGTCTGTGAGGAGCCTTGTGTAGCGGCGCCACCTCGATCGTCCCAAGGACGGTCTTGGAAGCCCCCATTTCCCCCTTCACACCCTACGGTGGCCCCCCCTTCTCATAACCCACGTGTCACCCTTCTCCTCAGCCCCACGTAAGGGTGGTCACGATTTCAAAAACGTCAGTTCCGGTTTCTCATTTTGGAAGAATCAGAACCAGAATCGTTGCCTCACGATAAAATCGACGGTTTTAGTTCTGGTTTAGAACCCGGTTCCTCAAGGGTTGCGGTTGCTATTTTAATCGGAACTGTTTGTTTATCTTTTAATAATTTTTGATTTGTTTAAAGTGATTTATCAATTTTAGTTACAAAAAAAAAAAGACTTGGACTTAATATTCAGTTAAATTTTGTGCTTAATATTAATAATAATATTAAAATGTCTATATATACTATCAGAGTTTAGAGAAATCAAAGTTCACGTAGTTCGCTCACAACATTTGGTTTAAAATGTGTCTCATGTAGTTACGAATGTAAAACATCATAATAAACATTTAACATTTCTTCTAGCATATTTTTACCAAAAAAATAGAAAATGTTAATATTAACCTTGAAACCGACAGATTTAACCCCCGGTTCCTTGAAACCAACAACTTTAACCCCCGGTTCCACCAAGGTTCCAAAGTTTTTGAGACCAAGAAATCGGAAACGGAATCGGCCTACACCGTTCCGATTCCAATTATGGAACCGTTGACCGGTCAATGATTCCCGAAACCATTGAACATGGTTTCGGTTCCGATTTGAAACCCAATTTCGGTGCATTTGGCCACCCCTAGCTCCACGCTAGCATCCCCGCTCCTTCCTTACATTACACTCCCAAGCTCGCACCTACGTTCCCTCTCCCTCCCCCAACTCCCAAGCTCGGCCGCTCCGCCTGTCAGCACAACGTCGTTGTCACCTCCTCCTCCTGGCACCCCCTAGACAACCATGAACCATTAATCTCATATTTATTTCCAATATTTTTATTTCATTAAGAGGGTGTTTGGCTAAGCTAATTTAAAATATCTTATAAGCTCCTACAGCTGATAAGCTATTTTAGGAGCTTATAAGATGTTAGATCTTATTTTAAAAATAAGTTGTCAGAGTGTTTGGATAAAATAAGATAGTTGAGTTTACGGAAAAAAAATTTGAGAGATTGATTGTGTGGTGGGTGATTTTGGGGTACTATAAAATTATTATTGATACTAGTATTTCACCCGTGCGATGCACGGAACGTAGATTAAGAAAAAATAATTTGATTTTTAGTGATTGTTGAATGTCTTATTTCAATAAACAACTAAATGATAAATATCGATAAACAATAATCTCTATGGGTTATATTACCAAACAATTAATGATATACAAATAGTATTCAATATATAAAAATACAACATTGTTTCTTGAACCCAACATTTATTATCACTATCACATATCAAAATTTTAAGTCTTTTTGGGTTCATAATTCTAGAAATAGCAACATACAAATTACAACTAAACAAAGACATGTTTTTTAGAGGAGTCCATCATTCCTATGAAACATAAAAAAATTGTACTTAAAGAAATATCGGATAAATGTACAAATTGATACTAAAAAAAGTATGATATTGCCCAATTAAAAGCATAACCATTTAATTGCAATGAAAGGTAATCGACAGTATATAATTTATAGTACTTGATAAAGTTTAATTATAATATTTAAACCATTAAATTATTAAAAAATTATTATAATTATACTAAAATATCTATTGATTATAGGCCAGCAGAAACTGGTCCAACTAATTTCTGGAAAAAGAAAAACAACAAGGTAAATTAATGCCTTAAATCATGGAAAAAGGTTGACGCAACTCTTATTTGGGTAGAATGATAATGGGCTAAATAGTAATTATGTAAAGGAATTGAACAAATATATGGCCCAACTGTAATTGGCCCAAACAACTTTTGCACAATTAAATGAAAAATCAAACAGAAGTTTAATAGTTTAACACAACAAAAGTACAAAACATAGCAAGTACCTGCCGACTACATTTTTCTTTGAAGCAAGCAGCCGACTACAATGGTTAACATGTCTAACCTTGAACTTTCACTGTCAATAATTTCTCTATCAAAAATACATGTTTTTTCTCTATCAAAAAACAAAAAACAATTCTCCTATTTTCTTTTCATTTTTTTACTTGACGTTTCCTTCTTATTTAAAGTATATTATAAAATATAATTAAATACAAAACAATAAAAATAGAAAAAGGAAAAAAAGGCCTTTTCCCTAACCCCCACCCTGCAACCCGACACTTTCCCTCTCTCTCTTCCCCCTCACCTTACGCTGCCCCAGGGCCATTTCTATATTTTCAACGGCCGGTTGCAGAAAAATAAACGGGCCTACTATTTTCATTTAAAAATTTAAAAATAACTAATCAGCCGATATTACAAAAAATAATTCATTGATCAGAATGTAAAATTATGAAACATTATATTTAAATTTCAATGCTTGCAACCTTATTTTGGGGTGGAGTTAAAAGACTGAAATTTGGTAAATAGTTGACAGTAATAATAAACTTTCGTTAGACTAAAATTTGGTAAGCAAATAAAAAATAATTAAATATTGTTGATATAAGATTATAATCCACAACTTCATTATAAAAGAGAAGAGCATCTACCACTCTTTAACATTAATGACTTTGATAGACAATAATAACATTTTTTAAATTGTTTTTGTAAAAAAATAAAAAAAATAAAATTTGTTACCGAGAAATTCGAACCCACAACCTCATGATGAAAACAGAGACTAGACCACTCAACAAGGACATTTTTTAATAGATATTTTTGCATACATTTTATAATCTTAAGCTTTTTGGTAATCAAATTAAAAAAGAACAAAACTTTTCCTTCAGCCAGACTGGAACCCACGGCCTTACTTTTTTTTTTTTTTTTTTTTTTTTTTGATAACTCGAACTTCCGCTTACGCCGACTACGCCCGAGGACAACAACTCCGCTCCCTCTTTGCTTGCTGCCAAGGTAAACTGCGGGATGTGCACGCATGATCAAGGTGTTACGGGGTCTGGCGACGTACAAACCGATCCTCCCGAGGTAAAGAGAACAATTATGTTCGACCCCCCATCTACTAATAACGATCTCTCCCGAATCGAACCCACACGGATGCTATTCAAGATGAGTTCCCACCAAATCTTCACCGGCTCGCATATGCCCTGGGAGCAATTTGATGGAGAAGGGATATGAACCCCGACCTCCACCCCACAAACAATTTGATGGAGCAGGGATTTGAACCCCTGACCTTCATCCCACAATTGCTTGTGGTGGCCAGGTGGGCTAAGCCACCTGGTTAACCCACGGCCTTACTTAAAGATAAAGAAACATGTACCACTACATTAAGAAACTTATTACTAATTTTATCAGTTTTTACTTTACATATCCAAAACAAAAATACTTTAAATAATAAAATTCGGCTGTTGGGGCCCTTGCCAGTGAGGAGCCTTGTGCAGAGGCGCCACCTCGATCGTCCCAAGGACGGCCTTGGCAGCCCCCATCTTCCCCCTTCACATCCTACGGTGGCCCTCGCCCTCCTCATAATCCACGTGTCATCCTTCTCCTCAGCCCCACGTAAGGGTGGTCACGATTCCGGAACCGCCGGTTCCGGTTCCTCATTTTGGAGCTAGGAACCAGAACCAGAGCCATTGCCTCACCATAAAATCGACGGTGACCGTTCTGGTTTGGAACCCGATTCCTCAAGGGTTCCGGTTGCGATTTTAATCGGAACTGTTTTTTATATTTTGATAAATTTTGATATGTTTAAAAAAAATTATCAAATTCAGTTAAAAAAAGACTTTGACTTAATATTCAGTTAAATTTTGTACTTAATATTAATAATAATATTAAAATGTCGATATATATTGTCAGAGTTTAGAGGAATCAAAGTTAATGTAGTTCGCTTACAACATTGGGTTTAAAACGTGTCTCATGTAGTTACGAATGTAAAACATCATAATAATCATTTAACATTTCTTCTAGCATATTTTTACCAAAAAAAAAAAGAAATCATTAATATTAACCTTGAAACCAACGGTTATAACCCCTGGTTCCACCACGGTTCCAAAGTTTTTGAGACTAAGAAACCAGAACTGGAACCAGCCTACACCGTTCCGGTTCTAATTTTGGAACAGTTGACCGGTCAATGATTCCCGAAACCATTGAACATGGTTTCGATTCCAGTTTCAACCCAATTTCGGTGCATTTGGCCACCCCTAGCCCCACACTAGTGTCCCCGCTCCTTCCTTACATTGCACTATCAAGCCCGCACTTACGTTCCCTTTCCCTCCCCCAACTCCCAAGCTCAGCCGCTTCGCCTGTCAGCACAATGTCGTTGTCACCTCCTCCTCCTGGCACCCCACTAGACAACCATTAATCTCATATTTATTTCCATTATTATTATTTCATTAAGTATGGACGTTCATATTACATTTTGTTAAATTAATAAAAAAAATTGTCCACTTGGCTACGTAAAGTAATTTTTTTTTCAGGATATACAACTCACTTGCCAAATAAGCAATGTTCCCCTCCAATTTCTAAACTTTCTAAAACGGACCAATATTAAAAAGATACCAACTAATAACACTAATTTTTCAATTTTGCCGGATTATTATTGTCAGGGAAATGTATTTATTATAGAAGAAAACAAAAACTTGCTTGTTACAAGTTACAACCATCATTATTAATTAAATAACTAAATAAAGCTGGAAAAAGTTGTTATTCCCCAGCTGCCAAAAGTTCCAGTCCTTTCGCTTCACAGAGGATATTGGTATAATTTCGCATCGTTGTATGATACGTAGTAATAGATGAAAATTATGTTCAAAAGGAAACTAATTTGGCTCATACTGGTTGTTTCCAATGTTATGGTACGGTTTTAATTGCAATATTTATTTATTGCTATTGTAAAGAAAGTAGGCTGAGTATAAGTCCGGTAATGTATTTCTATAAAGTTTTCAATAATTGAGTGGGTGGCGAATATTTTTTATATCTAATTTTTGATGTAGGTGACTCATTGTTATTATTATGCGAATAATTTATTTTTTTGGGGTGGGGGAATATTCCTCATATAAAAGGCGTGACGTTTGTAAGTTACAACAGTTGCATTTATATATTACACTGACATATAGGAAGCGTGTATTTTTAGGAATATTTGTTGATAGCATCTATAAAATACATACACATTCCAAAAGATAAGGTTAGAATGTTGTATATTTTAAGGTTGCAAAGAAGTATATTAAAAGGTTAAGTTCTATTAAGCACTCATACAGGTACAAGATACAGGTACGATACGGCACGAGTATGAGAATACGTCATGTTTTGAAATTTTAAGAATGTGAGTACGGTAAACATTTACCTATAAAAATTATATATTTTTATATTACTAAAAACATAGAAGTACTAAATACAATTAAAAAAGACAATATTTCAATCATAAAAAAGCTAAAATTTCTTAAAAACTCAAATCCAAAATGTGTAGTAATTCGCATAAACAAACAGAAAGCATACTTAATATATCAACAATAGAATAAATTTTATCTATTTTTATATGTTAGTTATAATAATTAAAAAGAAAAAAATGATAAATACAAAATAAAAGAATAAAATAACGTGCAATACATGTTCTTTTCACCAAAGTTATATCAAAATCACGTGCAACACACGTGCATTATGTCTCATATGTTAGTTATATCAAAAAATCCAATGTACAAATATTGCATGTGATACATAATTCAAATAACTTTAGTAAAAAGCACTTACATAGCACATGATTTATAAAATTTTAGTAAAAGCAAGTGTGTGCACCTAACTCATATGAGACATAATGCACGTGTGTTGCACATGATTTTGATATAATTTTGGTGAAAAGAACATGTATTGCACGTTATTCATATAATTTTACTTGATAATATTAATAAAATAGTATAAGACTTTTTATCAATAAATAGATAATAATTAACACATTATTAACTAACTTTTGAAGAACTAAGTTGAAAAAAAAGATTGAACTTATTTGATAATACAATTAAATAAGATTTATATGAACGTAAAATCACATTAATCATTAAATAATTTTTCTTTATGTTGAATGCATTATTACGATTTTTCTTATAATTTTCTAGTTTATTCATATCTTTGTTATTTTGAAAACATCCACATAACTAATTACATCATCTTATGTTTTTCAAGTCGATGATCATTTTCTTATTATATTCGTTTGACTAAACAAATATATATATACGTAATGTTTACTTTGAACTCGGGATTTGTTTTGCCTCTTTTGGGTATGAAGTACAATGTAGCTAATAGGCCTATGAGAATAATTATGGAAGAACAAGCTAGAACTTCCATAATTCTCTACCAGTGGATTCGGCGTTGAGCAGGAACATGGTTTTGAACACCAAAACCTTTAACTTCTCTCGATGCTCTTAAAAGAAAAGGTGTGTGTGGAATGGATAGTGGTGTGGGTGATCGAATAGGGGTTGGAAAATGTGGTGGGGGTAATTGAGTAGGGCTTCGAAATGGTGTATCTGAAATAGGTGGTGGTGGTGGTGCGGGTGACTCGACATCCACTTCAAAGTCGACACCAAGGTGGCTCAGTGGCATCGTTAGAATCCGAATGTTAACTAGTAGCAGATATAGATGGTGAAGCCATGTGTATATGATGTTTACAAGCTGGCTGCGTGATCAGTCTTTATGTACGAGGAGTGTACGAGGAGTATTATATATATGGATTGCAAGCTAGAAAGTGAGAAAGGGATTTTATTTATACAAGCTACTCTGGTTGGGCCTTGATTTTTGAGGCCCAAAAAATTCGGGCCTAAATGGCCCGTTCTAGTAGGCTCGATGGGCCAGTTGGGCTCGGGCCAAAAAAGCCCATTTTTTCGGGCTAGCCCGATAATATTTAATTAAAAAAATATGTAATAAATGTATTTCCTTCATGTTGGTAGAGCACTCTGGTCTGGTAGTCTACCCAATGTAATAAATGTAATAAATGTATTTAAACACATTTCTCTATGTAAAAGGCCCACCCAATGATAAGTTTTTAATAGGTTTCAGATTTTGGCTTTTTTATAGCCTTTTTTTGGTTTCAGCGTAAAAAAAATAGTTTTTTTTTGTTTTTTTAATAATTAACTTGGGCTGGTTTGGTCCGATGGCCCATGGCCCGTGGTTGGACTGGGCTGGGCTAGGGAAATCAAGGCCCGACCAAAATCGGCCCAGCCCGATCCGATCCGAAAATTTTCAAAAACCTACCGGGCTTGGGTTGGGCTGGCCTGGCCCGGCCCATTGCCAGCTCTAGCAGGGAGAAGAGAAAGAGGAATTATGAAACGATTAGTTTATGTGGGTTTATATATACAAGCTGGCAGGGGCGTAACCACCTATTAGGCCCCCCTCAAATTTTTTAGTTTTATTACCTATATATATGTGTATGTATATGCAATATTTAGTGTTTTTGATCCCAATCAAAATTGTTGACAAATAAAATTTAATGTTAACTATATAAGCCCATGGTAATTGGCTTTAAATATGATTAAATAATTATGTAGGTCTGTAGGTCCCAAGGGGTGTGAGTAAGATTTAGAAGGGGGGTTGAATAAACCTTACCAACTTTTCGATTTTAGTCCTTTTAAAATATTGCAGAGTTAACACAAACAACTGAGTCATTGAGGGACAACTAAGTTGGTTATTCAGCAGAGTTAGCCACTCAACAGACTCGACAGAGCTGTTGATAGAATAACTCAGCTATTTAACCTGACCTTAACTTGGATGTGTTGGTTTTATCAGCGGAAGGCTTAACACCCTTTGATTTTGTTTTAAACTTGTTTTAACACTTGATTTTAGCACTTGGTTATTAATCAGTTGGATAACAAATATGTTTATCAACAGATATAACGTTAATGTGCAGAAATATAAATGTGCTGAAAAATAAATAACACAATTAATTTTTTTAGGGTTCGAAGATGGGGTAATTCTTCTAATCATCTCTTCTCCAACTCCTGGAGGAATCCACTATGTAAAAGATCTGTTTACAAAGTGGTCAACAGTCTAGAGACAACCTTGGTCACACAGCTGGCTTTTCTTCCGACTCAGCTTCTTCACAGGACAGCTGCCTTGCTACTTCAGTTCACTTTCTCAAGCTCTTGGATTTGATCACGAAGCCTCCATAGAGAGAACATTCGACATCTTTTGATGACAAGAAATAAAACATGGATAATTCATTGTCGGGTTATTCGATCCTACCTGGGTACTACCCGAAGGCCCTTATAAACTGACACGTGCACTTGTCTTGTCCATGTTCGAGGGACTTCTTGTTTGATAAATGGTTTTATCATGATTTTGATGATTTTGATTTTACACCAAAACAATGGTTTTAAAGGTTGTCCAAATACTCCTAAATGATTTAAAATGGTTTTAATATTTTCCGGAGTATTTCTTCAAGTTTATTTTCGATATAAATTGGACAACACTTTTGATGATTTTGTGTTAATGTATTTTTACACCAAAAACTATATTTCTAATGTTGTCCTAAATACTCCCGATCGGTTTAAAATATTTTTACGATTTTTTCGGAGTATTTTCGATAAAAATTGGACAACTTGTCATTGAGGAGGTCGGCCGACGATCGGCCGACCAAAGAGAGCGACTACACTGGAATACATTTCAAAAGCGAACGCATCTTGAACTCCAAAAATGGGTCAGGGTGACCCGGTCCCCATAGGGCGACCGGTCGCACCCTAGGCGGCACCGGCGACCCCTCTTGGACCGGTCTCCTAGTGAAAATTTGCTGTATAATCTTCTTTCCCTTATCGGTCAGCGCGCGACGTCGCTTCTTAAGTTTGACAAAAAAATGTAAATTTGTGCAGTGCCAGACATCTTTTCCTTAATTTGTGGGATTGATTTCTAACACTCTTTTCTTCAATTGTCTTGCAATTTTTTACGAAATTCATGTCCCCAAGAGGAGCCTATCATGTACAAGACATCTCCTATAAATAGAGGAAGTTTTGAAGCACAACCATAAGAGAGAAAACTACAACACAACAAGATACACTCAAGAATACACTTGTTCCTACATTGTCTTATTTCTTGTTGTAATTTGCCTAGCTATTCACTTTCACATCCTTGAGGTCTAGGCTATTCTTGATTACACTTGCACTCTATTGTATTATCAATTATCGAGTTGTAATCTTGAATTTTTGGGTTATCATTCAACACAAGATATCCTTGTGAGTGTTCTTGTGGTAAGAGCACACTTGGGTGATCTAGGTGTTAGGTGTGAGAAGATTGTGGTAATCTTCTTGTTGAGGTGTTGAAGAATTTGGTATTCTTCAAGGTTGAAGATTGTGGTAATCTTCACAAGGTGCCGTTGGAGATTGTGGTAATCTTCAAGAAGAGATTGTGGTAATCTCAAAGGTGGTGTTGAAGAAGAGTGTGGTGCTCTTCAAGGTGTTGTTGTAAGTTGGTGTTGTATTAATTTGTGGTAAGTTAATAAAATCTTTTTTTCCTTTTGAAATCCATCCCGGATATACTGGGGTGGTAGAGGATTAGGCCCTAGGTGGGTTGAACCTCTTTAAATCGACGTGTGTTGTTTACATTCCGCACCTTTATTATTGTATTTGAGCATTCGAGTATAAAAAGAGGGCGAGATCGAAAAGATGGAGATAATCTATTCACCCCCCTCTAGATTATCGTAGCCGCTTGGACTTACACTTCTTTTCCGTCCATGCGTTGCAACTTGTAAGTTCATGGCTTCACCATTTTCTAAGAACTTTTATTGTCATTCCCAGTTGGGATCTAGCTTTCTGATTGGCCCCGTCACTTTAACTTCCCTTAGGATGAGGTCTTCTACTTATATGTTTTAGGGGCGCACTCGTGAGTTGTGGGACTTAGCCACCATGTTCTTCTCTCTGAGTTCTTTGATTAAGTTGAGCTTGATTCTCATATTATCATTGTTTCTTTCTGGAGAATAATTTGCTACCTTCTAGAGCACTTCTTTTTTTCTTGTCCTCTGACAAGTTCTGTTTTGTCTTGCTTCTTTGACAAGTTTTAGATATTCTTTGTGCCTTTTCTAAATTCCTAGTTACTAGTTAGAGAATCTTTGTAACTCTTTGTTGCTTCTACTCAGTTATTTTTTGTGTTCATAATGTCAGACAAAAGTATTTCTATATATGTAGTCGTATGCAATTGCAATTGGGCGAGTTCTAAGATTCATCAAAAATCTACTACTGGGTATTGTATTTTTGTCATGGTTGCAGAAATCGCTAGGCGCTAGTCGGGCGGCTGACCAGCGTCTAGCGCCTAGGGCACCTAGGCGGGCGCCTAGACCGCCTAGGAACAACACTATTTTTTTATTTTTTTTTTATTTTTGGCCGATTTTTCCCGCCTAGCCCGCCTAGGCGGGAGCATAGGCCCCATTTCTTGGCCGTCTAGGAGAGCGCCTAGCTCCGATTTGGTGCCGCCTAGGCCGCCTAGCCCGATTTTTGGCCAAAATGATTTTTTCGAGCGATTTGGACAAAATCGGATCGGCCTAGGGGCGCCTAGCGCCTAGGCGGCCGCCTAGGCCGATTTTTACAACACTGATTTTTGTTGGTGGAAACTTGATTTCGTGGAAGAGTAAGAAACAAAATGTGGTATCACGATCTAATGCAGAGTCAGAACATCGAGCCATGACACAGGCTTCGTGTGAAGTGGTGTGGATTTCAGAACTTCTGTTTGAGATTGGTTTTGGGGTTCCCGCTCCCTCCAAATTGTGGTGTGAACATCGAGCCATGGGATTGAAATATGGTAAAATTATCTCTGATAAAGTCGTGTGCAAGTCAATTACTCTTTTGTCCTAAAAAACTTATCCAAAATACTGAAGAATTACTAAATTACCCTTAAAGCCAATCACATGTTATCTCACTTCCTAAAATAAAGGAAACAAATCTGGGCCATCCAAAATTATCTACCAACGACCGAGATAATTCATTATGAATATATATATATATAGGGGGAGGTTAAAATGAGACCACATATTATAGTGAGTCAGTGTGGACTCATCTCAACCCTCCATTATCTACATCAATGGCTAAGATAAATAGGGGTTAAAATTACATTAAATATTTAATTAATGCA
This sequence comes from Rehmannia glutinosa, assembly GCA_016081115.2. Taxonomy (NCBI): domain Eukaryota; kingdom Viridiplantae; phylum Streptophyta; class Magnoliopsida; order Lamiales; family Orobanchaceae; genus Rehmannia; species Rehmannia glutinosa. The sequence continues at coordinate 380,377 of JABTTQ020003388.1, read as the reverse complement.
AAATAAGGGTATAATTATCAAATTAACCAAGTGGGGAACCATCCAAATATGGAATCAGTTATTAGGAGAGAGAAAATCCCGAGAAAATCGCGCTGGAGAGAGAAAATGCAATATGTTGTACACTTATCATATATTTAATGTATACTTAACACTATTTTACTGTATGTTTAACATAATTTTACTGTATATTAAAATGGTCAAACAAAAATATGTGGGGACCGTGAATCAAGGAATCAGTTATATATAGAGAGAGAGAATCACGCTCATTAACATGTGGGGACCGTGGATTAAGTTAATCAATTATAGAGAGAGAGAGAGAAAATCATGCTCATTATTGTGCTGTATATTTAGCATATATTTGATGTACCTTAACACTATTTTGCTGTATGTTTAACATTATTTTACTGCATATTAAAATGGACAAACAAAAATATGTGGGGACTGTGGATTAAGTAAATCAATTATAGAGAGAGAAAATCACGCTCATTATTGTGTTGTATATTTAGCATATATTTGATGTATACTTAACACTATTTTGCTGTATGTTTAACATAATTTTACTGCATATTCCAATTGTCAAACAAAAATATAAGTATACAACAAAACACAAATAAATATACAACAAATCACATATAAATATACAACAAAAAAACATAAGTACACAACAACATAAATATATACATAAAAAATTAACTACTTATACATCAAAACACATATAAGTATACATCGAAAAACATCTAAGTATACATCGAAGAAGAATTCTACAATAAAGAGTAACAGATCGTCTCATTCATCTCTCCATCCGCCATACCTTCAGGTGATCTAATTTTCATATTAATCATATTTTAGATTTTGAAAATTAAAGCACGCAGCCGCCATCGCAAAATGAGCTGAATAACTCTCCGCACACAATATAACGATTCGATCCACCAGATCTAACTAAAAATGCCGAGATCGAAACACTCAGAAAAGCATTTCAAAGGCCACCGCAAAGAATCGACGTGAAAACGGTTGGTACGAAAGGGTGGCGTCGAGGCGGGCTAGGGCGGGTGCCTCTCCAGTGCGGGCACATTTTGACGCCATCAAGGCCACCACAATAGCCACCAGGAAAACCTTCATCTTCAATGCCTCCATTTTTATTAGCTTTGCGAATGATTTTTGTATCTAATTTTTTTTCTTTTTTTCGCAAAGAGAAAATTGAAATACACGCAGGATATGAAAGTCTTGTGTAATTATACAATTACAATGTTGCCCTTTTCGATTTAAAATAAATAAAAAATATTTATTATCTCAACCATCTAAAATTACAGATTTGTGGGCGATTAGTCCATACTGTCTCACTCTAATTTTGTGGTCTCATTTGATCCAATCCCTATATATATATATATATATATATATATATATATATATATATATATATATATATAAATAAATGAGACACATTTATTGAGGTAAGACCATGGGAACTAATATTGACCATTGATTGAAAAGTTTGGATGACTTTGACTTTACCCATATTTTAGGCAAGCAAAGAAAAAGTAATTTTTATTAGGTTTATTTCAGTAATTTTACTAATTATCGGAATTTAATGGGGTTTAGTTATGTAATTATAAATCATACCTTTTGTTTGATTAAAAGTAACTGTCTTATTAATGGCATAATTTTGGAGACAATTTTTTTTCAAAAAAATCCATTTTTTGTGGGATTCACTTACAATCCACCTGGGAGATAAACATAGTTAGTTTTCTTTTGATGGTTAGATAACTCTTAAACAATGCATAATTAGATGATGTTTGTTGCATAATAGTTTTATGGCATATGATGGTGAAGTATTTACGGAACATCATGTAGTTATTTATACAATGTTCCCAAAATATTTATGTCTTATCTCCAACACGAAAGTTTACAGTATAAAGAATGTGGATTGAAAATACCAATTTTTGTTTGATAAAAAGTAACTAATTAATAGCGCGATTATAGGGAAAGAGATTTCAAATATCTACTGTTTTTTCGTGATCATTTATGCATTAAATATCCCCCATTGAAGATAGTGTGATTCTTTTTTTTTTTTTTGGATCGGTAGATAATGTGATTCTTAATTATTCTCTTGGGAGATAAGCATATTAGTTTTCTTTTCCTGCTTAGATAGCTCTTAGATAATGCATAATTAATTGATATTTGCTACAGGAGTGTGGACGGTACAGGACGGTTCGAAGATTCATAAATTTCCAGAACCGTCCCGAAGTTCGGAGATTTTAAAAATCAATCTCCAGAACCGAACTGTAGAGAACAAATCTTCGTACCGAACCGAACTAAAAAGTTCGGTCGATTTGGTACATAGATTCGATTCTAATGGGACGATATGGTGAAACGAAGATTAATAATAAGTAAAACACATAAAATAAAAAATAATAAAAAATAAAAGTAAAAATCACCAAACAATTATAGCCCGTTGGGCATTTAGGCCTTATAAGGGCTATCCAATGGGCTGGGTTTGGGGCGGTTCGTGGACCGAGTTGATAAGTTGGGTCGTGGGTCACTACTGGTCTAAGAGTGTGGGCTTACACTTTAAGTTTCAAAAATGCTACAATTAATATGGTTGAACCAAAAATATTGTATTTCTCTTTATTTTAGCAAAATTTTATTAGCCTTAAGTATTTTTATAAGACTAAAAATCGTAAAGTATATATTCTAAAAATCATCCAAACATAATAAATAATAATAAGTTAAATGATATAAATTTTTAGAAACTTAATATAATAATTATCTTAGATAATTTTCTAGGTTAATTAAATGTGGGTGTCACAATATCAAAATATAAATAAGATAAAAATAATATATATGTATGTATTAGAAAAAACTTAAAAATCGGTTCTATCTTTGATTCGGTCCGGATTGGTACAGTTCGGTACGGTTCTTGTTACGGAAATTTCAAAAATCTTCAGAACCGTACCAAAAAGTTTTCGGGATGGTTCGGTTCGAAGAAAGTCAATAAGTCAACGGATATTTTCGATTCGGATATTTTTTGATTCGGATATCGATTCGGTTCTGATGATCTCCAAGTCCCGTGCACAACCCTAATTTGCTACATGGTTTTATGACATATGATGGTGAAGTATTTATGCACCTTATTATAATTATTTATCCAGTGTTTACAAAATATTCATGCACCATCTTCAATGCAAAAATTTATAGTATATACTGTCTGAGTTGAATATACCCATTTTGAGTTCTCCATGCCACCACCTTATACTTTGTTGTCCATTGGATTTTCTTGTGGAGTGATTAATGTTTCTTTTCCTTCAACATTCAACAATATTCATGTTCTTCAACACAAAATTTTCACTGTGCTTTTTCTTCCTCGCGTTAATGGCGTGAATTATGAGAGAAGTAAATTGAAATTGGGATTAATTTATTTTGTGTGACGTTATTTTATTGATTGAGGTGAGTAAGGAATGTGATAGATCATTCCTAATTTGTAATCATTTTAGTGGTTAGTTATCAATTAAGATTGATTAAAGTAAATTATTTAATGTAATATTCATCGATTATCAGTCTTCCATTAATTCACGAGAATGGTTAATATTAGTCCATAGTCCTTACGGTCTCAGCTCAAATACAAGTCTGATTAGATTAGATCTGAACCCTATATATATATTATATGCTATTACTCTTTTACTTGTACTCATACAGACATCTCTCACACGCACGCATAGGGCTACAAATGAACCAAGACGCTCGTGAGCTATTCGCAGCTCGATTCGATAAAAGCTCGTTCGAGTTTGTTTAATGAGGCTCGTTAAAATAAACGAACCAAACTCAAACTTGAAGATATTCGGTTCGTTAGCTCGTGAATAAGCTCGTTAGTAAGCTCGTGAATAGGCTCGATAGTAAGCTCGTATAAATTGAACTAATAATTTGATTTTAATTTTAATTTTTCATATTTTTACTTAAGATAATATAAATATATTTCAATAAAATTAGTTTTTTGAATAAAATTATAAGTTTTAATAAATATATTATGAATTTTAAATATAAATAATTATATTTTTTATAATAAATTGAAGAATATTTTAATTTTTAATTAATATTTACTGAGCTCGTTTGGGCTCGATGAGGCTCAAAAAAGTTCGTGAGCCATCAACATGTTCGATAAATATAGGCTCGAGTTCGACTCGATAATAAACGAGCCAAACTCAAACACTCAAAAGCTCGGCTTGGTTCGGGTCGATTGCAGCCCTACGCACGCACACGCATACGGGGCGGACGGAGGGGGACAAGGGGGAATCCCCCCATTTTCCAAAATTGTTTTTCTTCCCCCAAAATTTTTTAAAATTATTTTTTTATAGCTAAAATAAAGGAATTTTCTTACAATTGCCCCCAAAAAAAAAAAAAAAAAAAAAAACTTTGATAAAAATCTTCAAATAGTTGTATTTTACAGTTGCCCTCCAATTTTTTTTTCTCGTTTAATATATGAACTCGGTCCGTTTTTCGCCCCTCCCCCCCAAAACCGAAATCCTGCGTCCGCCACTGCACGCATATACACTTGGTTCTACCTAAGCAGTGAATTACTAAATGCTACCATTTAAATAGTTTTTTGTTAAATTCTTTGCCCATCTAATACTATTAATCAACATAAGTGGGCTTGTAGAAATTAGAATGAACCCCAACTATTTTTTGTGTTTGATATAACCATACCCCCTTTAATTATTTGCTTGATTGATGGTGTACGTAACCTAAATAGCTGAAGAACAAGCTTTATTTTTGTTAGAATAGGAAAAATAATAGAATTTAAAAAGAAAAAAGGGCCTCAAGAAAGACAAGAATCAACAAAGAACAGACAATTACAGAGACAAAAGAGAATTAATAAACAGAAGAAGATTATTTAATATGAGATGAGAACACATTAACATTTCATACTATAAAATGTTTTGAAGTTTAAAATTTCTTCAAGAAATAGAATATGAGAATTTACAAGAAGGGAACAATTTTCCGCAATTTTAGGATGCCCCAAATAAAACTCAACAAATCAAATATATACAAAAAAAAAAAAAACACTTTTCTCAATAACAAACACTGTCCAGTGTGAAACAAATTAAAACTCAAAATAGGGCCATTCCTGGGGCGGTGCCGCCGCACAGGACCTCCTCCGGCAAAGATCACAGCCATGCAATTTTCTTTTTAATTTTTTTCAGTGGTTTAAAAATAGATATATAGATATATATACACACACACATAAACCAACAACAAACAAACGCCATCCTCCATCCCCCCACCCAAATAAAAAAAATAGTAGTTGTGTTTATCTTTTATTTGATGAAAACATTATTGTGTTGTTAAATAAAATAAAACGTAGAGTTATGTTGTCAAATAAAAAAGAAAAAAAAAACAGAGGCTTGCACCTCCAAGAAAACTAGAAAATAAATTATTTTTTTTCGCCATTAACATTAATTGTATAAATGTTTACTCTATATTTGCCTTAGAGTTTCATTGTTATCTCAATGTCTATTTTATTTTGGTTAAGGTTTAATTTTCTTCCATTTCTTATCGTTGATCTCAATTGAGAGTAATTTTTTAGACAATTTTTTTTTGAGAATAATTTTTAGACAAATTTGATTATGAACGATTGATTGATATAACTCTGCAAGGTTAATCATGTATTGATAGTTTTTCCATTAAATATATAATTAATTAAATATCTCTTTTGTAGCATTACTTTAATAAAATTAGAAAAGTTGAAATTAAAATATAATGTTTCATTATTTTATGTTTTGATCAATAAAATTATTTTTCGTAACATTGATATCTTTAATATAATTTTTTTATATCAATGAAGAGGGCCATTTTTTTTTCCACACCGGACCCTTCAAAACGTAGAAACGGCCCTGCTCAAAAACATGACCGAAAACCTAAAAGATTGTTGAATTATAAACTTATTTTATAATTAATTGTGGTAGTTGAGTTTTGTAGTTGATTTTAAGTTGTTGGTATGGTAGGTGAATGTGGTAGATGGAAATAAAAGATGACCATTGGATTAAGGTTGGTGAGAATCAATCTTAGCCACTGATTTAGATGAAGTTTTAGTATAAATAGGGGGTGTTGTTGGTTCATTTTGTATCAAGTTAAGAAAGAAAAACAAGTGAGTGAGAAGCAAAGCTTCTAAGTAATATTTGAGTTTGAGTGAAGTTGTGGTGAGTTGTGTCTTGTAATATTTGAGTGATCAATAAAATTATGTCTTTTGAGTGGTAAATTTCCAACAAAGTGGCATCAGAGCCACGGTTGTAAAATCTCGTGAAATTCTAAGTATGCTCTGTGGTTGCAGCTTTGACTGATCTTCCACATCAGAAAAAAAAATTCTTGAGATTTTATACATAGTGAGATCGGGTTGAGAGTATTGAGTTAACTCATAGAGTTGACCAAGTCAAGTTGATAGTTGACTGCGAGTTGACCAAGGGTTGACCGTTGACCAAGTAAAAAAATCCAAGATTCTTTTTTCACCATTTGTTAGTTAGAATCTTCAATTCACATGGCGAGTGTGGCATCATTCCAAGTTCCACAACTTAAGGGAAACGACTTTGAAAACGGAGTATCAAAATGAAGCGCACTTCTCGGAGCACATGACGTATGGGAAGTCGTGGAAAAAGGTTATGAAGAGACTAAAGACGAGTCAACACTATCCTCTGCGAAAAGGATAGTTTGAAGGACTCGAAAAAAGAAAGACAAGAAGGCTCTCTTCCTCATCTACCAAGCTTTAGACGATGATGGCTTTGAGAAAATCTCAAGTGCTACCTCTAAACAAGTGTGGGATAAACTTCAAGTCTCTTACAAGGGAGAAGAGAAAGTTAAAAAGGTACGACTACAAACATTGAGAAGAGAGTTTGATTCACTCGCAAATGAAAGAAGGTGAACTTGTTTCGATTACTTTTCTAGAGTTTTAACCGTTTCTAATCAACTAAAAAGAAATGGTGAAAAACTAGAAGATGTAGTCATTATGGAGAAAATTTTACGATCTTTGGATGCAAATTTTGATAGTATTACAACTATCATCGAGGAAACTAAAGACCTCGAAACTATGACAATTGAACAACTCCTTGGTTCACTTTAAGCCCATGAAGAAAAGAAGAAGAAAAAGGGTGTTGCGGATCAACTCCTTAAGACAAAGTCCACCAACCAAGAATGAAGAAAAAACTTCCACAATAATAGAAGTCAACGTGGAAGAGGTCGTGGACAAGGAAGAGGTCGAGGTCGTGGACGAGGTTGGAATTCAAACAATAATTTCAACAACAACAACTATATGCGAGGAGAAAGTTCCACAAGAGGCCGTGGAAGAGGAAATTCATACTCGAGGTATGATAAATCTCAAGTTCAATGTTATAATTGTCAAAAGTTTGGTCATTACGCCGGAGATTGTAGAAATCCCAATACTCGAGTTAATGAGAGAGCCAATTTGGTGGAAGAAAAGAAAGAAGATGGTGCTAATGTTTTGCTTCTAGCACGAAACGATAACGGTGAAGGTCAAGATGACACATGGTACCTGATACAGTGCTAGCAATCATATGTGTGGGAGACGAACAATGTTCGTAGAACTTGATGAATCTGTAAGTGGCAATGTCTCTTTCGGTGATGATTCTAAAGTAGCAGTAAAAGGAAAAGGTACAATCCTTATTCGCTTGAAAGATGGGAGGCATCAATTTATTTCTAATGTTTATTATGTACCCACTATGAAAACAAATATTTTGAGTCTGGGACAACTCTTAGAGAAAGGTTATGATATTCATTTGAAAGACAATAACCTTTCTCAGAAGAGACAATATGAATAACTTGATTGCCAGGGTACCCATGTCAAGAAATAGAATGTTTCTGCTCAACATTCAAACTGATGTAGCAAAGTGTCTCAAGATGTGCTATAAAGATTCATCATGGTTGTGGCATCTAAGATTTGGACATCTCAACTTTGGAGGACTCCATTACTATGCAAGAAGAATATGGTGAGAGGTTTACCTTGATCGATCCCGATCGACTTTGTGAAGGATGTTTACTTGGGAAGCAATTCAGGCAAAGCTTTCCAAAAGAGTCAAACTCCAGATCCCAAAAGCCACTTGAGCTCATACATGCTGATGTTTGTGGTCCTATCAAGCCAAATTCATTCGGTAAAAGTAATTACTTTCTACTATTCATTGATGATTTTTCAAGAAAAACTTGGGTTTATTTCTTGAAGCAGAAGTCGGAAGTGTTTGAAGCATTCAAAAAGTTTAAGGCGGCAGTGGAGAAAGAAAGTGGTCTTCACATTAAAGCCATGAGAACTGATCGAGGAGGAGAATTCACTTCGAAGGAATTCCAAGAGTTTTGTGAAGCAAATGGAATTCGACGACCACTTACTGTTCCCAGATCCCCCCAACAGAATGGAGTTGCAGAAAGAAAGAATCGAACCATTCTCAACATGGTACGAAGTATGCTCAAAAGCAAGAAAATGCCAAAGGAGTTCGGGGCGGAAGCTGTGGCGTGTGCGGTTTATCTGTCAAATCGCTCACCAACAAGAAGCGTGTGGGGCAAGACACCACAAGAAGCATGGAATGGGAGAAAGCCTGGTATTTCTCATTTAAGAGTTTTTGGAAGCATAGCTCATGTACATGTACCAGATGAACAAAGAAGCAAGTTGGATGATAAAAGCGAAGTTCATCTTCATCGGCTACGACAATAAATCCAAAGGCTACAAACTACATAACCCCATCAATGGAAAGATAATCACCCGGTCGAGATGTTATCTTTGATGAAGAAGAAGCGAATGGGATTGGGGTACACATGCCAAAGATTACAACTTCGTTCTGACGAAGATGATGAACAAGTAATTGTTGAGCAATCGGAGAAGAACCCATTACACCACCAACATCACCGTCATTTTCACAATCACCACCATCTTTCCTAGTTGAGAGAAATGAAGAGCGTGCAAGAAGTCCGGAAGAGCTCTGTGAGGTAATCGATAAGCTCGAAAATCTCACCCTATTTTGTCCTTACTCGCAGATTGTGAGCCATGAACTTTGAAGAAGCTACTCAAAATAAGAAATGGGGAGATGCAATGGATGAAGAAATTAAATCCATCAAGAAAAATGACACTTGGGGAGCTTGCTCAACTTCCCAAAGGTCATAAAGCAATCGGTGTAAAATGGGTGTACAAGGTGAAAAAGAATGCCAAAGGAGAAGTTGAAAGGTACAAGGCGAGGCTTGTTGCAAAAGGTTATAGTCAAAGAGCTGGCATTGACTATGATGAGGTATTTGCTCCTGTTGCACGTTTAGAAACCATAAGACTAATCATTTCTTTGGCAGCCCAAAAATAAGTGGAAAATACACCAGATGGATGTAAAGTCAGCGTTTCTTAATGGAGTACTAGAGGAAGAAGTCTACATTGAACAACCAATGGGCTATGTGGTTGAAGGACAAGAAGCTAAAGTCTTGAAGTTAAAGAAAGCTCTCTACGGATTGAAGCAAGCACCGAGAGCATGGAATAGTAGAATTGACAAATACTTACAAGAGAAAGGCTTCACCAAATGTCCCTACGAACATGCTCTTTACATCAAGAACAAGGATAGTGATGTTTTAATTGTCTCTTGCGTTGATGATTTGATTTTTACAGGGGAACAATATAGGCTTGTTCCAAGAATTCAAGAAGGCAATGACAAAGGAGTTCGAAATAATCGATATTGGGTTGATGGCTCACTACCTCGGAATCGAAATCAAGCGAGAAGGATGATGGGATTTTTATCTCACAAGAAGGCTACACAAAAGAGATCCTGAAGAAGTTTAAGATGGATGATTGCAATCCAATAAACACACCAAGAGAATGTGGATTGAAATTGTGCAAGGATGATGAAGCAAATAAAGTGGATCCAACACTTTTCAAAAGCCTAGTTGGATGTTTGAGGTACTTAACTTGTACAAGGCCCGATATTCTTTACGCATTGGACTTGTGAGCCGCTATATGGAAAATCCAACCACCACACATTTCAAGGCGAAGAGAGAATTCTTCGTTACCTAAAAGGTACAATCAACTTTGTCCGCTTTATTCAGTTTCTAATGATTATAAGCTAGTTGGATACGATGATAGTGATTGGGAGATATCTTGATGATCGAAAAAGTACAATCGGCTTCACATTTTTCATGGGAGATCGCTTTCACTTGGGCATCGAAGAAACAACCAATAATCACTCTTTCAACATGTGAAGGCCGAGTACGTGGCAGCTACATCATGTGTTAGTCATGCAATATGGCTAAGGAATTTGTTAAAAGAATTAAGCATGTCACAAGAAGATCCAACAGAGATTTATGTTGATAACAAGTCAAAGAATAGCTTTGGCCAAGAATCCGGTATTTCATAATCGGAGCAAGCATATTGATACTCGATACCATTACATCGAGAATGCATTGCAAGAGAAGAGATTCAAGTGACGTACGTGAAGTCGCAAGATCAAGTAGGCGATATCTTTACCAAGCCATTGAAGTATGAAGACTTTGCAAGATTGAGAAGTTCACTTGGAATTATAAAATAAGTTTAAAGGGGAGTGTTGAATTATAAACTTATTTTATAATTAATTGTGGTAGTTGAGTTTTGTAGTTGATTTTAAGTTGTTGGTATGGTAGGTGAATGTGGTAGATGGAAATAAAAGATGACCATTGGATTAAGGTTGGTGAGAATCAATCTTAGCCACTGATTTAGATGAAGTTTTAGTATAAATAGGGGGTGTTGTTGGTTCATTTTGTATCAAGTTAAGAAAGAAAAACAAGTGAGTGAGAAGCAAAGCTTCTAAGTAATATTTGAGTTTGAGTGAAGTTGTGGTGAGGTGTGTCTTGTAATATTTGAGTGATCAATAAAATTATGTCTTTTGAGTGATAAATTTCCAACAAAGATATCAATGCAAATTTTCTAAATCGCAATAAAACAATCTCGAGGCTATCAAATTCTTCGTCAAATTTAAGCATATTTGAAATCCTTATTATTGGCAAGTTTTCATGTTTGATTCTCGGGCATGGCATCGACTTGTACAAATTCATCTCCTTCTTGATCATCAATCATCTTAATTTATCTTCATCTTCCTCCATTAAAGAGTAGGTTCTTCCCACTTCAAATACTATGGATTATGTTAAGAAGTTATTTTATTTGTCTATTTTATTTAATTTGTGCCATATTTACGTGAATATGCCAATACAAGAAATTTCCACAGAATTTACCGATAGAATTAATTTTGTTACTAATTTTACAGTTACCGACATAGTACCTACATAATTAAAAGTATTATTTCTCCCCCAAATTATACCGACAGATTACCGACAGACTTCGACAATTTTTCAATTTACCAACAGATTTTCTGTAGGTATTTAATTACCAACAATGTTAGATTCTGTAGGTAAATAATTTACCTACAATGATCTTACCTACACTTTACAATTTTCATAATACTTACGATTTTTCTATAGGTAAACTACTTTTTTCTTGTAATGTGTTTCAGATCGGATAGAGATCTTATATACTTTCATAATGGAATTCTAGGTGCTCTGTTTTTTCGTTAGGGTGTGTGGGGTTTTGTTCGAAAGTGCTAATTAGATGTTAACCAAGTGGGTAGTACCCAACTCTATTGTGTTTGGAATATGTTAATTAATTAATAAGGAGTAAGACAACAAAAACATATTAATATTAGGTTGTATAGGAGATGAACATGACATTTGTTTTGTCACCATGAAACAATAACCATTTACCGATCGATAAAATGCTGCTAAAATTGAAGTAAATTTATCGAAGTACTCCATGCTAGAATACAAAACATTATTAAAAAAATGATAAAAGCTATTCTAGTTAGTATATGCGATTCCGTACCTTTTGTCATGAATTTATGTTTGAACACAAAAGGAAATTAATAATCAGTACGCAGTTCTTTACTTTTGTAATTTGATAAAATATCTAAAACATTAATATTTAAATGTATATGGGTATGCACTATGCACGACGTATGACCACATACATAATTGTATAATATATTATTACTTATTTGAGAACAAACCACGAGCTTATAGCCCATGTGTTATCATTTGCCCTTTGTAAGAGTGTTGTTTGGGATTCGAATCCGTTATCTTTTAATTTCTTGGAAATTTATCTTCTCTCATCCAACCAGTGCTTCAAACATATTTTTTAAAAAAATTATTTGAAAACAAAAGAAAAATGATATAATATTAATTTATCCACGAGCTCGTAGCTCAAGTGGTATAGTTCACCCTTTGTAAGGGTGTTGACCAGGGTTCGAACCATGTATCTTTCAGTTTTTTTGAAATTTATTCTCACCCCTCCAATCACTACTCAACGTATTAAAAAATATATTGATATAATAGTAATTTAAGATTAAAAGTAAAATACAATAGCCACAAATATTCACATAAAACCATGGACATCCAAATTAAGATATAAAAACTTTTTTGAAGAAAAAAATCTCACAACCAATTATCATCATAAAAAGTAAATATCAGTTGTTAGAGATAATATTTATCCTCAACAAACTAAGTGTCAATGCTACTCCATTTCAGAAATTGTATAGCAACTATAGAATATGTTGTTATCAGATATTATCCAAAATGCTAGAAATCAGCATCTGGTGACACTTGTCATCATCCTCTCTGATACACAATAGCCAATAGCATTTCACCTTATATTCCCATTTTGTGTATAAGTGTACAGCCATAAATGTAAGGTTGTACATTGAATTTAGTACTGATGAAATATACTATATGCAACAATTTTTCTACTTGTAGCAATGGCAGCTTTAGCTTTATTAGTTTTAGCAATGGAGCGAAAAAATACAAACATTTGTTGCAATATTGCATACAAATACCTTACACTAGAAGAGAAGCTTGCGGACCACTGGAACAACCAGTTCCTCATAAGGTTACTATAGTCCTTTTGTTTACATATACAAACACATATAAACCGTTAAAAAAATAAAAAATAAAAAGGAACTTGGGGTGGAGGCCCTCGTTGGAGAAGTCCTGTGCGGCGGCGCCATCTTGACCGTGCCAGGGACAGCCATGATGGCTATCAAACTTATCAAGTGTGTAAACCAACCAACAATAGTTAGTTACTTTTCTGTTAGTTAGTTTTGTAACATAATTCAGTTAGATGGTTATTATATGGTTGTTAGCTTACTGTGCATTTCCATTTCTCTATAAATACTCAGCTCCATCCATTGTACAAGTTAAGTTTTCAATATTCAGAATGAAGATCAAATACAATCAGTTTATCCCTCCTATCTTTCTATCTTAGCATGGTATCAAGAGCCAATCTCTAATTTTTTCGATCATGGCAAATCTTCAGCTTCCCACATTTCCAACCTTTACTGTTCGATTGGATCACATTAATTTCTCTTTTTGGAGAACTCAAGTTCTAGCCACTGTTCGAGCCCATGGCTTTGAGGATTTCTTACTCGGAATCACACCTCCGCCTGCAATCTTCCAGGATTCTTCTACATCTGGTAATCGTGTTCCAAATCCTGAGTACACTATATGGATGCGAAAAGATCAATTCTTATTTAGTCAAGTTCTTGAGTTCAATTTCTTAATCTATGATTGGGTATATTAGTCGTTGTACCACTGCTGCTGATATTTGGAAGAAATTTGATGATCTGTTTCGCACACAAACAAAAACTCGTTTGCTGCATCTTAAACGATTGTTGCATGAACATAAAAAAGGCGATTTAAGTATTGAAGATTATATTCGCAAAATGACGGCATAGGCCGATCAAATGAGAACCGATGGTCAAGATATCTCTCGATGATGAATTGATTCAAGATATTTTAAATGGTTTAACACGCATTTGAATATGTAGTTGTGGTTCTTACCTCCGACTGGAAATTTAAGCATTTGAGAATGCGGTTTGTGCTTCAATCTCATGAGCTTCGCTTAAATCAACAAAGATTCTTCAAGAATAAATACTTTACAAGCTTTCAATCTTCAAACCGGTCATTCTTCATCACACACCTAGTGCACATATTACGATAAGAAACCTTTTCTTAATCACAATGGCTCTTTTAGGCCACCAAGGGGTGGTTTCACGGGAAGATTCGAAGTAGGGAAGATTTTCTCGAGGAGGTGCTAGGATTATCTCAAACTGTGGAAAGAATAATCATATAGCTTCAAAGTGCTTTAAGAGATTTGATCAAAATTACTCGCCCTGGACAGTCTTCATACATCATCTGGTTTTTCACCTCGGCCTCGAGGCCAATTACACAACTTCTGCATTGCCTAATCATATGCCATTGATTCAGGATGCTCCATCTCCCTCTTTCCCTACATCTGGATCTAATACTCCTCAGGCTTTCTTTTCTGATAATACTGCAGGTCTCAATGCTTCCTCTTCCACTGATGATTGGTTTATGGATAGTGGAACAACACATCATGTCACCTCAAACCTTGGAAATCTGACGTTGCATTCTCCTTATCAAGGTAAGGCTCAGCTTGTTGTTGGCAATGGTTCCTCTGCTTCTATTTCTAAAGTTGGTTCCACTCAATTTCCCTCCCTTAATCCTTCTAAAATCCTTACTCTTAAACATGTTCTTTTTGTTCCTGATGTTACTAAAAATCTCCTTAGCATCTCAAAATTCATTAAAGACAATCATGTTGTTATTGAATTTCATGAATCTTATTGTCTTGTCAAGGACCAACAGACTCATCAAGTCCTGCTCCGGGGGCTCCTTAAGGATGGATTGTATCAACTAGATCTCTCCTGCTTTGCTTCTAAGGTTGCTGCTACACCTCTTACACATCACACCTCAAAATCTTCTTTCAGTTGTAATATTGTGGATGTTATTCCCTCTGCCACTGAACTATGGAACCAAAGATTGACCATCCTTGTAAAAATACCTTCATTCATGTGCTAAAATCTCTGAATTTACCTGTTGCATCCAATAATATGTTTTTCTGTGAATCATGCAAGTATGGTAAACAACATAGTGATCATTTTCCTCCTGTCAAAACTCATGCTTCCCAACCTTTTGATATTGTTCATAGTGATGTATGGGGTCCTGCTTCTTACTGTTCTAGGGAGGGCTACAAATATTATGTTCACTTTGTTGATGATCATAGCAGATTTACATGGATTTATCCTCTTCATTCCAAAAGTCAAGTTCAATCTATATTTCTCCAATTTCATACTATGGTAGAAACTCAATTTCAAACTAGAATTAAATGTTTCAATCAGACTGGGGTGGGGAATTCAGACCCTTACAATCCATACTTCAAAATCTTGGCATTCATTTTAGACATCATTGCCCATACACACACCAACAAAATGGAAAAGCTGAAAGAAAACATCAACATATTGTTGAAACAGGCCTCACTCTTCTTGCCCAAGCCTGTCTTCCTCAAAAATTCTGGTGGGATGCCTTCCTCACAACCACATTCCTCATTAATAGACTTTCCTCCCCAGTTCTTCATTTCAAATCTCCTTATCAGCATCTCTTTAACACAGCTCCTGATTACACTTTTCTAAAAAAATTTGGATGTGCCTGCTTTCCCTATCTCAGACCTTATAACACTTCCAAGCTTCAATTTAGAACTTAAAAATGTCTTTTTATAGGATACAATCCTACTCATAAAGGTTACAAGTGCTTACATCTCTCTGGTAGACTATACATTGCCAAGACTGTAGCTTTTAGTGAAACAGAATTTCCCTATCCTCTCTTATTCACTTCCACATCTTCCACTTCTCAGCCTATTGTCCAAAACTCTCTCCCTTTATTACCTTTTCCATCTCCTCAGCAAGCTCCTACTCCTCCTATACCACCTTCTTCCATTCCCTCTATACCTTCAGCAGCACCTTTACCCCCTACCATTCCCCCGCACACTCATCCTATGGTCACACGCTCTAAAAATGGTATTTCAAAACCTAAAGCCCTTACTGCTTCTTTCTCTCCCATTCCTATTGCCACTACCACTCGCTTCAACAAGCTTTGTCAATAACTTCTGGAATAATGCAATGGATGAAGAATATGGGGCTCTTATGAAAAATCATACTGGGATTTGGTTCCATTTTCTCGAACATATGAATGTTGTTACCAGAAATGGATTTTCGGGGTAAAATTTAAAGTTGATGGCTCACTTGACAGTTAAAAGCTAGACTAGTAGCTAGAGGTTTTCAACAAATTGTCAGGGATTGACTTCTTTGATACATTCAAATTTGTTGTTAAACCTTTAACTATTAGAATAATGTTCACTCTAGTTGTTTCAAGGGGTTGGAAGGTGCATCAAGTTGATGTTAACATTGCATTTTCGAAAGGTGATTTAAAGGAATCAGTCTACATGGCTCAACCTGAGGGATATGTTGATTCCACTAAGCCTACTCATGTGTGTAAATTGGTGAGATCTCTCTATGGCCTTAAGCAGGCACCTAAGGCATGGTATGATAAGCTCAGAGATTTCTTGTTGTCTCTTGGTTTACAAAGCTCAGTCTCAGATTCTTCATTATTCTTCAAAAATTCTGGAGGTGCTCTTTTGATGGTTCTAGTGTATGTGGATGATATCCTTGTCACAGGAGATGATGTGGCTGTTGTATCTCATCTTATCACACTTCTTGATAATCAGTCCTCTCTAAAAATAATGGGTGAAGTCAATTATTTTTTGGGTTTGGAAGCACATAAGGTAGCTGATGGTGTATTGCTTACTCAGACAAAGTATATTTCTGATTTACTTGTCAAGGCTCCATGCCCCACACCTTCATGTCCTAATTCCAAGTTCTCATTGCATGATGGTCCCTTGTTTGATAATCCTTCTGTTTACATGAGTATTATTGGTGCTCTACAATACTTAACTTTGACAAAACCTGACATCTCTTACATTGTGAATAAGTTGAGCCAATTTTTACACTCTCCCTCTGTTCTACATTGGAAGGCCTGTAAAAGGGTTCTAAGATTTCTTCAGGGTACTAAGCATTTAGGTCTTCTATTCAAACCTCTTGCTGGTGATATGAAACTTGAATGTTTCACTGATGCGGACTGGGCCAGTAGTATTGATGATAGACATTCCACTAGTGGATATTGTTTTTATTTGGGGAGAAATCTAATAGCCTGGAGTTCTAAAAAGCAACCAGTTGTAGCCCGGAGTAGCACAAAATCTGATTATAGGTCCTTGGCACTAGCAACATCTGAACTTGTGTGGATCACTTCCTTATTTCAAGAACTTGGTCTATCTGTCAAGCATCCCTGTGTACTATGGTGTGATAATGCAGGGGCCATCAGCTTAGCCAGCAATCCAGCCTTTCATGCTAGGACCAAGCATATTGAAATAGATGTTCACTTCATAAGAGAGAAAGTTATCAATAAACAAATTGAAGTCAGATATGTTCCATCTGAGGATCAAACAATAGATATCCTCACAAAATCCCTGTCCATTCCCAGGTTTCAACGGTTGAGCAATAAGTTGTGTCTGCAGTTGTTTCTCGGTTCTGTTTCAAATGAGGTGTATCAAGTGTGTAAACCAACCAACAGTAGTTAGTTAGTTTTCTGTTAGTTTTGTAACAGAATTTCAGTTAGATAGTTATTAGATGGTTGTTAGCTTACTGTGCATTTCCATTTCTCTATAAATACTCAACTCCCTCCATTGTACAAGTTAAGTTTTCAATATTTAGAATGAAAATCAAATATAATCAGTTTATCCCTCCTATTTCTATCTTAGCAAAACTGGAAATCATAAAAAATTATTAATTTATTTTTGGCATAAAAATGAAAAAGTTTTTTAATTTTGAAATAGAAAAATAAAATGACAAGCATAATAATTATTAATGTACAAACTCAATTTGGAAAACTAATTTTTATATAATTCTAATGAATACACCTAAAAGTTGACTATCAAAAACTATGATTTAAATAATAATCGATTTTTTTCCAGAGATTTTAATTACTTTTCATAGTAATTAAAAAAGGACCGAAAATTTCTACTATTTTAAAAGACTTCTTCCCTACTTTTTTAGTTCTTTTTTTACGATTACAATGGTTTCATTCGACTTGTCTATGGATCTGATTTGATTAGCTGTGCAACGTCTATCTAGCACAATCGAAATTTGGACATCAAATTAACATATTTAACTTGTTGATTCTATCTAACAAGGGATCCCCTTCACCATTCCCAGAGCTAGACTTTCAACTGGAGAGGCTAATAGATTTTGAGAGGCTAAATCAATTAAAAATAATATTTAAATACAAAAATTAATATCTTAATATAAAATATATGTAAAATAGTAAAAATTTGGAAAATTGGGGAGGGGGCTTTATACTACAAGAAGGAACCGCCCATGTTCCCGCCATTTGCATTTTGATCACAAACCGTACTGAAACATTTACATAAATGCAATTTTTGAGAAATAGTATATGTAGAGTATATCAATAAAATTTTCAGTGCTCCGAATAGAAAACAAAATAAAGTTATAAGACTGAATTTTACTTGTGGGTTTCTATTGATATTAACAACAAGTTGTATGGATTCGCATTGAATCAAGGAAGGCCGAGCCGGTTGTAGGGGCTAAGAGTGTGCACGGGATGGGACAGTCTAGAGATTTTGAAATTTTCAGAACGATTCATGATGGAGATTCGGTTATAATAGGATGATAAAAGATGGTGCGGGATGGGACGGGCGGAGAAACGAAGATTAAAAAATTATTAATAAATAAAACTCAATAAAAGCGGAAGAAATCAGTGTGAAAATCATTAAACGATTATACTTTCAATTTTTTTAAGTACAATCTCAAAAATACATACTAAAACCATTAGAACTATATGAGTTTAATTTTTTTTATATTTTTTTATTTAACTTCTATATAAAATTCCTACAATCCATATATGAGTGCTAAATTTTTAATATTATAATTCTAAATCGTTCTTTCATGATATAGACTATACTACAGTATTAGTTTAATATCAGTTTAACTTTTCAATAACTTTTTGTCTAAATTATAGTTAAAAATATTGATTTTTTTAACATAACATATTTCGATCAGATATTACGTTATTCATATAAATAGAAGTAAAAGCCTATAATCTCAATGAATGGTGAGTTTAGTATTCTCTATTACACGTATCTATAATCTTGGCTCATTTTCCTTGGCTCATAACTTAGTTGGGAAAAATATAATTGACTAATAACATGGATAAATTAATATGAAACAAAATTAGTTGATGTAAGTTTATCGTCTCAATATCTCAATTTATTGATTAGATGATTACTTTAGTTACAATTCACTAATATTTTAAATAATATTAATGTCAGTTAATTTTCTTGAATAGAGGATGAATCCACTTATAGTTCGTAGTAAGTCAAATATCAATTTAAAATATTTTTCTACAAATCAAATATAATTTTATAATTAAACTTATTTGGCACATTTAAATAAATTAGCACGATGACGACCTATTTTTGAACTTTTGATAAATAATTAATACGACATAGCTCTTAGTGAATTAAATTTGTATTTAATTATTCATTTGATATATTGATAAATATGCTAAACTTTTAATTCGAAATTTTCTAGCATTATGTTTTATATAGCATTTAGTTTCAAAAGACCGTGTAATTAATTCAATATCAAAATATAAATAAGATAAAATATTATATATATATATAATTATTTAATATTGGTTATCGTTTTGGGTCTTCTGTTCTGTAAAGTACGGTACAGATATTTGAAAAATCTCCAAAATCCATTTTCCCGTACCATGAAACATTTGAGGATAGTTTGATTTAGGGAAAGTCAAAAAGTCAAGGAGTATTTTTGGTTCGTATGTTTTTTGGTTCAGGTATCGGTTCAATTTTAGTAATCTCCATTTCCCAAGCACACCCCTAGTAAGGACAGACATCCTTAACTTTTTATATATCTTAAACATATATTATAAATACATTAAAATTATGAACCCCCAGCCCCAAATGATTAATTTACTTTTTAGGCTAGCTATTAAAACATTTTTCCACAATAGCAATTTTTTCAGGAGGAGGTCTTATATGAGACCGTCTCATGAATCTAAGTTCATGAGACGGATCTTAAAACATACATAAATATGGATTCTTTTCATGGGTATGAGTTTGTGTCAAAATATTATTTAAATATATAATCGGTCTAATAATTTATATCCATGAGACCGTCTCATACAAGTTTTTGTGTTTTTTAGTATTTCAGTAGCATATTTGAGTTCCTTGTATTTCAGTTTGAAATTTTATATTTTTGCTGACTTTAATTTTGCTCTACCATTTGTCATATCTTACATTTGATGTTTTTTCATATATATTCTCACTATAGATGATAAAAAATTGATACTTATTGAAGAATCAAAATTTGTTTTTTTGGACAATAAAAATAAAAATTCAAGAGAGTGATAGTGGCAAGAAATTTTATTGTACCTCATAATTAAATATTAATTCACGTGGATTGACTGAACATATTCGACTTTTCTGCTTCCCAGTGTAATAATATAATGTGTATTTTCGTATTTATCAAGGGAGTAAATTGCACCCTCAGTCCCACAGGATTAGGCCTATTACACCGTTAGTCCCGTACTTTGTATTTGTCATCCCACTATTTTCAAATCTTGCACTATTAGTCCTACAGTTTTAGAGATATGCATAAATAGTCCCACAGTTTATAAAATATGTCATGCAAGTCCCAAATTACCCTGGTTTTCAAATGTATCACATGTTGTGAAAGATTTCATTTTCTGACACATGTTTTGTTCGTGGCATTGTTACACCTACTTAGATCCAGTCTCTGTTCAGAGATTTTAAATGGACCATGTCAGGTTTCCAGCCTATAAACTTAACATGGCATACTTCTGTAATAGTTTTACTAACATGTATACATACTTCAATTTGTCTAAGTTTATTAACATAAATGGATATAGTCCATTACGACCATATCAGGCCCAACATGCTTCCGTAAAATTAAAATATCCCTTAAAATACATACCTGCTTCTTTGACCGAAACAGCACCGGGTGAGATGACTCGCAACACCACTAGTCGGAAAATTACTGCCCCCAGATCGTTTGACAAACAACTCCTCACTGTTCAACCTCACCATGAGGGAACATGATCTGCAAGTTATCCGACTCCTTCAGCAACTGCTCAGCACAACCTTGGTTCATTTCCTACTCCAGGCGTACAAGATAATCTTTAAACGAGATAAATTAATAGAACATTATGAAGACATGTTGAAGCAGAAAGCCCCTTTTTATTAAGAACTTATAGAAATATTTATTACATTAGTAATCTCCTTTTGGGAGGAGAATACTTGTTTAGCCTCTCATGTATGAGGCTTGCACTCGAAAATACATAAAAATTTGAAAACTAAAACACTCAAAATATTACAAATTTTTTCTCTCAGACTTTATTATAAGAAAACTAAGGAAAATGTTCGATGTCCCCAACTTCCTTCAAATCCTGCAATTTATAGAGGTAAGTCCGGACTTGAAAGGGGGACTTCAAATCTTGTTAAAACTTATGAAGTCACTGCTTACGTCATATCATGCATTATTGCCTCGCCAGCTGGTTTTCTTTTTCTTCCGCGTGACTCAGCCCTTGTGATATTTGTTGGGGAATCTTTTAAAAATTTGGTTTACATGGTCCCCGAGGATAACGCGTCTTGTGAGCTGGGCCCTTGTCTTTTCCAGCTGCATGATCTTTTCGGTCGGGTTTGGGTCGGAATCCTTTCCCAAACTCGGGTTCTTTCTATTCCGGACATGTTTGACAGATCTGATCGATTCAACGGCCAACATGTGCCATATTACAGAATTTTCGGTAAGTTTCTTTGCTTGCCGGAATCTTGTTCTCCCACAGAATTCTTCTCTTAGTTTCGAAAAGCTCTTCTGCGAATCATGTTGTTGATCCAGTCATCGAATTCAAAAGGAAAGATCCATTTGCTGAATTCTGGAAAAACTTAAATGGATATTTGACTTTGTCCATTTCGGTTAGACAAAACCCAAAGACCCCATGCTCGTCAGTGAAGCTTCATCTTCAGAAAATGCTCCTACTAATACTGGTCCTTCTTCCGGTGAAGCTGTTTTTATGTATTTTAAAGCATTTCCATTTGGTCTTCTTAGCTTGATGAAATGAAAAGCTTCATTAAAACCTTTCTTTGCTGGTTCGGGAGCTGCACTTAGAAAATACAGTTCCAAAACGTCTCATCTGGCCAAGTGTGGATTGTTGGCCCAAGTCTCGTAAACTGCTTCCCGAATCCATTTCGGTAATTTGAAAATTTCTGGGAATCCTGGTGATACAGTATAGATTGAAGCTAGAGCTCCAAACGTATACCATTCATGTACTTCATTTGGATGACTTCCTGGCTTCATCCAAATTCTGGGATACTTGCCTGAGATATCAACTATAGTTTTTTCTGGGTTAATATCTCTCCTTGTAACTAGTTTTTCCCATTGTCGTCGATATACCTGCATATGAGAAATCTTAATCTCGTCAGTTTGAACCTTCGATTTGCTTGATGGCAGTGGCCTAAGATTCAACTCTCCCTCTTTTACCCCAGTCTTTGGGTTGACTTGAAGACTCGGGTTGTGACAGGAGATTCAACATTCGTTCTGATTTTGTACATCTTTAGGGGATGCATCACCCGCAACACTTGTGATTATGGTACTTGAATCCATAACCTCCGGGTTAGAGCCCCGTTATCTATTGGCCCTTTTTGCATTTGTAGGAGATGCGGCTGGAAGAGAGGCCTTGCGCCGCTAAGAATAATTGTCCTTGAGCGAACCGGCATGCTCGTATTTGACTAGAAATGGATTTTTGGTCAC
Source organism: Rehmannia glutinosa (assembly GCA_016081115.2). Classification (NCBI taxonomy): domain Eukaryota; kingdom Viridiplantae; phylum Streptophyta; class Magnoliopsida; order Lamiales; family Orobanchaceae; genus Rehmannia; species Rehmannia glutinosa. Next base: position 357,566 of record JABTTQ020003388.1, on the reverse strand, counting down.
TGTTGAAATCATCCAAAGAACTTCTCGCATTGAGACATAACATCCCAAAATCTTGTTCTAGACTCTCTAGGTTTTCCCTAAGATGTTTTACTCATTTAAGGACCTCAAATCGAACGCGGCGTCTTCCATCTCATGTCAAAAAATCAAGCAAGAACATTTTCATGAGATTTTATAATGACAATATCATAATCATAATATTCACATTCAGCTTGCCATCTAAGTAATCTAGCCTTTTCTGGTTTTGATTCAATTTTGTTTTTCAGAAAAGCCTTGACACTTGAATTATCAATTTTTAAAGTAAACTTTTTAGCCAGTAAAAATAGAGGTCATTTTTTAAAAGCCTTTCTGACTGAAAAGAATTCTTTCTCGTTGATATGCCATCTTTTTGCTTCACTGGGTGTGAATAAACCACTGCAATGTCTGCATGGCACTTCTTCGTTTGGTGTGACCTTAGTAAGAACTGCTGCCCACCAATCATCAATGGCATCTGTGTAAAGAACCAGTTCGTCTTTGTCTTGGGGAATCGCAAGCTTTGGAAGTTTTTTACAAACTTCTTTAAGTTGCTTACTTCCTTCTTGATGTTTATCTTCCCATTTGAAAACTACATATTTTTTAAGCAATGGGCTAAACATCTTCCTGTAATATGCCAGATTGTTAATGAACATCCCGGCAAAATTAACCACTCCAAGAAAACTCTGAAGTTGTTTCTTGTCTTTCAGCGTATCTGGAAATTCCTGTATCTTTTCTACAATATGACTTTGTAGGATGATCCCAGATTCATCGATTTCAATTTCGAGGAATTCAATCTGTTTTGTTGCAATCACTGCCTTATTTTCTGAAAGCACTAATCCTTCTTTGTGACAAACATCTGAAAATATTTCCAAATGTTTAAGATGCTCCTTCATGTTATTTGATGCTATCAGAATGTCATCGATATACACGAACATGAAATTGAAATAATCTCTGAAGAGATTATCTATCTTCCTCCGATATATCTGGGGTGCGTTAGCCAATTCCATAGGCATCACATTCCAAATATAATGTCCTTGTGGTGTAGAGAAAGTTGTGAACTTCTTGCTTTCTTCATCCATCTTAATCTGGTAAAATCCAGATTTACAATCGAACTTTGAGAATATCTTGGCACCTTTGATACAGTTAACCAGATGTTCCCTGCTTGGGATATAGTATCCATCGAACTCCAAAATGTTATTAATCCCTTAGTATAACATGTCTTGGCTTTCCTCTTTTGATCTCTCCATGGTTTCTAACTAAGAATCCTGGACTGTTGTATGGAGAAACTCCTCGTGAAATCAACTTAAGGTCAAGATGTTCCTTAAGTATTTTCTGCATATCCTCACGATCCTCCTGGTTCATAAGGATTGGTTTAAATCTCACGGACTCGTACTCCTTTCCTGGTTTAACCTTTAAGAAAGCTTTAAGCTCGTTCTTGTCCCACCATGCCAAAGGATCTTCATTATAATTTTTTTGGATCTTCTTCTTGATATCCTCGAGTGATATTTGTTCTTCAATGGTTATGTCACTCTACGAATTCTCCATTAGGCTCATCATTAATTCAGTAATAGCCTCTGGAGTTACTCGTTCTTCTCCTTGTACTCTGAATGAATACAAGTTATTATCCCATATTTTCTTATCCTTGTAATTCGAACCGAATTGTCTATAGGCTTCATCACCACGCTTGCTGCGAAAATTAATAGGCATTTTTCTGTAAAATGCTTGCCGCAGTCTTTGGACAATAATCTTATGATCACATAATGTTGTGAAAATAAGTCTTCTTGTCTCATTTTCCTGTGTGAATCGCTTGAATGTTTGTAGGACATTGTTTCCTAGCAAAACATCTACTCTTGTATCATGGAAATAGATTGGTGGCATCTTCACTTTGTACCATGGGGTACTGTCTGCGCCTCCGATCATGATTTCTGCTTGTTTAATTCCTCTGTTAAGAATAAAAATTCTTTTTGAGAAATCTCTTCCTGCAATAGCTGGCAAATCTTCTCCAATTTCTTTAGGGAAAACATCCGACTTTGCCGTACAAATTCCGACACCTAAATCAATATAGGCGGCAAAATACTCGGCTTTGTAATCATCATATAACATTCCGATAGAAATGTATATGGAGAAAGGACTAGTGGTCATATGATTCTGTATCTTTTATCAGCCACTGTGAACTCTACTCCTTCTTCTAATCTTTCCCAAGGTTTATGATCCTCGAGAAATTCAATTCCCAGTATTAATTGTTCTGGGATTTTTCCCGCAACTCCTGTGATAGTCAGCTCAATTTCACCTATCTTCATGCTTCATTGATACCTTCCAACTATTGGTTGTTGGAGATAATATAGAACATCACAAGGAAAAATATTATCCTTTTGAATGATGTCGAATATTACTTCAACTTCTCGCCATCCTTCTGGACATTTCAGCTTTCCTGCTTTGTTTTGAAAACATCTCGGGATGCGCTGAATCAGAACTTGGTCTCTTTTTCTTCCCAACGATCGCTACTCACCATTCTCGTCTCTTTGGAAAGACATCCTTCTGGGCTCAACTCTGAGACTTCGACTTTTGTTGAAGACTGATTGATCTTGTATTTTCATATCGATCTCCTTGATAGTTGGAGACTCTATGATTTCTGGTAGAACCACCCTGTCAAATTCCTCGAAGATTCTTGGGACTTCAATAAATTCTTTTCTCAAGAATACTTCTGAATGATGTGTATTCGAGAGAGCATAGGATATCTTGTATGTGATCAAGTAGGGTCTGCTCCCTTCTTTCATCAAATCCTCTCTTTTGAAATCTTGATGAAGAGTTAGGACTCTGTTGAAATCTCGATCTCCCAAATTGTATGCAATTCTAGGATAGACATTAAATGCCAATTTTCCTGCATACAAATTTCTCAGAATCGCTTGCTCAAGGCATGAATCCTTGAGGTTTGAGATTCGCTTGTCAAAGATAGCAAGATTGAGTGGCGAATCTATCCCTTCTTTGAATGTTGCCTTAATAATGACTCTTATGGCTCCGATATGAATCCATGAGAGTGTATTTGCAACTTCTCTTTTAACCTTGCTTTTGATCTCCTGGATTTCTTTAATAGGGACCAACTGCATCTCGATCAAGTTCCCAGTAAACTCCATTGGAATGGCAAATTCTTCGGTTGTAACCCTGTGAATAATTTGGAGTTTTCTGTTACGAATTCCAATCTTATCCAACGCCTTCTCCATAGCTCCGATAGTAAAACCGTCGTATATCTGGAGCTTTGGATCTTCCTTCATACTTCTCATAATAGTCTTATGAGAAATCGTAGTGTGAGAGAGGAATCCTGACATATCCTCTCTAACCGTCTGTTGAAGAATTTCTTCTTCACTCTGATTCTGAACTGGATTCACTTCCATCATCAGAATAGATCTCTTCTTCATAGATGCTTTCATCTGAGGGCATATCCTCAAATTGATACACCTGGATCAAATCTTGATAATAGACAGCTTCTTCGATCTCAGGTGTAGCCTCGAACTGTCTGACTCCTCGTCTTTGATTATCTGGGCAATCTGTTGAGATATGCCCCTTGCTCCGCATGTCCAGCAATTACAGTCTTTGAAACTTTCATTAGCCCTGGTGTGAGCTCGTCTGAAAGTTCTCCTTCCTGGCGTTTTACTGGTACTTGCTTGATTAGACTCTGATAAAGAGGCTCTACTCCTACTTGGTGCCGGTCTTTGCCCTGATTTGTAACTTCGGGCTTTTTGTTTTGACCAGAACCTTCTAGGTCTCCATGAAGACCTTTTGTTGTTGCTTCCCCGGCGGTATGGATGGCTTCTCGCCTTCTTCTTCTTATGCCGCTGTGGTTGACCTCCCACAACTGTTGGGATATCATTGTCCACGCAACATAGAGGAACCGCTTTGTTAATTCCTCGTAATCTCTTATAATTCTTGTATAGAGCTGCCTGGTAATACCATTCAGATAACTTGGCCTTTAAGAAAGACATTCTTCTGGCCACTGTATCTAATTATGCTCCATCCTTGTATTCCCTGATAAGTATTTCTCTCTAGGGACTTGGAATCTTTGCAAAGAATATTTGTGAAGCTTTCTTTTCTCCAATCTTGGATTTCCACCGGTATTCGGTGAACAACTTGATATATTCGTCAATATGACAAATATCATGTAACTCAAGGCTATAGAGGGCTTGTTTATATCTTTTTCTTTTTTTATCCTCTAATCCCTCAAAGTAACCTGTGCCAATGAACTGGATTTTGAATAGTTTTGCCATATCATCGACAATTCCTTTCAGTGATTCTCCTGATGTGACCGCGCTCTTCATACTTGCATCGGTCATATCCCATGCAATTTTTACAGATCCCTCAATACTCATTTCAAGGAGTAAAATGAAGGAATCTTTCATAAGGTCGAGGGTACCTGCTGCAATCCCCATCGCTGATGCCCATTCATCAATAAGGACTTCTCGATTTTTGAAATCTGGGATATCCAGATTTAGCATCAACCCATATGGATGTATTGGGTTGAGATGTGATCTTCGATAAGGCATTTGATAAACATTTGGCCTTCTAGAAGGTTGTCGAGTTCCCGCAAGAGGGGGTCGAGCTCCTGTTCCTGAAAATGTTTCATTCCCTGTGGTGAAATCTCCAGCGTGATGCATTCTTTCATCCTGGATTCCATGATGTGAACCCGAACTTTTTGCGACGTTGGGATTTACTAGAGGCGGTGGTGGAATTGGCGGAATTGGTCTACCATGAGGGTCATAGGTAACCAAAGTTGATCCATCTCCTGCGTTCATCTTTAAGTCTACAATACCTAATCCCGCTAAGGATTCTGCCAGGTCATGTAAATCTTTACGATTGATCTTCTCCATATTCATCACTTTTAGTTTATGATGGATTTTCTTTTGATGATGGCTATTAGCTTTTCATCGTCTGTCATTTTTCGTATAACTTCGGTTGGTTTCCTTTTTTGGTGTAAATAGGGTACTGTCCCGAAATCAATACGTTTCTTTCCTCCGGATGAATTTGGTATCTTCTCCCAGTTCTTGACTCGTTTCTGAATATCATGAAGGATTTCAAGAGTTTCCTTCTGATATTTCACCATCGTCTCCATCTGGTTCTGAATCTGATGTACTTATACTGGTATATGAATATGGCGGTTGCCATAATTCTGCACCGTCTTCTGGATCTCTCTAAGATCTGCTGAGATCTTAGATATATCTGGAAGTATCTCGCTCCACTCCGGTACTCCATCAAGAATCATGATTTTGATGGGAATTGCACCGCTTCTTGGAGATTCATCAACTCGACATATAAGGTCTGATTGACTGTCCAGAAACTCATTTGATATGTCGCTCGCATTTCGCATTGCCTCAAGGCTTCCCTATTGGCTCCTGCGCATTCTTGTATCTCATATTGGTGATTCCAATATGCGATCTTATCCTGGTGTTCTTGTGCATACATCGTCATAATTTGACAATATGTTTTGTAGGGTGTACATCTCGGACAATTGTCCAGATCCATATACTCGGAAATAATTCTCCTCACCAATTGTTAATTGCATAAATATAATAAATAGAACCAAAAATCTTAATAAACCTGGACTCTGATACCATTTTAGGTCAACAATTCTAAGGCAAATTGGGTATAATGTGAAATGAATTATTTTAGGACCGAAGGTGCAACCCTTGAAATTATGGGACCAAATATGCTGAATTTAAGATCTCGGGACTTCTTTTGCAACAATCTTAATCCCATGGGACTATTGCGCAAACGTGGGACTAAAATTGTAATAAAAAAATCTTATGGGACCATAGATGCAATTAACTCTTTATCAAGGCAAGATTGACGGATAAGGGCATCCACAGTGCTAAATCACATAAAAAACCTTATGCACAGTTTTTTATGTGCCACATCACTACCACATTAATGCCACATCAAAAGTAAAAACCACACACATTTTATGAACCTTTCTCCACAATCCATAAACCTCTTCAGCTGAGGCATAACCCACGCTTTACATCCTCCACGAAGCTCTAAGGCAAGGGCAGTGGGGGCCCACAGGGATGGAGTTCATCCTTTTTTTCATAAACTTCTTCAACCACTTTTTATGGACCCCACTATCAATTTACAATTTTAATTAAAAAGCCATGTGTGGGGTGATGTGCAAATATAATTTGGTTTATATCAGGTTCATAAACATGAACCAGTTTTTTCCATGTCATCATAAATCATTTACCCACGATGGGATGTGGTTTAAGCAAACCAGTTTTTACCTTAAAAACTTCAACATAAACCTTGCATTGGAGATGCTCTATGAATCACATTTTGGTTAGTTTATTACTTGTGTGCATATGATATAGAAAGAAATTTGTGACACTTTTAGAATTGACTTGATCGGGTGAGTAATCAAACACAATTAAGGATGCATGTACTAAATAAATACGCTGGTAAAATAATGATTGCTGCTATTATTTTATTGGAAACTTTTTTTAGGGGTATTTTATTGGAAACTTTAATAGTAGAATTTTGTGCAAATTCCATGTAAATTTTTCCAAATCCAATTTTCAAGTTTTCTTGGTTTGCTTTCCATTTGTTTAGAAATAATTTATAGTTAAAAGATATATACAAAACAAATATTATTATTTGGGTTAAAATAAGGGCAATATTGTATTTGTTTTCTTTGCCTCTAAAACAATGTTATTATTATAAGAAAATTTAGATCTCGCTCCTGAAATTAAAAATTTTGGTTCCGCCTTTGCCTACGTAGACGGAGCCACATCCCAAATATTTTTTTCTTTTATTTTTTTAATTCTATTATTTTATTATTTATTTTTATAAATTATAGTTGATTAAGCAAAAAAAAAAAAAAAAAATAAAATCTACGCCATAAAATATTTTTGATGTATATATATATTTTTAAAAAGATATATTAATTATGTTAAAAAATTATATAGTGCGCCGTGCAAATTATTTTTAATGTAATTTATAATTATTTTTGTCCCTTGTTGTAAAAGATTCATGGATGTGTCTCTGACTACCATGCATAATTGCATACATTTGTTCACCATATAACATGAACAAATATGAAACTCATTGACCAACTGTTTTTAATTGTTTTTTTTCTTTTATTTTTCTTAAATTTTTAATTGATACATATATTATATGAAACTTATAATAATAGTAACTTATATTTGATATCAAAGTTATGGCAACCTTTAGGACATCGAGACGGCCACCTAGAACCTCATAATTAGTGACTTAGAACTAAGGCCCCCAATTTTGTAATATTAATAGTTTAATTAATTTAATTATATATGTGTGTATATATTCAGCTGAAGATTCTTTTGTATTGATTAGTTTATGTATATATGAAATTAAATATTTCTTCTATAGAAAGACAGTTGAACATTTTTTTTAGAAATGAAACTATGTTTGGTTTCTACTTGAAGTCCAAGGCAAAACTTTGCGATGATGCATTGAACAAATCTTGTATTAATCATATATACAAAATATTAGGTTTTGGCAATCTTGTTTATATTGATGGTCATGATTTTTTTTTCTAGAACTGTATGTAATGAAAGAAGTGCTAACAAAACAATCTGATTCTCTAATAGAAGTATTAAATTGTCATAACATTAGACTCTTTTCCAAATGCATGCAATATATGTGATTGTTGGTAGTTGGTACTGGCTCACTCTTATTTGAGATCAAATATGCTACAATCTATTAAATTGACTAAAAATATGATATTTGCGTTGGTTTTTCCAACGGAAAGGGTATTAGCAGTCGTTTCCAGCTGTTGTTCCCCTCCCAAAGGCAGGTTCTTACGCGTTACTCACCCGTCCGCCACTGGAAACACCACTTCCAGTCCGATATACATGTGTTAAGCATGCCGCCAGATTGCTTCTACATCGGGAAAATTTGGCTAATTTCTGAATGTGTTATATCGGCGTTATATTAACTATTAGAAGTGAAATGTTAGAATTGCTTGATTATGAGATTTGGATAAGTGATTTTGCAACTCAAAAAACAAAAAAATGAAATTAAATAAGAATTAATTTTATATTAAACTATGCCCCTTTTTAAACTATGTCTAATGCCTAAAACTAACCATGACTCAATTTTAGATTAATAGTGAAAAAAGGGAATCATACTAACTATTGTAGTGTCACATCCCTAGCAACAAGATCAGTTGGTAGCAGTTTATCGATGAATTTGAAATGAACTACTAAATTATAAGCAATGGAAAAGAGATTGTGGTTTGGAAAAAAAAAAGAGTACGTAGTATTATATATAACTAAAAGAAGGAAGAAAAAAAAACATTCAAACAAAAGAAAAATTAATACGACCTAAAATTTAAATAATAATAAGGGAGCAAGATTTTATACTCAATTGAATAATTTAAATATTTACTCAATTGAATATTTTAATATATTTATTCAAGGGTAAAAGATATGGATATCCCAACACTTAATTGCTATGAACAATGCCTTTTTAGTTAGTAATGAAAAAGGAAAAAAGCAATATACAATGTACAATTAAACAAAAAGAAAGTTGTCTAGTATGTAGCTATAACTAAGGGTGTTGATCTGGGTTAGGGCCGATTTGTGTGTATGGGTTCGTGGGTCAGAATCAACCAACCTGAACTCGACCTATTTAATTATTCATACCGAACCTTGAACCCAAACCCGACTCGTTTAAGTTGTATAAATTTTTTTTTTTAAAGTCAATCACTATAACACACGATTCAATTAATAAAAAACAATATCATAATTTACAACATTAAAAAGAAATAACATAAGTACATAAATAACATAACATATTTATTATATTTTAAGGGTAACGTACAAAATAATAACATCATACATAATTAAGAAAGTTTTAGAATTTAAGTTTTAAGAACATGTCTTATTTTTGTTTTTTCTTATCATTAATAATTTACTTAAATTTTTTAAAATTCACAAACGATTTAAATGGGTCATAGCAAGTTGACTTCAACCCGACTTGTTTAATTGACGGGTTATTTGGGTTCGATCCATTTTCAACCCGGACCCATTTTCATCACTGTTTGTGAAAGAATGGAGTTTATAGAGTGGAGTTTAGGTGTGTGTTTAGGTGTGTGTTTTATTTCTTTTTTTGTCTTTTTCCAATGTTGCCTTCTTGTGATCTTGGACAGTACACATATTAGTGGAAGAGGAGATTATGTTTAATTTGAGTATATCCGGTCAGCCCCTTTCTTATAAATGTTTAAATCAGGCCAAAATGTATTTTATCAGAGATTCCTGTAGGTTTGCCAAAATGGTGTCTTCAGAAAAATCCTGGAGGAAGAGATGCAGAGATTCATGTGTACTAAACAGAAATTAATCCTTGAGGAATTTTGTATACAAAGGAGCCCAGATGGAAGAGTTTCAAAATTATCTCCAAGAAGAAACACTACTAGAAATCATCTCCAAAAAGAAACACTTCCAAAATGGATGCCCAAAATCCAGCAAATCAAAATACACTCTTGGGGTTGGGGAACCATCGTTTGGTTCGGCTCTTTTTGGATATCATCGGGTTTTTTGCCGGGTCAGTTTCTCCCATTTTTATATGGGACGAAGAGGATGAGTTTGCATACATCGATATGGTGTTTATCGCGGCTTGCATAACGGGTGGTATCTATGCATTGCGATTCCACCTTAGACAGAATCCTTTCATGCGGCATAACCGAACTTTGTGGCGAAGTATAGTGTGTACGATCGTTGTTTCAGTGATCTACATCACAACTTCTCGGGTACACAAAGTCTCAAAGGATGGTATTATAGCCCATATTTTAATTTCTTTGGCTATTTTTGGTTTGATGGAAATTGCAAAGCCTGCATACGATTTTGGGCTTTTGCAATTCTATCTACAACTGCCATTCCAGACCGCCATACAATACTATAAACATGTGGTCTTATGGCATTTTATAACTGCCATTATTTTGGTTTTTTGTTTTTTGTACCATATTGCAAGCCTATTTTTTGGACCTTTATATCAAACAATTTAACCAAGAGAATGCAGTTCCTCCCCTTCCTCCCCCACAAGTTGAAAGCCCCACAGTAGTTCGCATGTATGGGTTCGTGGGTCAGAATCAACCAACCCGAACTCGATCTATTTAATTATTTATACCAGAACCTTGAATGCGAACCGGACTCGTTTAAGTTGTATGATGAAACTATTTTTATTTACATTTTATAATTTCAACCAAATAAATTTAATTTTTTGAAGCCAATCTCTATAATACACGATTTAATTAATAAAATAATATCATAATTACAATATTAAAAAAGAAATAATACTTACGTAAATAACATAACATATTTATTATATTTTGAGGGCAACGTACAAAATAATAACATCATACATAATTAAGGAAGTTCTAGAATTTAAGTTTTAAGAACATGTCTTGTTTTTTATTTTTCCTTATAATTAATAATTTACTTAGGTTTTCAAAATTCACAAACGGTCTAAATGGGTCATAGCAGGTTGACTCAAACCAACTTATTTAATTGACGGGTTATTTGGGTTCAATCCATTTTCAACCCGGACCCATTTTCATCACTGTTTGTGAAGAAAGGAGAAAGGTAAACTGTAGGAATAGATAATTTCATCCGTCATGCTATTCGCCATATCAATCACCACCATGTCACCATGACGAGTAGGAGTTGTTCACGGTTTAGAGTTCTAAGTTTAGATTTCAAGAGATCGGGAGTCGTTGGTTTCGATCTTTTGTTGATGTTTTAATTAGTGGAGCAATTTAGAGTTTTAAGTTTAAATTTCAAGAAATTGGTAGTTGTTGTTTTCCAGCTTTTTTTTGATGTTTTAATTAGTCAAGTGAGATGTTGTATTCGGTTGTATAACTCCTCCACCACCACTTATGTACGCACTTTGCCTCCTGGCCTTTACCCAACATAGAGCGCATTCTCACTATACATTATACAATCACCATTCTAAAATAAGCACCAACCAATTTATAATGTGAATCAATCCATGAAAAGAAAGATAATGTTTAATTAGTATTTAAGCGAGGCTGTGTAAGATCCCATTTATAATATAAACTAATCCATAAAAAGAAAGATAATGTTTAATTAGTATTTAAGCGAGGCTTTGCTTGTTATTTGTATGGTTCATTTAAGTACTAGATTGCTTGTTATATAAATATAATTTGTAGCCCAAATTTCTTATAAATTTATGTGGCCCAATTACTCCATAATTGTGCCTAGTCATTTAATTATAGGGGAACGCTATTTGCACGCCCATAATCTCAGTTTAAACGCAAATTATACGTGTTTTATACTTTGCAGCGTAAGAAAGAGACAAACAAATGTTCACCATATCAAAGGCAAAGAGACGAGAAAACACGCATTTTTTTAATTCTTGCATTTAATCGCGTTATTTATGCCAGAGAAGAAACAAAATCCCACATAATACGAGATTCAAACAAACTGGTTAGGAAAATTTTGGAGTCTTCATCTTTCTTATCGTTTTTTCTTCCCCATCCATCACCAACTCTCAAACTTTCACCGTGACCATATCTCAAACTCAAAGTTGGGTGTTACAATTTTTTGGTTGATTTCAAATGACTAGAGAATTCTCCAAAACCGTATCAAAAATATTTTCGGGATTGTTCGGTTCGGAGAAAGTCAAAAATTCAACGGAAATTTTCAGTTCGGATATTTTTCAGGACATCAGTTCGATTTCAGTAATCTCCAAGTCCCGTGCACAAACCTAGTTTTAAAGTAAACTTTTTTCCTCTTAAAATAATTAAGAACTAGATGAAATATTTATATGGCTAACATAATTACCATATCTGACTAGCTACTTTGGAACCTAATTAAATAGTTTCCTAATACCATCTCCAATAGTCTCACTATTTTGATATAGAATTTACACTATTTTAGTGCAGAATCTGTATTTCATTTCCACCAGTTTGCATTACTCTCGTCACTAAAAAAGAATATTCTATAAGATTCATTCTTTTATTCATTTAATATTGATTTTTATTACATTATAATTGATAAAAATATTAAATAAGATGCATGACTTGGTCTTGTCATCAAGCTTGGATCGTCCATCTTTTGGAATGTGCACGAATGCCCTGCAGCCAAACACTCTCAAGTGTTTGTAAGAAACGTCTTTCCTAGTCCAAACTCTATCTGGAAATAATATTGAGCCAAATGTCAGGAATATCTGACATTCTTGAGCACGAGTCTGCTTCTTGTATCAGTGTTCAATATGATGTTACCTATGCCAATGACCTCCGTCATACCATGGTTGGCCATTCTGACTTTGCCAAAGCTACCACTGGTGTATGATGTGAACATATCACGATGAGGTGTGATATGATATGAAACTCCTGAATCAATAATCCAGCCCGTCTGCTGGCATGCAGAACTGATACAAACATCATCACAAATGATGAGAACATCGCCATCAACTGCAGTGGCGGTAGTGTCTTTGTCATCAATCTTGTTTTCATTATTTCCATTCTTTTGATCTCTTTTCTTCTTTCTACAATCTCTCTCATAGTGATTTGGACCACCACAATAATGACATTTGAAGTCCTTCTTAGATTTGAACCTCCCCCTGGATTTGTCTCTTTTATTTTGAGAACCTCTAAACTTGCTCATTCCCCGTTTGTCATTTTCAGCTACTAAGGCTTTTGACTCAGAAGAATATTCTAACTCCTTTCTTCTGGACTCTTCATTAAGAAGACAATCTTTGATCATCTGCATAGTCAGTTCACCATTCGGGGCTGAGTTACTGACTGATACCACAAGCATGTCCCAACTGTCGGGTAACGAGCTGAGTAGTAATAAAACAATTACTTTATCATCAAGGGATATTTTCATTGTGGTAGATTGATTTATCAGACCCTGATACGCATTTAGGTGCTCCGCCATGTTCGCACCTTCCATATATCTGAGCCGGACAATTTTTTCTGATAATAGAAGCTTTGTTCAAGGCATTTTCCTCTCGAACATGGTTTCAATATTTTTCCATGGAACATCAGCCTTTTTCTCATTAGCAAAATGATGGAAAATGCTATGCTCAAGGAAATGTCGGATATATCCTACAGTTATTCTGTGTAGGATTTTCCACTAGTCGTCACTTGTATCTTTTGGTTTGGCAGTATCACCTTTCAAGGGCAAATAAAGATCCTTGCAGTAGAGAAGATCTAACATACTCGGTTTCCAAATATTGTAGTTGGATCCGTTGAGTTTGAACATCCCACCAACAGATGTCGATTCCTCCATTTTTAATCCGCAACAACGTGGCTCTAATACCATTTGTTGTGAAAGAGTGTCAAAGTAAATGACACCGGCACAGCGGAAAGAGTATAATCTTTTCCCACCTAGGTGGATTAAAAATGGGAACCAAACCAATAATACCAAATAATAATGTAAGACGATAAAAATAGGACACAAGAATTTTTACGTGGAAAACCCAAATTGGGAAAAACCACGAGACCGTAATTATCCCTAAAAATGTATAGTAGGCTAACAATTTTTCTCCCTAAAAATAAGGGATACACAAAATATCTCAAGTCACTCAACTTGGAATACCCGAGAAAATAGGAATGCCATTTTGGGTGAGAATGAAAAATTACTACTAATTTTTCTCTCTTTTTCTTCACTCAAAACACACACTTATAGATACACTCTCTACTCTCTATTTTCTGTCTTCTCTTGCAATTGCTAATTGCAGTCTGCTTGGTGTGTTTTTGCACTCAAGGATGAAGCCCTTTTATAGGCATTTTTCATGCCCAATTCCAACATGTGAACAAACTTTGTCATCAAAGTTTGGCAACCAACCATTGAAGACTTGGTGGTGTCATTTGGTTGGTGCCTACCAAAGGAACAATATTCATCCACATGGGGTGGAAAATTCAACACCTTGTTCATTAAAGGATCAACCCACATGTTTTTAGTTTAGAGGTATGTTCATTATTTATGTATTTATGTCATTCTCTTTAAATTTGAGTTGCATATAAATATTCGAATTTCTGATATCAAGTATATATATAGCTTGATATTCGAACTTCTGATGAACCGAGGGCTAAAAAAAATTTTGAACTTAGAGGTCTCAAACTGGAATTCTAAAACAACTTGTTCTGTCATTATGATTATGTTTACCAAACTGGAATTTCTGATTAAGTACTTTATTAGAGATTCATGTAAATTTGCCAAAATGGTGTTTTATTTTTGCTGAAAAAATCATGGAGGCAGAGATGCAGAGATTCATTTGTACTAAACAAAAAACACCTTGAGGATTTTATATTAAAAGGAACGAGGATGAAGGAGTTTCAAAATCATCACAAAGAAAAAACACTCCCAGATATCATATCATCTCTAAAAAAAAAAACACTGCCAAAATGGAAGCCCCAAATTCAGGAAATCAAAATCCACTATTGGGGTTGGGGAACCATCGATTGGTTCGGCTATTTTGGCCTACCATCAGCTTTTTTGCCAGGTCAACTTCTCCTATTTTATATGAGACGAAGAGGATGAGTTCACATAATTCGATATGGTATTTATCGCGATTTGCATAACGAGTGGTATCTACGGATTGGGATTCTACCTCAGACAGAAGCCCTAAATGCGGCATAACCATACTTTGTGGTAAAGCATTGTGTGCACGATCGTTGTTTCAGCGATCTACAGCACAACTTCCCGGGTACACAAAGTCTCAAATGATGGTATCATAGCCGAAATCTTAATTTCTTTGGCTATTTTTGGTTTGATGGAAATTGCAAAACCCATATTCAATTTTGGGCTTTTGCAATTCTATCTACAACTGCCATTCCAGACCGCCATACAATACTATAATCATGTAGTTGTATGGCATTTTATAACTGCCATTATTTTGGTTTTCGGTACCATAAGGCAAGCCTATTTTTTGGATCTTTATATAAAACAATATAACCAACAGAATATGGTTCCTCCCCCACTAGTTACTCAACTTGGAATACCCGAGAAAATAGGAATGCTATTTTGGGTGAGAATGAAAAATCACTACTAACTTTTCTCTCTTTTTCTTCACTCAAAATACACACTTATAGATACAATCTCTACTCTCTATTTTCTCTCTTCTTTTGCAATTACTAATTGCAGCTTGCTTGGTGTATTTTTGCACTCAAGGATGAAGCCCTTTTATAGGCATTTTTCATGCCCAATTCCAACATGTGAACAAATTTTGTCAACAAAGTTTGGCAACCAACCATTGAAGACTTGGTGGTGTCAGTTGGTTGGTGCCTACCAAGGGAACAATATTAATCCACATGGGGTGGAAAATTCAACACCTTGTTCATTAAAGGATCATCCCACATGTTTTCAGTTTAGAGGTATGTTCATTATTTTTGTATTCATGTCATTCTCTTTAAATTTGAGTTGCATATAAATATTCGAATTTGTGATGAACCGAGGGCTAAAAAGAAAATTTTGAACTTGGAGGTCTCAAACTGGAATTTTAAAACAACTTGTTCTGTCATTATAATTATGTGTACCAAACTGGAATTTCTGATTAAGTACTTTATTAGAGATTTCTGTAAATTTGCCAAAATGGTGTTTTCTTTTTGCTGAAAAAATCATGGAGGCAGAGATGCAGAGATTCATTTGTACTAAACAAAAACCAATCGTTGAGGAATTTTATATTAAAAGGAACGAGGATGGAGGAGATTCAAAATCATCTCAAATATATCATATCTTCTCCAAAAAAAAAAACACTGTCAAAATGGATGCCCCAAATTCCGGAAATCAAAATCCACTATTGGGGTTGGGGAACCATCGATTGGTTCAGGTTTTTTGGGCTACCATCGGCTTTTTTGTCGGGTCAGCTTCTCCCATTTTTATATGAGACGAAGATGATGAGTTCGCATACTCCTATATGGTATTTATCGCGGTTTGCATAACGAGTGGTATCTACGGATTGGGATTCTACCTTAGGCGGAAGCCCTTAATGCGGCATAACCGTACTTTGTGGCAAAGCATTGTGTGCACGATCGTTGTTTTAGCGATTTACAACAAAACCTCTCGGGTACGCAAAGTCTCAAAGGATGGTATTATAGCCGAAATCGTAATTTCTTTGGCTATTTTTGGTTTTATGGAAATTGCAAAACCCAAATACGATTTTGGGCTTTTGCAATTCTATCTACAACTGTCATTCCAGACCGCCATACAATATTATAATCATATGGTTGTATGACATTTTATAACTACCATTATTTTGGTTTTCTGTAGCATATGGCAAGCCTATTTTTTGGATCTTTATATGAAACAATATAACCAAGAGAATGCAGTTCCTCCCCTTCCTCCCCCACAAGTTACTCAACTTGGAATACCCGAGAAAATAGGAATGCTATTTAGGGTGAGAATGAAAAATTACTATTAATTTTTCTCCCTTTTTCTTTACTCAAAACACACACTTATAGATACACTCTCTACTCTCTATTTTCTCTTGCAATTGCTAATTGCAGCTTTCTTGGTGCGTTTTTGCACTCAAGGATGAAGCCCTTTTATAGGCATTTTTCATGCCCAATTCCAACATGTGAACAAACTTTATCAACAAAGTTTGGCAACCAACCATTGAAGACTTGGTGGTGTCATTTGGTTGGTGCCTACCAAGAGAACAATATTCATCCACATGGGGTGGAAAATTCAACACCTTGTTCATTAAAGGATCAACCCACTTGTTTTTAGTTTAGATGTATGTTCCTTATTTTTGTATTCATATCATTCTCTATAAATTTAAGTTGCATATAAATATTCGAATTTCTGATATCAAGTATATATATAGCTTGATATTCGAATTTCTGATGAACCGAGGGCTAAAAAGAAAATACTTAGAGGTCTCAAACTGGAATTCTAAAACAACTTGTTCTACCATTATGATTATGTTTATCAAACTGGAATTTCTGATTAAGTACTTTATTAGAGATTCCTGTAAATTTGCCAAAATGGTATTTTCTTTTTGCTGAAAAAATCATGGAGGCAGAGATGCAGAGATTCATTTGTACTAAACAAAAAACAATCCTTGAGGAATTTTATATTAAAAGGAACGAGGATGGAGGAGTTTCAAAATCATCTCAAAGAAAAAACACTCCCAGATATCATATCATCTCCAAAAAAAAACCCTACCAAACTGGATGCCCCAAATTCAGAAAATCAAAATCCACTATTGGGGTTGGGGAACCATCGATTGGTTCGGCTTTTTTGGGCTACCATCGGCTTTTTTGCCGGGTCAGCTTCTCCCATTTTTATATGAGACGAAGAGGATGAGTTCGCATACTTCGATATGGTATTTATCGCGGTTTGCATAACGGGTGGTATCTACGGATTGGGATTCTACCTCAGACGGAAGCCCTTAATGCGGCATAACCGTACTTTGTGGCAAAGCATTGTGTGCACGATCGTTGTTTCAGCGATCTACAACACAACTTCCCGGGTACACAAAGTCTCAAAGGATGGTATTATTATCGAAATCTTAATTTCTTTGGCTATTTTTGGTTTGATGGAAATTGCAAAACCCATATACGATTTTGGGCTTTTGCAATTCTATCTACAACTGTCATTCCAGACCCCCATACAATACTATAATCATGTGGTTGTATGGCATTTTATAACTGCCATTATTTTGGTTTTCGGTGCCATAAGGCAAGCCTATTTTTTGGATCTTTATATCAAATAATACAACCAAGAAAATGCGGTTCCTCACCTTCCTCCCCCACAAGTTACTCAACTTGGAATACCCGATAAAATAGGAATGCTATTTGGGTGAGAATGAAAAATTAATACTAATTTTTCTCTCTTTTTCTTCACTCAAAACACACACTTATAGATACACTCTCTACTCTCTATTTTCTCTCTTCTCTTGCAATTGCTAATTGAAGCTTGCTTGGTGTGTTTTTGCACTCAAGGATGAAGCCCTTTTATAGGCATTTTTCATGCCCAATTCCAACATGTGAACAAACTTTATCAACAAAGTTTGGCAACCAACCATTGAAGACTTGGTGGTGTCATTTGGTTGGTGCCTACCAAGAGAACAATATTCATCCACATGGGGTGGAAAATTCAACACCTTGTTCATTAAAGGATCAACCCACATGTTTTTAGTTTAGATGTATGTCCATTATTTTTGGATTCATGTCATTCTCTTTAAATTTGAGTTGCATATAAATATTCGAATTTCTGATATCAAGTATATATATAGCTTGATATTCGCATTTCTGATGAACCGAGGGCTAAAAAGAAAATTTTGAACTTAGAGGTCTCAAACTGGAATTCTAAAACAACTTGTTCTGTCATTATGATTACGTTTACCAAACTGGAATTTCTGATTAAGTACTTTATTAGAGATTCCTGTAAATTTGCCAAAATGGTGTTTTCTTTTTGCTGAAAAAATCATGGAGGCAGAGATGCAGAGATTCATTTGTACTAAACAATAAAAAATCCTTGAGGAATTTTATATTAAAAGGAATGAGGATGGAAGAGATTCAAAATCATCTCAAAGAAAAAACACTGCCAGATATCATATCATCTCCAAAAAAAAAACTGCCAAAATGGATGCCACAAATTCAGGAAATCAAAATCCACTATTGGGGTTGGGGAACCATCGATCGGTTCGTCTTTTTTGGGCTACTATCAGTTTTTTTGCGGCCTCCGCTTCTCCCATTTTTATATGAGACGAAGAGGATGAGTTTGCATACTTCGATATGGTATTCATCGCGGTTTGCATAATGGGTGGTATCTACGGATTGGGATTCTACCTCAGACGGAAGCCCTTAATGCGGCATAACCGTACTTTGTGGCAAAGCATTGTGTGCACGATCGTTGTTTCAGCGATCTACAACACAACTTCCCGGGTACACAAAGTCTCAAAGTATGGTATTATAGCCGAAATCTTAATTTCTTTGGCGGTTTTTGGTTTGATGGAAATATCAAAACCCATATACGATTTTGGGCTTTTGCAATTCTATCTACAACTGCATTCCAGAACGCCATACAATACTAGAATCATGTGGTTGTATGACATTTTATAACTGCCATTATTTTGGTTTTCGGTACCATATGGCAAACTTATTTTTTGGATCTTTATATGAAATAATATAACCAAGAAAATAGGAATGGTATTTGGGTGAGAATGAAAAATTACTACTAATTTTTCTCCCTTTTTCTTCACTCAAAACACAAACTTATAGATACACTCTCTACTCTCTATTTTCTCTTCTCTTGCAATTGCTAATTGCAGCTTGCTTGGTGTGTTTTTGCACTCAAGGATGAAGCCCTTTTATAGGCATTTTGCATGCCCAATTCCAACATGTGAACAAACTTTGTCAACAAAGTTTGGCAACCAACCATTGAAGATTTGGTGGTGTCATTTGGTTGGTGCCTACCAAAGGAACAATAATCATCCACATGGGGTGGAAAATTCAACACTTTGTTCATTAAAGCATCAACCCACATTTTTTAGTTTAGATGTATGTTCATTATTTTTATATTCATGTCATTCTCTTTAAATTTGAGTTGCATATAAATATTCGAATTTCTGATATCAAGTATATATATAGCTTGATATTCGAATTTCTGATGAACCGAGGGCTAAAAAGAAAATTTTGAACTTAGAGGTCTCAAACTGGAATTCTAAAACAACTTGTTCTGTCATTATGATTACGTTTACCAAACTGAAATTTCTGATTAAGTACTTTATTAGAGATTCCTGTAAATTTGCCAAAATGGTGTTTTCTTTTTGCTGAAAAAATCATGGAGGCAGAGATGCAAAGATTCATTTGTACTAAATAAAAAACAATCCTTGAGAAATTTTATATTAAAAGGAACGAGGATGGAGAAGTTTCAAAATCATCCTAAAGAAAAAACACTCCCAAATATCATATCATCTAAAAAAAGAACACTGCCAAAATGGATGCCCCAAATTCAGGAAATCAAAATCCACTATTGGGGTTGGGGAACCATCGATCGGTTCGGCTATTTTGGGCTACCATCGACTTTTTTGCCGGATCAACTTCTCCCATTTTTATATGAGTTGAACAGGATGAGTTCGCATACTTCGATATGGTATTTATCGCGGTTTGGATAACGGGTGGTATCTACGGATTTGGATTCTACCTCAGACAGAAGCCCTTAATGCGGCATAACCATACTTTATGGCAAATCATTGTGTGCACGATCGTTGTTACAACGATCTACAGCACAATTTCCCGGGTAGACAAAGTCTCAAAGCATGGTATTATAGCCGAAATCTTAATTCTTTGGCTATTTTTGGTTTGATGGAAATTGCAAAACCCATATACGGTTTTGGTCTTTTGCAATTCTATCTACAACTGTCATTCCAGACTGCCATACAATACTAGAATCATGTGGTTGTATGGCATTTTATAACTGCCATTATTTTGGTTTTCGGTACCATATGTCAAGCCTATTTTTTGGATCTTTATATGAAATAATATAACCAAGAGAATGTGGTTCCTCCCCTTCCTCCCCCACAAGTTACTCAACTTGGAATACACGAGAAAATAGGAATGCTACTTGGGTGAGAATGAAAAATTACTACTAATTTTTCTCTCTTTTTCTTCACTCAAAACACACACTTATGGATACACTCTCTACTCTCTATTTTCTCTTCTCTTGCAATTGCTAATTGCAGCTTGCTTGGTGTGTTTTTGCACTCAAGGATGAAGCCCTTTTATAGGCATTTTGCATGCCCAATTCCAACATGTGAACATACTTTGTCAACAAAGTTTGGCAACCAACCATTGAAGATTTGGTGGTGTCATTTGGTTGGTGCCTACCAAAGAAACAATATTCATCCACATGGGGTGGAAAATTCAACACCTTGTTTATTAAAGAATCAACCCACATGTTTTTAGTTTAGATGTATGTTCATTATTTTTATATTCATGTCATTCTCTTTAAATTTGAGTTGCATATAAATATTCGAATTTCTAATATCAAGTATATATATAGCTTGATATTCAAATTTCTGATGAACCGAGGGCTAAAAAGAAAATTTTGAACTTAGAGGTCTCAAACTGTAATTCTAAAACAACATGTTCTGTCATTATGATTACGTTTACCAAACTGGAATTTCTGATTAAGTACTTTATTAGAGATTCCTGTAAATTTGCCAAAATGGTGTTTTCTTTTTGCTGAAAAAATCATGGAGGCAGAGATGCAGAGATTCATTTGCACTAAACAAAAAACAATCCTCGAGAAATTTTATATTAAAAGGAACGAGGGTGGAGGAGTTTCAAAATCATCTCAAAGAAAACACACTCCCAGATATCATATCATCTCAAAAAAAAACACTGCAAAAATGGATGCCCCAAATTCAGGAAATCAAAATCCACTATTGGGGTTGGGGAACCATCGATTGGTTCGTCTATTTTGGGCTACCATCGACCTTTTTGCCTGGTCAACTTCTCCCATTTTTATATGAGACGAAGAGGATGAGTTTGCATACTTCGATATGGTATTTATCGTTGTTTGCATAACGGGTGGTATCTATGGATTGGGATTCTACCTCAGACAGAAGCCCTTAATGCGGCATAACCATACTTTGTGGCAAATTATTGTGTGCACGATCGTTGTTACAGCGATCTATAGCACAATTTCCCGGGTAGACAAAGTCTCAAAGGATGGTATTATAGCCGAAATCTTAATTCTTTCGCTATTTTTGGTTTGATGGAAATTGCAAAACCCATATACGATTTTGGGCTTTTGCAATTCTATCTACAACTGCCATTCCACCGCCATACAATACTATAATCATGTGGTTGTATGGCATTTTATAACTGCCATTATTTTGGTTTTCGGTACCATATGGCAAGCCTATTTTTTGAATCTTTATATGAAACAATATAACCAAGAGAATGTGGTTCCTACCCCACAAGTTACTCAACTTGGAATACCCGAGAAAATAGGAATGCTATTTGGGTGAGAATGAAAAATTACTACTAATTTTTCTCTCATTTTCTTCACTCAAAACACATACTTATAGATACACTCTCTACTCTCTATTTTCTCTCTTCTCTTGCAATTGCTAATTGCAGCTTGCTTGGTGTGTTTTTGCACTCAAGGATGAAGCCCTTTTATAGGCATTTTTCATGCCCAATTCCAACATGTGAACAAACTTTGTCAACAAAGTTTGGCAACCAACAATTGAAGACTTGGTGGTGTCATTTGGTTGGTGCCGACCAAAGGAACAATATTCATCCACATGGGGTGGAAAATTAAACACCTTTTTCATTAAAGGATCAACCCACATGTTTTTAGTTTAGATGTATGTTCATTATTTTTGTACTCATGTCATTCTCTTTAAATTTGAGTTGCATATAAATATTCGAATTTCTGATATCAAGTATATATATAGCTTGATATTCGCATTTCTGATGAACCGAGGGCTAAAAAGAAAATTTTGAACTTAGAGGTCTCAAACTGGAATTCTAAAACAACTTGTTCTGTCATTATGATTACGTTTACCAAACTGGAATTTCTGATTAAGTACTTTATTAGAGATTCATGTAAATTTGCCAAAATAGTGTTTTCTTTTTGCTGAAAAAATCATGGAGGCAGAGATGCAGAGATTCATTTGTACTAAACAAAAAACAATCCTTGAGGAATTTTATATTAAAAGGAACGAGGATGGAGGAGTTTCAAAATCATCTCAAAGAAAAAACACTCCCAGATATCATATCATCTCCAAAAAAAAAACCTTGCCAAAATGGATGCCCCAAATTCAGGAAATCAAAATCCACTATTGGGGTTGGGAAACCATCGATTGGTTCGGCTATTTTGGGTTACCATCGAATTTTTTGCCGGGTCAGCTTCTCCCATTTTTATATGAGACGAAGAGGATGAGTTCGCATACTTCGATATGGTATTTATCGCGGTTTGCATAACGGGTGGTATCTACGGATTGGGATTCTACCTCAGACAGAAGACCTTAATGCGGCATAACCATACTTTGTGGCAAAGCATTGTGTGCACGATCGTTGTTTCAGCGATCTACAGCACAACTTCCCGGGTACCCAAAGTCTCAAATGATGGTATTATAGCCGAAATCTTAATTTCTTTGGCTATTTTTGGTTTGATGGAAATTGCAAAACCCATATACGATTTTGGTCTTTTGCAATTCTATCTACAACTGGTATTCCAAACCACCATACAATACTATAATCATGTGGTTGTATGGCATTTTATAACTGCCATTATTTTGGTTTTCGGTACCATATGGCAAGTCTATTTTTTAGATCTTTATATGAAACAATATAACCAAGAGAATGTGGTTTGGAATACCCGAGAAAATAGGAATGCTATTTGGGTGAGAATGAAAAATTACTACTAATTTTTCTCTCATTTTCTTCACTCAAAACACATACTTATAGATACACTCTCTACTCTCTATTTTCTCTCTTCTCTTGCAATTGCTAATTGCAGCTTGCTTAGTGTGTTTTTGCACTCAAGGATGAAGCCCTTTTATAGGCATTTTTCATGCCCAATTCCAACATGTGAACAAACTTTGTCAACAAAGTTTGGCAACCAACAATTGAAGACTTGGTGGTGTCATTTGGTTGGTGCCGACCAAAGGAACAATATTCATCCACATGGGGTGGAAAATTAAACACCTTTTTCATTAAAGGATCAACCCACATGTTTTTAGTTTGGATGTATGTTCATTATTTTTGTACTCATGTAATTCTCTTTAAATTTGAGTTGCATATAAATATTCGAATTTCTGATATCAAGTATATATATAGCATGATATTCGCATTTCTGATGAACCGAGGGCTAAAAAGAAAATTTTGAACTTAGAGGTCTCAAACTGGAATTCTAAAACAACTTGTTCTGTTATTATGATTACGTTTACCAAACTGGAATTTCTGATTAAGTACTTTATTAGAGATTCCTGTAAATTTGCCAAAATAGTGTTTTCTTTTTGCTGAAAAAATCATGGAGGCAGAGATGCAGAGATTCATTTGTACTAAACAAAAAACAATCCTTGAGGAATTTTATATTAAAATGAACGAGGATGGAGGAGTTTCAAAATCATCTCAAAGAAAAAACACTCCCAGATATCATATCATCTCCAAAAAAAAAAACACTGCCAAAATGGATGCCCCAAATTCAGGAAATCAAAACCCACTATTGGGGTTGGGGAACCATCAATTGGTTTGCCTATTTTGGGCTACCATCGACTTTTTTGCCGGGTCAGCTTCTCCCATTTTTATATGAGACGCAGAGGATGAGTTCGCATACTTCGATATGGTCTTTATCACGGTTTTCATAGCGGGTGGTATCTACGGATTGGGATTCTACCTCAGACAGAAGCCCTTAATGCGGCATAACCATACGTTGTGGCAAAGCATTGTGTGCACGATCGTTGTTTCAGCGATCTACAACACAACATCCCGGGTACCCAAAGTCTCAAAGGATGGTATTATAGCCGAAATCTTAATTTCTTTGGCTATTTTTGGTTTGATGGAATTTGCAAAACCCATATACGATTTTGGGCTTTTGCAATTCTATCTACAACTGCCGTTCCAGACCGCCATACAATACTATAATCATGTGGTTGTATGGCATTTTATAACTGCCATTATTTTGGTTTTCGGTACCATATCGCAAGCCTATTTTTTGGATCTTTATATGAAACATTATAACCAAGAGAATTTGGTTCCTCCCCCATAAGTTACTCAACTTGGAATACCCGAGAAAATAGGAATGCTATTTGGGTGAGAATGAAAAATTACTACTAATTTTTCTCTCTTTTTCTTCACTCAAAACACACACTTATAGATACACTCTCTACTCTCTATTTTCTCTCTTCTCTTGCAATTGCTAATTGCAGCTTGCTAGGTGTGTTTTTGCACTCAAGGATGAAGCCCTTTTATAGGCATTTTTCATGCCCAATTCCAACATGTGAACAAACTTTGTCAACAAAGTTTGGCAACCAACAATTGAAGACTTGGTTGTGTCATTTGGTTGGTGCTGACCAAAGGAACCATATTCATCCACATGGGGTGGAAAATTCAACACCTTTTTCATTAAAGGATCAACCCACATGTTTTTAGTTTAGATGTATGTTCATTATTTTTGTATTCATGTCATTCTCTTTAAATTTGAGTTGCATATAAATATTCGAATTTCTGATATCAAGTAAATATATAGCTTGATATTCGAATATCTGATGAACCGATGGCTAAAAAGAAAATTTTGAACTTAGAGGTCTCAAAGTGGAATTCTAAAACAACTTGTTCAGTCATTAAGATAATGTTTACCAAACTGGAATTTCTGATTAAGTACTTTATTTGAGATTCCTGTAAATTTGACAAAATGGTGTTTTCTTTTTGCTGAAAAAATCATGGAGGCAGAGATTCATTTGTACTAAACAAAAAATAATCCTTGAGGAATTTTATATTAAAAGGAACGAGGATGGAGGAGTTTCAAAATCATCTCAAAGAAAAAACCCTTTCAGATATCATATCATCTCCAAAAAAAAAAAACACTGCCAAAATGGATGCCCCAAATTCAGGAAATCAAAATCCACTATTGGGGTTGGGGAACCATCAATTGGTTCGGCTTTTTTGGGCTACCATCGGCTTTTTTGTCGGGTCAGCTTCTCCCATTTTTATATGAGACGAAGAGGATGAGTTCGCATACTTCGATATGGTATTTATCGCGGTTTGCATAACGGGTGGTATCTACGGATTGAGATTCTACCTTAGACGGAAGCCTTAATGCGTCATAACCGTACTTTGTGGCAAAGCATTGTGTGCACGATCGTTGTTTCAGCGATCTATAGTACAACTTCCCGGGTACACAAAGTCTCAAAGGATGGTATTATAGAAGAAATTTTAATTTCTTTGGCTATTTTTGGTTTGATGGAAATTGCAAAACCCATATACGATTTTGGGCTTTTGCAATTCTATCTACAACTGCCATTCCAGACCGCCATACAATACTATAATCATGTGGTTGTATGGCATTTTATAACTGCCATTATTTTGGTTTTCGGTACCATATGACAAGCCTATTTTTTGGATCTTTATATGAAACAATATAACCAAGAGAATGTGGTTCCTCCCCCACAAGTTACTCAACTTGGAATACCCGAGAAAATAGGAATGCTATTTGGGTGAGAATGAAAAATTACTCCTAATTTTTCTCTCTTTTTCTTCACTCAAAACACACACTTATAGATAAACTTTACTCTCTATTTTTTCTCTTCTCTTGCAATTGCTAATTGCAGCTTGCTTGGTGTGTTTTTGCACTCAAGGATGAAGCCCTTTTATAGTCATTTTTCATGCCCAATTCCAACATGTGAACAAACTTTGTCAACAAAGTTTGGCAACCAACCATTTAAGACTTGGTGGTGTCAGTTGGTTGGTACCTACCAAGGAAACAATATTCATCCACATGGGGTGGAAAATTCAACACCTTGTTCATTAAAGGATCAACCCACATGTATTTAGTTTAGAGGTATGTTCATTATTTATGTATTCATGTCATTCTCTTTAAATTTGAGTTGTATATAAATATTTGAATTTCTAATATCAAGTATATATATAGCTTGATATTCGAATTCCTGACGAACCGAGGGCTAAAAAGAAAAATTTGAACTTAGAGGTCTCAAACTGGAATTCTAAAACAACTTGTCTTCCGCCTGACTCCCGAAAAACAACGTTCGACTTGCATGTGTTAAGCATATAGCTAGCGTTCCGAGCCAGGATCAAACTCTTCTTTTGACTATGATTGGGCCCTGCAGTGGTAGAACCTGTGAACCGGGGCGTCTACTTTCCAACCTTCTTTGAACTTTTCTTCTCTTAAGAAATTTCGAGTTGGATGAACGCTTCCTAAGGGTGGATTTTAGTGAGCGGAAGGCGAGATAGTCATCATTCTTCTTTGCTGAAGGCATCTTTGTGAGAGCTTTTCCGAGCTTTCGCGATTCAAAAGAATTCTTGGGCGGTATAGAAGAAAGAAAGAGTATGGAGGTCATTCGTTCCTTTCTATAAGACTCAGTATCTAGTCGTAGCTCGGCCTCTCTCTTCCTTCTCTAAGGGTTGCTGAGAAAAGCCCGTGAGAGTTCTATGTAGTGATGGAGTGGTCCACCACGCTTCACAGCTTTGATCTTTCAACTGATATTTCGATATAGAAAGATCTCCTTATTTCTTCACCGCGGGTTCTCGCATCATTTTCTTGAAAAGATATTATATCACTGTGGGACACTTTAAAATGAATAATGTTTACCATTCTATTATTCACACAAACCTGTCATTATGATTATGTTTACCAAACTGAAATTTCTGATTAAGTACTTTATTAGAGATTCCTGTAAATTTGCCAAAATGGTGTTTTCTTTTTGCTGAAAAAATCATGGAGGCAGAGATACAGAGATTCATTTGTACTAAACAAAAAACAATCCTTGAGGAATTTTATATTAAAAGGAACGAGGATGGAGGAGTTTCAAAATCATCTCAAAGAAAAAACACTCCCAGATATCATATCATCTCCAAAAAAAAACACTGCTAAAATGGATGCCCCAAATTCAGGAAATCAAAATCCACTATTGGGGTTGGGGAACCATCGATTGGTTCGGCTATTTTGGGCTACCATCGGTTTTTTTGCCGGGTCAGCTTCTCCCATTTTTATATGAGATGAAGAGGATGAGTTTGCATACTTCGATATGGTATTTATCGCGGTTTGCATAGCGGGTAGTATTTACGGATTGGGATTCTACCTCAGACGGAAGCCCTTAATGCGGCATAACCATACTTTGTGGCAAAGCATTGTGTGCACGATCGTTATTTCAGCGATCTACAACACAACTTCCCGGGTACACAAAGTCTCAAAGGATGGTATTATAGCCGAAATCTTAATTTCTTTGGCTATTTTTGGTTTGATGGAAATTGCAAAACCCATATACGATTTTGGGCTTTTGCAATTCTATCTACAACTGTCATTCCAGACCGCCATACAATACTATAATCATGTGGTTGTATGGCATTTTATAACTACCATTATTTTGGTTTTCGTTACCATATGGCAAGCCTATTTTTTGGATCTTTATATGAAACAATATAACCAAGATAATGCAGTTCCTCCCCTTCCTCCCCCACGAGTTACTTAGCTTGGAATACCCGAGAAAATATGGATGTTATTTTGGGTGACACTACAAGAAAATTAGAAATTTGGGACGAAATGAAATCGTCACTAAAAGTCCCAAAAACGTCACAAAAATGTATTTGAGACGAACTAAATATGTTACATGAGACGTCGCAATATCCCAGTCGCTAAAAGTCCTTAGGGACATAATTAGAGAAACGTCTCTAAAGGTTTAGCTTTTGAGACAAAATAATAACATCACATATTATCATCTAGCTGGTAGCATCTTACATTTTGTGACAAAAAGTTTTGTCTCTAAAGAGGTAATTAGGGACGTTTCATTATTCGTCTCAAAAGATATGTAATATAGTGGCATCAATATTTTCGTCCCTAAAACACTTTTATTTTCTTTTTTTTTTTCCAGCCCCACCAACACAAATCTCTAGTTTATAGAAAACTTTGTAAGATATATGAAATAAAATGTCTCTAAGAATAAGACAAAAACATCAATATATGTTCATTCATACACAAAAATAATTTCATTTGTGTATACATTCAAAATAATAGCATCTTAATTGTAATTGTACTTCAAAATAAAATAACATTGTTGC
Source organism: Rehmannia glutinosa (assembly GCA_016081115.2). Lineage (NCBI taxonomy): Eukaryota > Viridiplantae > Streptophyta > Magnoliopsida > Lamiales > Orobanchaceae > Rehmannia > Rehmannia glutinosa. The sequence continues at coordinate 328,813 of JABTTQ020003388.1, read as the reverse complement.
TACAAGGCAGAACAAATACAAAACAACCATAAAGAGTAACAAGGCTCCTGCTTGTCAAAACCATTAATACTTTCCACCTAGGGGACAATAAAAGAGTCTAAAATATTTTTGTTTGACTTGATAGCAACAATAATTTCCCTTGCTGAATGACTTATTTCTTGGTGGCTAGTAATTTGTACAAGTGACAATAAATCCAACAAATTGTTAGCAAAGACCAACACTTTATTATATTATAGCAATACGATATCCTGAAGATTTTTTTTGTATAACAGAAAATATAAGGAGAAATCAAATATATACCACGAGTATTTAGAAAGTATCCTTAATTTCAATATTTTTTAGAGGGCTAAACAAGCCTTCTTCTAGTTAGCATGGTGAATTGACAATAACTGGAATTAAGAAAATAAAAGAGGGCATTCTTGAGGGAATATTTAGGTGTAAATTGACCTTCTGGGCTCTATCAGACTCATTGTTCATGGAAAAATAATGTATTGATAAAAAAATTAGTGCATAGGAATTCCATTTGCTCTTTTCATATCATTTCTTATTCCAGAGAAAATATAGGAAATGAATTTGGTAAACTTGACATTAAAACAGGATATATAATATACTTCTTTGCCAATTGATTTTGAAGCACACTGAGTGAGTACGAGAAAGTGGCTATGTCTTGTACTTTCATAAATAATGATTAAAATGACCAATTAACCACACATCTAGAAAAATACCACATTAGAGAAACTTGGGGCCTTCTCTGAGTTGCTTTAGAAAGTGCATCTCCTCAGTTAACATACAATCAACCTTACTCGAGCTACAACTTCAGGTTTGGATTAAAATAGGTTTGTCAATATTCATCTTGTAAATGCAATGTGTGCACTCTGAAAAAGCTGAATCACACCATTTTTTGACAATCAAAAAGCTGAATATATACACACTTAAAACAAAAAAGGAAATTCAGAGCAAGAATATACTTACAAACCTACAGCTATCCTTCTGAGCACTCAACTCAAGGAGTCCCTATATTGTTCTGTAATCCTTCCAAATAAACCTGCGTGGTTCAACATAAAATCAAAGTTATATAAATATAATTGGTGGTGTGGATGTAAAGTTATATATAACCAACACCTAAGAAATCTTGAAGCAGATGTAGGCTTTATTTTTCACATATTGAAACAGTACTAAGAACCAAGAGTGCCACCTGAGGTAGAAGCAATCATATAAAAAATTACAAGAAAATGCATAGAACCTCAAATTTCACTTGTTGCAAACAAAAGTTTCATCAAGAGCTACCTTTTTTTTTCCTTATTTTTTTTGTTTCTTTTAGGTTTCATAATACTAAAATCACTCTAGATATCTCACGGCTCTTTACAAAGATTAAGATTCTAAAATGACAAGAAATCTATCATCACTTCCCATGTCATAAGTTTGATCAACACTTTATCTTATACCTGTTTAGAAAGAGCAAGATTCTAATGAAACACCTATTGTCATTTTGTATGTCATAACTTTGATCAACACTTTAAAGGAGATAGTGAACCAGTAGAAGTATACTCCCAAATTAACCTTTTACACATGCATAAAAATCAAAAGCAAGCACCCTTAGACCAATAGGATTTTGTTAAAGCTAAAAGTAGCATCTCCTATTTTCAGTAACATAGTCTCAACACTATTACCACCATGTAAAGATTAATGAACTCAGCAATTAACAATAAAAAAGAAGGAATTTTCTTCTTAATATAGTGACCAAGAAGGTTGAACTAATATAGTGACCAAGAAACAATAAGATTTCAGTCTCATAGAAGATGTAGCAGAAAAAAGTAAGACTGAGAAAAATCCCCATCATAACTGTACATCATAATGAATCTAAACTTCTATACTTTAAAGATAGAAATCTTAACCAAGTAAAAACTAAGTAGTAAGCAATAAACTATCAAAATAATAAATTAATTAGACAAATAGTTTACATGGATCAAATTATATCCTAGATTTTGCAATAACAAGACAGCAGGTAAGCCAGTCGTCACAACGTCCAGCGAATAAATTTGCAAAATTAAATATCTAAGCACCCAATGTTCTGCAAACCAAACAATAAAGCCTAATCCACTCCAAGTAACATAAAAATCTAACACAATGACTGCTCTTGATTAGAAATCTCAATTAATTTCACATTATTTAAAGGACAAATGTTGCAAAATAAAAGGATGAAGAAGCATAATTGAATTACTCTATCGATAAAAATGCTTAGAATGAAACCACTTCTGAAACTCTTTTATACGATCTGTTCATATATAGTTAATTTTTGAACATTATTAACCACATTCATATATTATCAATCAATCAAAAGCTCATCAACAATCAAACAAATAATGATACATTTCTGTGGGCTTCATTAATTCATGGATTTATTGTATATTGCTACTATTAGTAATAATACAATTATGATAAGGATTTAGTTGTTTTACTTGGTAATCTTAACAACCCTACAAAAAAACAGCCGCCGAGTAGCACAGTGAATTAAAACTACAGTCAGAGCCCAAAGATGCATTCTGAAGGAAATACACTCACATATACTCTGCAATTTCAGAAAATCTCCTTCTTTTCCATTATCAAACCACCTTAAATTCGAGCTTCTTACTTCTCTATCTTAGTCATTATACACTTAATTAGTCACAACAACTAAAAAACAATTAGAGCCATGAATTCGAAGGTAGTGCGAGTGACAAACCTCATAAACGATGAGAGCTAGCGGCGAATTAGCTAGAGATTCGAGAGATCGAGAAGGGGCGTGCAATCGTGAGTTGAGATGAGTTTGGAGAAGAGAGAGAGAGAGAATCGAGTTGAGACGGCGTGATTTTGTGAGAGAAAAAATAACTAGGTAAGACTAAGAGGTGGCGCGAATGAAAATAGAAAAGGCGGGGTTCCGAAAAGTTTCTATGACGTTCCCGAAAACGTCTCAAATTGTCATAGGTAGTGACGATTTTTACTGAAATGTCACATATATTTTACTTAATATTTTTCCAGAAATATTTAAAGAAGTTTTCGATTTTTAAAATATTTGTTTGTGTTATAGAAAAAGTTAAATTTAACAAAGGTGAATATTATAAAATATTACTTTAAAAGAGTACCTTTTAGGACTTTTATGAAATGTCAAAAGAAAATAAAATGCTAATTTATTTTGAAACATAATAGAAAATGTCACAAAATAGTATATTTAGACCTTCATAGACAAATGTTACATGTCCCTAATCAGTAACCTTTTTCAGACATACAAAATCGTCGTTAATTGTCAATTTTATTGTCACCTAAAATACTGCGGGAAAGGGAGGTTGGTTGTAGGAATATTATACTTTATTTGAGACGATATCGAAATAACGTCACTAAAAGGTAGCTATTAGAGACGATTTCAATTGCGTCCCAAAAAAAAACGTCTCAAATTCTCTAATTTGTTGAGAATGAAAAATTACTACTAATTTTTCTCTCTTTTTCTTCACTCAAAACACACGCTTATAGATAAACTCTACTCTTTATTTTCTCTCTTCTCTTGCAATTGCTAATTGCAGCTTGCTTGGTATGTTTTTGCACTCAAGGATGAAGCCCTTTTATAGGCATTTTTCATGCCCAATTCCAACATGTGAACAAACTTTGTCAACAAAGTTTGGCAACCAACCATTTAAGACTTGGTGGTGTCAGTTGGTTGGTGCCTACCAAGGAAACAATATTCATCCACATGGGGTGGAAAATTCAACACCTTGTTCATTAAAGGATCAACCCACATGTTTTTATTTTAGAGGTATGTTCATTATTTATGTATTCATGTCATTCTCTTTAAATTTGAGTTGTATATAAATATTCGAATTTCTAATATCAAGTATATATATAGCTTGATATTCGAATTTCTGACGAACCGAGGGCTAAAAAGAAAAATTTGAACTTAGAGGTCTCAAACTGGAATTCTAAAACTACTTGTTCTGTCATTATGATTATGTTTACCAAACTGGAATTTCTGATTAAGTACTTTATTAGAGATTCCTGTAAATTTGCCAAAATGGTGTTTTCTTTTTCTTGGAAAAATCATGGAGGCAGAGATGCAGAGATTCATTTGTACTAAACAAAAAACAATCCTTGAGGAATTTTATATTAAAAGGAACGAGGATGGAGGAGTTTCAAAATCATCTCAAAGAAAAAACACTCCCAGATATCATATCATCTCCAAAAAAAAAAACACTGCCAAAATGGATGCCCCAAATTCAGGAAATCAAAATCCACTATTGTTGTTGGGGAACCATCGATTGGTTCGGCTATTTTGGGCTACCATCGGCTTTTTTGCCGGGTCAGTTTCTCCTATTTTTATATGAGACGAAGAGGATGAGTTCGCATACTTCACTGGTATTTATCGCGGTTTGCATAACGGGTGGTATCTACGGATTGGGATTCTACCTCAGACGGAAGCCCTTAATGCGGCATAATCGTACTGTGTGGCAAAGCATTGTGTGCACGATCGTCAGCGATCACAACACAACTTTCCGGGTACACAAAGTCTCAAAGGATGGTATTATAGCCGAAATTTTAATTTCTTTGGCTATTTTTGGTTTGATGGAAATTGCAAAACCGATATACGATTTTGGGCTTTTACAATTCTATCTACAACTGCCATTCCAGACCGCCATACAATACTATAATCATGTGGTTGTATGGCATTTAATAACTGCCATTATTTTGGTTTTCGGTGCCATATGGCAAGCCTTTTTTTTTTTGAATCTTTATATGAAACAATATAACCAAGAGAATGTGGTTCCTCCCCTTCCTCCCCCACAAGTTGAAAGCCCCCCAGTAGATTTAAGCGGGCAGAATGTTACTGAGTACCAGCGGCGATTTGGTGTTCGACTACGTCAGTCACGCCTGGGACACCATATTATTCAGCACATAGTTTGTTTTAGTCACCGCATCCGTCACCTTCTCGATCACCGCTTCATCCGTCACGCCAATCGCCTTACGAGTCACCACCACGTCACCATGACAAGTAGGAGTTCACGGTTTGGAGTTTTAAGTTTAGATTCCAAGAAATCGGTAGTTGTTTGTGTCGATCTTTTTTTAATGTTTTAATTAGTGAAGTAATTTAGAGTTTTAAGTTTAAATTTCTAGAAATCGGTAGTTGTTGTTTTCCATCTTTTTTTGATGTTTTAATTTGTTAAGTAAGGTATTGTATTCGGCTGTATAATTCCTCCACCGCCACTTAATGTACGCACTTTGCCTCCTGGACTTTACCTAACGCAGAGCGCAATCTCACTATACATTATATATATATTTGTGTCGATCTTTTTTTAATGTTTTAATTAGTGAAGTAATTTAGAGTTTTAAGTTTAAATTTCTAGAAATCGGTAGTTGTTGTTTTCCATCTTTTTTTGATGTTTTAATTTGTTAAGTAAGGTATTGTATTCGGCTGTATAATTTCTCCACCGCCACTTAATGTACGCACTTTGCCTCCTGGACTTTACCCAACGCAGAGCGCAATCTCACTATACATTATATATACAATTACCATTTTATTCACAAAAACAAATAGCACATCTAAAATAAGCACCAACCAATTTATAATGTGAATTAATCCATGAAAAGAAAGATAATGTTTAATTAGTATTTAAGCGAGGCTGTGTAAGATCCCATTTATAATATGAACTAATCCATGAAAAGAAAGATAATATTTAATTAGTATTTAAGCGAGGCTATGTTTTTCTTTAAGAATTAATTGTAAGATTATTGAATAAGCACAAATTTATTTCAGTTGGAGTAATTTAATTATTTTTGGGTTCATATATGAATTAAGTAAGATCAAGTAAGCGATTATAGAATTTATAAATTAAGGCTTTAGGAATTTTTAATTAATTGCCAACTATAACATTATTTGATGGAGAATTTTTGAATTATTAAGATGGATCAATTAGCGCTCCTGCATGATTAAACCGAGAGTAGATAATTAGATCCGTTGCCTTGTTGGGCCAATTCTTAGATTTTTAGTTTTCGAGTCCAATTGTAGCAAGTTATTAATGGAATCCCAAGAATACAGCCCAAATTTTTCAGCAACTAATAGGCTTAACCTATCCATGACATGTGACCATACCCCAAACCCGACCCGGACCAACCCAAACACCTACTAAGTTTAAAAAGTCACTCAAAAGTCAAACCTAACCCTAATTGACTTTCAACATTTTTCAGTTTTCACTAAAGGTGTCAATCGCGTCGTGTTTCGTATTCGCGGGTCATGTTTTTATGCAAGTATTACATGTCTGACACAAATCCGACTCGTTTAATTATTCGTGTTAAGATACACGACCCGAACACGACCCGTTTATAACATGGGTAACCCGACACGACACGAAAAACCTATATAAATTAAACTTGACACGAAAAATATAAAACAAATTCAAAAAAAATTAAAATTACAAATAAAAAATACATTAAATATTAAAAATTATTAAAAAAATGCATTTAATAATTTTCCATCATCATATAACCAACTAAAATATCACAAAATATTAAAATAATATATCACTTTAAAATTAAATGGGTTATATAGGTCAATCGTGTTGACCCGCGGTTCGATCTGACCTGACCTATTTATTTTGCGTGTTAACCGTGTCTGACCCGATTTTGACCCGAACCTGTTTAGGGTTGTACATGTACCTACTAAATTTGTGTTAGGTTCGTATCGAGTTATCGTGTCGTGTCACAAATTGACGCCCCTATTTTTCACACTCCACACACAATAAAAGTAATTTGTGTTTCAGAATTTTCTTTTATTTAAGAAAAAAAAATGGAATGGTAAATTGACTGGAAAATTCAGAATCCCTTGTGTTGTATGAAACTGCCCACCCCCACCCCCCGCGTTTTTTTTTTTTTTTTTTTTTCTTTCTGTTTCTCGTTAAATTTCATTCTTTAATGAGTTGAATAAATAAGAAATATAAAATAAGAAAAATTGAGAATTTGTTTCGCCACACCCAAAGCCTAAAGGGCCGAGACCTTTGAAAGAAAACAAAATGAAAGGTGTGTTTCTTGTTTTCCTTGTAATTGCTGTAATTTTTGACTTTATAATAATAATAAAAATAAATAAATAAAACACATCAGGAGCAAAGGGACTGATCGAGAAATTGATATTTCTGGTTTTTTTGAAAATTAATTTGATATATTCTCTCTCAATAATCTGTAGTTTTTTTTGTTCAATTGACATTAATTTGTCAATTTAACAATTTGAATTACAATGGTTTCATAATCCCCAGTTGTGAAATACCATAATTCCACTTTTTGTAGAATACTTAAAATATGTATTTTCAAAAGGAATAATTACAAAAAGGCTCTTGAAGTTCGGGCTAATTGCAAAAAACTCCAAAGGTTCTTCAAAATTACACAAAAATCCTTTAGGTTTTGACTTCGTCTTACATTTTTTCCCTTCATAAGCAAAAATATATTTCAAAAGTCGGCCTGATATTTATAGAAATATTACAGTTAACCCCATTACATTTAAGACATAATCAAACCTAATGGAACTTTTTGTAATTTTGAAATATTCCTGAATTGTTTTTGTAAATACACCAAACATCAGGGTCTTATTTTTAATTATCTCTTTTACAAGAAATCATATACATCATTAACAAACCCCGCAGGCCAATTTTCAGAAGATTCAACACGAAATTCTAGAAGGCTAATAATATCCCGTCCATTCTTCTACAGAAAAAAAAAAAAAAAAAATCCCGCCATGTTTACATAGTGTTCATTGAGAACATCCTAGAAAGTAGTCTTGTTTGTTTATGTTTCCAACAACCTATTTGCAATTTTCAACTATTTATAAAATTGGAATCATGTTTGTTTATAAATTTTCAATGTAAATCATCATTTTCACATTTCATTTTTCACACAAAACTACATCTCAAACCTATAATTTCAATTTCCAACTCTATACACTATTCTATATCACTCATCAATCACTATTCTCATCTTTTCATCCAATTATACACATAGGACCCACCATTACCAACCCTATCCATTTAAAATATTATTATTTTTTAATTATTTCTACCTAATGGGACCTACCACCCTACAATCTTACAAATATAATATTATATATCCAATTAAAATATTCAACCACTATCAACTTTTCAAATTATTATATACATAAAATAATACTTCAAAACTATTCAACCAAACACAATCTCATTTCAAAACATACATAAACTCATTTTCTATTCTCATCTTTAACACAATCTGCTAGTGACTGAAAAGGTAGCAAACAAATTGACAAGTCACTGAAAAGCCATTATCAGGTCCAACCCTGAGGGTAGTCAGCAGTGAGGCAGTGACGAAGCCCGAAATTTCGGGTAGGGTGCCCAACTAATATTAATATAAAAAGAGTCCGTCGAATTTTTGGCCTCTTCCCATAATAAAAATAGTTTTAACCATGTTTTTTTAGCCATTTTTTAGTTCAAATTAATTTTCACTTGTCTTTTTTTCGTTTCTAGGGATTGGTCCATAACTAAGTACCAAAAAATGTAACACATCAATTTATTGAAATATAATCAAGTACCTCATTAGAGAATACAAGAAGGGTATGACCGTGTTAAAATGGCTAAAAAAATATATTTTTGAAAAATATGACTATTTTTTATTTTTACAAAACATAAATGGACAATTTGTCTATTATCACATATAAAAATAAAAAACAACACATCAAATTTAAAATAAGTAAAAGTTTTGATTAAGTTATTGTATAAATTCAATCATGTCTTGATATTCATAAATAAATAACAAAAAACAATCATATCAATATACCAAAAAGGACAAATATAGACACAAGAAAATAATGCAAAAATTCAAGTTAAATTTTATGACGGAACTTACAAAATGTACAAAATTTTAGGAAAAGGGAAAAAATTACTAAAACTGATATTTTCAAAATTCACAAATCAAAATAGGAAAGAGGAATGCAATATAATTGAAGACTTATTTTTTCACAATTTTTCTGTTTTTTATTTATTTTAAGATTATAAAATAAAACGACCAAAATACCCCTATTTGTTTTTCAAAATTTGAGGGGGATCCAGTGCACCCCTTGGCCCCAACATAGCTTCGTCCCTGGTAGTCACCAAGAGCGGCGAAATTGGGCCCCCAATTTTACATAAACTTTTTATATAGGTAACAGGAAATTACAAATCACCCCACAAGTGTAACTTCTTGGAGTATTTGCAATTTTATGTTAAATTAGCCCACATAGGAGTCGGGAAAAAAAAAGTACCAAATAGTTTATTGCTTTCAGAATTTATACTAGAAAATCTAACTTCTAAAATAAAAATAAAAGAAATATTTTTTCACCTTCAAATTATCATTGATATTTAAGAACAAAATCCACTTTTATAGTGGATTCTTCTTTTTTTTTTTTTTTGGCCATGGACCTCCAAAAAATCAAGACAGGCCCAATCTATTATACAACAATTGAATCGAAAAAACAGTTAAGCGTTATAGAAACACAGACAGGTTAAATTGCGTATGGACGGGGAAATTCCAAAAAACACCCACTTTCTGGTAAAAATACCACAAAATACGCTCCTATCACTTTTGTACTCTTTTTTCCCTTTTTTTACACTCCTGCATATTTTTTGGTTATTTTTATATTTTTTTTTATTTTTTTTGTTCATGTATTGCTTTATATGGTATATATGTTGTCTCGATGTTTAAATTTATTTCTTTGTTGTTTCTATGTTGTTTCTTTGTTGTTTCGATGTTTCAAAACAACTTTTACCTATTTTTCATGATGTTTTTTGTTCATGTATTGCTTTGTACATTGTTTCTATTGTTTTTGTTGTTTTATAATATTTTTAATGTTGTTCTAATAATTTTTTTTTTGTTTCCATGTAGTTTTCAATGTGTAGATACAATTTTTACCTATTTTTAAGCTCGTTTATCATGTGGTGTACATTTTTAATATTTTTTACCTTGTTTAACTTCTGGGTTGTTTTTCATATCGTTTTTAATGTTGTTCTGATGTTTCTTTGTTATTTCCACGTAGTTTTCGATGTTTAAATACAATTTTTACCTATTTTTAAGCTTTTTTTGCTCATATGGTGTTTTCTATATTGTTTCTGGTTTGTTTCTATATTGTTTCTTGATTGTTTCCATGTTTTTTATGTTTTCATGCATTGAATCAAAATGGAATTCTGTTTTTTTACTCATGTTGTTTCTATATTATTTTCAATTTGTTTGGTTTTAATATGTATTGTTTTATGTGTATATTAATGGATTTGTTTTAAATTTTGAGTATAAAATGAATTATTTACCGGGGGCAAAATTTATTTTTTCGCTGAAATTTTATTAGAATAAACATGTTCGAAATAATCTTAAAACAACAACGTAAAAAGTTCGAAAAATTTGTCGGGAGCGTAAATTTGTTCAAAAAAAAATCCCTAAAAAATAATCCATTACGTTTGTTCCTTACCGCATTCGTTTATGAAATAATTGTTTTGGATTGATAAGATTCCTATATAATTCCGAGCATCATCTCACGATCACCAACCTCGTAAGTTGCTAAAAGATTGAAAATAGCATTGTTGGGTTGATTGGTTTCTTAACCTACTAGTCTACTAGACTATACATTTTTCTACTCCATGCACACACAAAATCCTTAACAGGTATGTTAAAATCAAACATCAAATTTAACTAATTCTTTTCAATTAACTTTGGAAAAAACTTTTTTATTTTCACTAAAACAAAGGGGTAATTTGTGACATTTTTTTTTTTTTTTTTATGTAATCCGGTTTGTGATTAAAAGGCAAATGGTGGGAATGGTGAAGGGGTTCCATGTTTGTTTTTTTTGAGTGAAGTTTCCTTGTTAGATATGATCAAGAAGTTAAATATATATATATATATATATATATATATGTTACTTTGGGGTCCACACTTCAGTTGTCCCCTCAATTTGAAGAGGAAATATATATATGTTTAAGATTGACCAATTTTAGCACTAGAGATTCATAAACAAGTCGAAAGAAACTATCGGACTCATAAAAAAGATAATCCTAAAAGCAGGAAATAATCAGGCTAACTCATACATTGAAATATTCTTTCCATTACTAAAATAAGCATTCAGAATATTTGAGGCTATTGTATTTTATTTTAATCTTAAAAATAGTATTATATCGTTTTCTTTACAGTTATGCATGTTATATTGCTAAAAATTGGCAGATAACTCTAAGTCTAGGATATATGATCCAACTTCTTTTTCGGAGCTTGTAATTTTTCAGTTGGGAACTTGTCTAAAACAAAAGCAAACGTTAGACGGGCCATGTGGTTGTCCCAAAGAGACCCCTCCGACGCTCAAGTCAGTACCGGAAGTAGAAAAATATCAGAGCAAAAGACCGTATATAACCACAATTAACTCAGATTATGAGAATTACTTACAAATAATGAGGGACATCTTTTATACATGGATGATGGTCGCATGGGTTTTGTCTGATAAAGTGGCTCGCGTGGGCCAGTACGGGCCACATAGGCCAGATAATATCCAATGAGGATTAATAATATTCAATAGTTAATTTTAGAATTAAATAATGTTTAAGAAATAATAAAAATATGGAATATTGGAAAAAGTTATTTTTTGTCCCCAATAGTATGTAGTCAGTGTTATATATTTCTCGAATAGTGGGTAACAGAGTATTTTTATGAAAATGAGATTGAATTTTCTATAGGCTAGACATATCTTAAAGATGTTTTCTTTAAGGTATTAATTCCTTCCACTATGGTGTAAATGAGACTCAAGGAATTAACCTCCAGGATACAAAATATATTTCACAAAAATTCCAAGATTACACTTCTTAGAATTTTTAGGAGCATCAACCACAAGTTGTAGTTAAAACAACAATAGTAGAAAGTTGGAAAGAAATAAAACTCGTAGGAAAATTAAAGATTGATTTTCCATCACTTTTCATTATCTTATTTTTCATCTCATCTCTATGGAATAACTTGAAGTTATTTATAAATTTTCAAGGGTTACGTTGAACATGTGACGCCCCAAACGTGACGCGACGGCGATCAATCACTTAAACAGAAATAAACCCAACATTCTAGAAAACGATGCAACAATCCCAAGAGAAACAAGGTCTAAAGCAGCGGAAAACTACAAGTACAGTACAATTAAAATTACATCCCAACAACCAAATAGCTTACAGTCCAGAATTAGGAAATAAAGTACACATCATATCACCAGCTTAAGTGTCCAAGGGTCCTACGCCCTTAAATTATAGTCCAGAATGCAAAGAAAATAAAAGAGTCCAACAGTAATAAAAGTAAAAGGAGTGTCGCCCCACATCAACGGTAGGAATTCAATCTGTGGTAGGTTCCACGTCTTCAACGTACTCTTCATCTAAAGGTTGGAAAACAGGAGGGGATGAGACAGAAATCTCAGTGGATGGGGTGATCGTGTGCAAGTGTGGCGATATATATATTTAACGCGAGAAAATGGTTGTATGAAAACGCATGAGGTATGATGCATGATTTCACACATAGCCCACAAGCATCGTGATAAATATGTATTAAGTAATATATTTATACCGTTTAAGAAATAGTTCGTGGTCACACAGGCACGATGATTCAAGCAAGACAGGAGGATTGCGTCATCGTGTGTAGCGTCAATCCCATGCAAGGCAATTCGTGGTTGCGTCTTCAAGTGTAGCGCCAACCCATGCATTACAAGTTGCGGTTGCGTCTTCAAGTGTAGCGCCAACCAAACGTTAGTTCAACTCCGGAATCGTGTGGATCGACAACATTCCTTCGTTCTTCCTTGTAACTCCCCGTTCATGATGGTCCAAGACCTCACCTTATCGCTCCATAGGCAAAGACAAAATCCACGTTGAGCTAGCAAGGCTCGGTTTGTCATAATCATGATTATACTTCAAGTACTACGACCGCTTCCCGCTCGACAAACTTCGTCCCTCGGGTTGCGGGATTAGGGCGATGGGTCCTAAGAGTGGAATAGCGGTTGAGCTGCCCGACACCATCCCCCGACGTATCCATTCCGATTGTGAGCTCGACACACCAAGTTGACTCAGCAAGAAATTAAATACACATTCGGGTAGTCAACCAGCAATCAGTATATTGATTGGGAAGCAGTTCATGAAAAGTTTTCGAAAATTTGCGTAAAGTAATTATGGCGTTGGTGGAGTTATTTGGATGAAGATGATTATCGGGAGGATAAGTAATCTTCGATATCTTGAAAGATTAGGTGGAACATAAGTCCCGTTATAGATTCAAAATCGCAAGACGAGGAATCGCCCCGCGATCGGGTATTAATCGGTCAAGACAATCCGACAAGTCAAGGGGTTTTAAAAAAATAAAATATTTTAATCAATAATTAAATTCAGAGGGTCCAGGGTTGTTCCATTAAAATAAAAATAATTCGAGTTAGGTCCTTGTAAAAAGAAAATTTACAATTAGCCCCGTTTTGTAATAATCAATTCTCTTTGGGGTTAAAAATTAATAAATAAATGTCCCGACCTTGAAAAATAATGAGGTCAGTTCCTAAATTCTCTAAATTGTTCAGAGATTCAGTTTTTAAAAGTTTTGAGGTCGAGGTTTTGTAAAATTCTCACATTAGCCCCAAATTTATTAAAATTGTCATTTTGGTCCCCAAGTTTAAAATAATTGGAACTCACAACCCGGAAGGGCTTTTAATGTGATTCCAGTTGGAAAATGTCACTAAGGTCAGTGGTATATTGGGACAAAAACAGTTTTTAAAAGAAGCAAGTATAGGTCCTTTAACGTTTGAAAATCTCATTTTTGTCCCATTTTGAAATAATTGCCTTTAAGGCTTCTAGGGGTCCAATTGTTATGAAATTTAAACGTTGGGTCCAAAATATCATTTGTTATAGTTAAATTAGTATTTCCAGGTGCATGAATTGCATAAGTCCTGAAAATTTCATTTTTGTCCTAAATTTTAATCTTTTACAATTTGGTCCCTCAAGTTTTATAAAATTACTTTCCAAGTTCTAAACACATGATTTTTGAACCTGAGTTCAATCCCAAAACTCGAAAATTATAGAGGGGTCCCTTAAGTTTTCTTTTCTTGCCATTAAGTCCACCAACTTTCCATTTTTGCATTTTAAGTCCAAAAATCGAAATTTAATCAGTTATGCTCGACTTGTCCAGGTTATAAGTCATACAAAACATGGATTTCAAGAGTCATAAACATACATGTCCATTTCATGCAAGCATTCATCAAGTACAACAATAAAGTGTACATGTATGTCCTATTTTTCGATAAATAGCATTTTCGAGCAACACTTGAGAAATTTTCCAACTTGATACAAGAAAATAGCATGCAATACATAATATATATCTCAAGTGCTCAATAACAAAATACTACATGCATATTTCCAATTTAAAACACCTAGAAGTTGAAAGGATTTTTCCACCCACCTTAAAGATCGGTTTGTTGGTGAAAATGGGATAAATCTCTCTCGATGAAGAAGTGACTTAGGTCAGCCCCTAAGTCAAGGAATAACAAAAAATATAGGAGTTAGAAGAATGTGGTTAAAAATTTAGGGAAAAGAAGAAGATGGTGAGAAAATTGGAAATACTACACTTACCTTGTGTAGTGAGTAAAATGTGACTAGTAATGGCTTCCAAGTGTAAAGTTTTGGTCACCCTTAATGTCAACCACCAAGGTCAGCCCCTAAAACTCCAAAAAGGAAAATGGAGTCTCAAAATTTGGATAATAGAAAGAAAAGAAGAAAATGTACTAAAAATCCCATTTCTTACCTTGTAGTCCAATTTCTTAACAATTTTTCTTCAAGATGACAAGTCTCTTAATATCTTCAATGGTCTTCTAAGTAAACCTCAAAATCAAAAATCAAACTTAATTAGGAGGTGAAAGAGATGAGTTAGGTGATATCAAAAATGAATTGAACAAGAAATGTTTCTTACCTTTGGAGTGTAGTTTCGAATTTTTTTGAAGAGTAGGGAGATGAATTCTTGAAGTTTTTGGTTAAGTGTTTGTGAAGAAGATGAAGAAATATGTAGAGAGATGTAGGAGGATTTTTAGAGAGAGAGAAGAGAAAATACAAGGCTTAGAAAAATTTTATGTTGGTGAAATGAAGTAAATGGTAGGGGTGAAAGACAAAAAAAATTTGCTTTGGTTGGTTAGATGATGAGTTAGGGAATAATTGAGGGAATTAGGGAAGAAAGTAATATTTAGGCAACTTTATTAGGGACAATTGGCCAAAAGCTATGTTTTAGGGGGAAATTTAAAATTTTGTCTTGTTTGACCAATTGGGTGGTTGAAATTGTAGGATTATTCTAAGATGTAGGTTTGTATTAATGGTGTAAAAATACACAAGATGAATACACAAGGTGTACATGTAGAAGAGTTGGGAGATATTTTTACACTTAAAATACCATCATGGTCGTCCCTTAAGGGGTATTTTGGTAATTTCATATATGTTTTTTTGTCCCAAAATTGATGATAATAGATGAATAATATCAATATCCAAAATAATTAGTGATTTCCTTGATCACTTATAAGTCTCATGATCACTTATAAGTCTCATGATCACTTATTCTAAATCAAATTCTTAATTCTATAAGGTATAAATATCTAAAATAAATAGTCTCTTAAATTTCTAAGATGACTAATAAATACACAAGTAATAATAATGATGATCAACCAAGTGATCATAAATGTGAAATAAAATTAATAAATGATTATGATCACAAGTAATAATTAAAAGAATTTAAAATACAAATATATTTATCATTAATGTTTACCCGTCAAAGCGACGCGGTAGAATTGTCAAATAGTACAAAGACGATACGTGAGACAAGTACATGTTCGACTAAAACTCGAGGGCTTCACATTCTCCCCTCCTTAAAAGAATTTGGTCCCCAAATTCTCTTCAGAATAGTTTTGGGTATTGATTCCTCATGTCTTCATCCATCTCCCATGTTGCGTCTTCGTCTCGGTTGTGGTTCCGCCATACAACTTTAACCATTGGAATCTCTCAATGCAAATCGATGTATCTGGGGTCAATGATTCGATTGGTTCCTGTAAGATAAATTTTCCATTACGGAGGAGCATCACGAGTGATGATGTGCTCAGGATCTCGTTGATACTTTTTCAATCTCGATACATGGAATACATCGTGCATCCCTGCATACTGTGCCGATAACTCTAGTCGATAGGCCAATTTTCCGATCCTCTGCAAAATCTTGTAAGGTCCGATATATCTCGGACTTAATTTGCCTCCTTTCTTTGGATTGATCAATCCTTTTCGTGGCAAGAGTCTGAGAAATACTTCATCTCCGACTTCAAATTCCAAGTCTTTTCTCCTCTTGTCCGCGTAACTCTTTTGGCGGCTCTGAGCTGTACGGATCCGTTCCTTTATCAACTTGACCTTCTCCATGGCCTCCTGAACTAAGTCGACCTTTGGAATCAAGGGTGACCTTCGTTTCTCTTTTGGAGTCCATTGGTCATCAATCTCTCAGTGTAGTGGGGATCTACACTTTCGCCCATACAAGGCTTCGTAGGGTGTCATCCCAATTGTGGCCTGATAGCTGTTATTATAGGCGAACTCAGCCAATGGTAAGTGCGAGTCCCAACTTCCTTGGAAATCTAATGTGCAGGCTCGCAACATGTCTTCCAAGGTTTGAATTGTTCGCTCAGACTGGCCATAAGTTTGCGGATGTGCTGCTGTGCTGAAACTTAGCGAGGTACCCAACTCCTCATGTAAGCATTTCAAGAATCTTGAGACAAATCTCGGGTCTCTGTCTGACACTATGTCGACTGGCACTCCATGCAGTCAAATGATCTCTCAGATATAAATCTGCGCAAGTTTCGCAAGTCAAGCGGTTTTCTTCATGGGTAAGAAGTGTGCGATTTCATGAGTCGGTCTCGACTACCCATATAGCATTATCGCCTCGTCCTGGTCCTCGGTAGATCCGTCATGAAGTCCATCGTTATGTGTTCCCATTTCCACTCGGGAATTCGCAACGGTTGTAGTAAACCAGGCTGCATTGTTGGTGTTCTCGCTTTTTTGTTGACAAGTCAAACATCTCGCAATGAACTCTCGCTTACTTGGTTCTTCATGTTCACCCACCAAAATGTCGTTTCAAGTCCTTATACATCTTATTTCCTCCAGGGTGTATAGTGTATTTGAACGGTGTGCTTCGCTTAGAATTCTGCTCCTAATCGCTCGTCACTCGGACACAAACTCGATTCCAAAATCTGATGATCCCATCTTCATGTACCGAGAATTCTGATCCATCTCCTTTAAGTATCTTCTCTTTCCGTCATTGAAGTTGCACATATGTCTCTTGTGCTACTTTGATCTCGTTCAGTAGGTCGGGTTTAACCGAAATGTTAGCACACAAAATTTGAGTATTGGTTCTTGTCGGATTCCAAGTGCTCAACTCTTCTAATGATTTCCACTCTCGAATCATTAGTCTGGCTAAACTCGCCTTTCTGCTCAAGGCGTCAGCTACTACATTAGCTTTCCCCGGGATAGTATTGAATATCAAAGTGATAATCTTCTATTAACTCCATCCATCTCCGTTGCCTCAAATTGAGATCTTTCTGAGAGAATAGATATTTTAGGCTCTTATGATCTGTGTAAACCGTGAATGTTGCTCCGTAGAGATAGTGTCTCCATTTCTTTAATGCAAACACTATTGCTGCCAATTCCAATTCATGCGTTGGGTAATTGGCTTCATACGGCTTGAGTTTCCGTGATGCATAAGCAATGACATTTCCTTCCTGCATGAGCACTGCTCCTAGTCCTTCCTTTGATGCATCACTGTAGACGACAAAGTTTTATGTTCCCTTTGGAAGGGCTAAGACTGGAGCTGTAATAAGTCGTTTCTTCAGCTCTTGGAAACTAGTCTCACACTTGTTATTCCACTCAAACTTGACTTGCTTCTGGGTTAGTCGAGTGAGTGGTCCGGCTATCTTGGAGAAATTCTGGATAAATCTTCGATAATATCCAAACATTAAGAAACTTCGATCTCCGCTCTGACTCGGTTGTTTCAATTCAACCACTGTCTGTACCTTCGAAGGATCTACGGCGATCCCAGTGCCGGTTACTATGTGTCCCTAGAATGCGACTTCACTAAGCCAAAATTCGCACTTGCTGAATTTGGCATATAGCTTGTTCTCTCGTAATGTCTCCAAAACAATTTTCAGATGACGTTCATGCTCTTCTCTAGACTTAGAGTATACGAGTATGTCATCAATGAATATCACTACGAGTTGATCCAAATAAGGTTGAAAAACTCGATGCATCAGATCCATAAACGCTGCTGGTGCGTTTGTCAGACCGAAAGGCATCACTACAAACTCGTAGTGTCCATATCTGGTCTGAAATGCCGTTTTGGAAACGTCTTCTTCACGGATCTTGAGCTGATAATATCATTGTTGTAAATCAAACTTCGAGTACACCGTCGCTCCTTGAAGTTGATCAAACAGTTTGTCTATTCTCGGGAGGGGATATTTGTTCTTGATGGTCACGCTGTTAAGTCCGCGATAGTCTATACACAATTTTAATGTGCCATCTTTCTTCTTGACAAATAGTACTGGTGCTCCCCAGGGAGACGTACTTGGTTGGATAAATCCCACATCCATCAGCTTCTGTAATTGTGTCTTCACCTCTTGTAACTCAACATGATCCATTCTATACGGCGTTCTGGCGATCGGGGCGGTTCCTGGTAATACCTCGATGGTGAACTCGACTTCCCTATCTGGAGGGACATTGGTGAGTTCTTGTGGAAATACATATGTATATTCCGATACTATAGGTACTTGATTAATTTGTGTCTCAACCTTAGGTTTGTTACTTACAAACGCCAAGTACCCTTGTGCCCCTTTAGTGATCGCCTTCCTCACTTTCATTGCTGAAATGATTGGGGCAATCTTAACCCGTGCTCTTCCCGAAATTTCCACTTCGGGCTTAATGGGTTCCATAGTTTAATGGACTTGCGATGGCAGTCCATTTGTGCATGGTGTGCAGACAACCAGTTCATTCCCAATATAATGTCGTATTCGGATATAGGTAGCAAGATCAAATCAGCAGGAAAGTTTATCCCATCAATCTTAACTTGGCATGCATTATAGATAATATCTGTTATCTGGCTTGCGCCCATAGGAGTGGACACTTCTAAACCTATAGGCATAGGTTCCATGCATGCATGCAGCTTGTGTACAAAATGTGGTGCGACAAATGAATGCGTTGATACAGGGTCAAATAGTACTTTAGCGTAGTGGCGGATACTAGAGGCGTACCTTCCACCACTTCTGTTGCCTCCGGAGCCTCATGTCCGGCTAGTGCAAATGCTCGAGCGGGCATTCTTTCCCGATTTCCCTGGCCATTACCCGGCTTTAGCGGCTGCACTTATTTCGTGCGATCCTCGTACTTCAGGAAATCCTTCAGTCGGTGTTAGTCAATGCCACATAGCAAGCATTTCCCCTGTTTGCGCCAACAATCATTGACAGTATGTCCCGTTTTTGGCAATGTGCACATACTGGACCTGAGTTTTCCTATATCGGTCATTTTCCTTTATCAGTTTTATTGACTGGTCCTTTCTGAAACTTATCGAGCTGAGTTAAGTCAGCTATACCTGAACATGCAAGAAGTCAACTGGAGACTAGAAGGAAGACTCCGTTGAGAGGCAGTTGAGTGTGGCGAAGAAGAGAAAACAGAACTCGATCAAGGTGCAACAGATGCACTGAGTGAAGTGTCGATCAAGTCAACTCAAGATAGCCAAGTCTCAAGTTGAAGTGACAGATGAGTCATCCATGATTGAAAGTCACTCAAGTCACCTGGGAAGTCAAGGAAATGCGGTCAAGTCGAGATAATCGAAAGAGATCCGTTTGCACGAAGTCAAGAAAATTACTTAAACAAATAATACTTCCATACTGTCTTTCTTAAAGTGCTCAGTCCCAGAAGCGTGCAAAAGGAATAAACCAATGGGAAGCTCTGCACCTGTGTCAGAACTCTGAAAAGCTTAAGACTCATTCATACGAGGAAATGTCAGTTCCAAGAACTGCAACAAGATAAGCCAACGACCACAAGTGTCTTTTGAAAATTAACCTATATCTTCAACGGGCAAATTTTTGAAAGAACACTATAAAAGGCTGAGCAATCTATTTGAGAAAAGGGTGAACTTTGTGACCTGAAACTTTCAAGCTCTTATTCAAACTATAACCTACTCAAGACATTCAAGTTCAATCCTCAAGCCTACATTACGAAGGAAATCAATCCAACACTCACCTGTGAAGGAAATACGACTTCAATCGCTTGAAGAGGAAACATTTGAAAAATCAAGGTCTACATTCCATAAAGGATTGTAGAAATGTTCAAGGTCGAACTGATCTCAAGTTTTGGAGGGCTTCGTGATCAAATCCAAGAAGCTTGAGCAAGTGGGTCAGAGTAGTAGCAAGCGCATTGCCCCGTGAAGAAGCCGAGTCGCACGAGAAGCCACTGTGTGCCCAAGGCATCTCCAGATCGAGTCCCAAAGGATCAAGTCACCAGTGTGATCAAGACTTGCATCTGGACCGATAACCACTTTGTATATTGATCAATACTTAGTGGATTCCTTCAGGAGTTGGAGAAGAGAGGAGTAGAAGAATTACCCCATCTTCAAACCTCTATAAAAATTTATTGTGTCATTTACATTTCAACACTTTAATTTCTGCATATTATTTCAATATCTGCTGATAAATTTGTTATCCAATTGATAATCAACAAAGTGTTAAAACCAAGTATTAAAACAAACTTAAACCAAATTCAAGGGTGTTAAGTCTTCCGCTGAAAACATATCATAGTCAAGTTAAGTTTTAGCCAAAACATATGAGTTATTTTATCAACAACTCAGTCGAGTCTGTTGAGTGGCTAACTCTGCTGATTAACTAACTTAGTTGTCCATAAAGGACTCAACTGTGAAGTATTAACTCTGAACGTTTTAAAATGACTAAATCGAAAAGTTGGTAAGGTTTATTCAACCCCCCTTCTAAACCTTACACTCACACCCCTTGGGACCTACAAGTGGTATCAGAGCGGTTGGTTCATTGAGCCTTCCACACTGGTTACTGAACTAGATCTCCAATTTTTCAAAGCTTGCTCTAGCACTTGATCTTTCAAAACTCCTTTATTTAGCAAAACTATTATCATGGAAGCAAATTTGACACGCATCCCTATGTTCACAATTGAGGAATTTGATGATTGGAAAATTCGAATGCGAGCTCATCTATCAAAGATTACACGATGAAATGTGGATAGTAATAGGAGATGGGCCACCGCAAATCTTGAAAGTGAACACAAATGCAAGGAGAGGAGTGGGCTTTGAAAGAAGGAGAAGAGGATGTTGCTCCCTGACCAAATGGCTATGGTTGAAAACCAAGAGCTGAATGGACAAATGATGACAGAAAAAGATACAACTTGGACAACGTGGCCAAGGACATTCTTTACAAAACTCTGGACAAAGCCATGTTCAACAAAGTCAAATCGTGCAAGACTGCAAAAGAAATCTGGGATAAGCTAACCCTGATTTGTGAGGGCTCTGAGCAAATTAAGGAAAATAAACTATCTGTTGTTGTACAGAAATTTGAAAATTTTAAGATACTTACAGGAGAAACCTTGGATCAACTGGATGCTAGGTTCACATAATTACCAATGAGCTATCTGCACTTGGAAAAGAATATACACAGAAGGAAATGTGTATGAAAATTCTAAGAAGTCTCCCAGCTGAGTGGGAAATGAAGGTCATGGCTCTGAGACATTCCATGGACCTATCAAAGACATCCAACCATGAGCTATTCTCAGATCTCAAAGCCTACGAATTTGAGCTGAGAAGAAAAGACCAAGAGGAGACAAATAGTGCCCAAAATAGTCATCTAATTGTTAAGGACGGAAGAGAGCTGAGGTCAAAGAAGTCATTGACCAAGAGGAGATAGTCCTGATGGTCAAAAGATTTAACAAGTTCTTCAACAAGAATTACAAGAGAGGCAAAGGTGAATCCTCCAGAAGACACTCAGCTCCCTCCAAGTCAAGGGAAGATAGACCACCCAAGAGAGCAGAGCATCAAAAAGTTGAATATCAAAGAGCTGACAATCCAAGGATGGAAAGAAATGATCAAAAAGTTGAAAATCTATGCTAGAACTGCAGGCAACCCGGTCACTATGCCATTGATTGCCCATATCCTGTAGTCAACAAATACAGGAATGAAGAGGAAAAAAAAGTCTTCAGAGAAAGAAGACAAGAGAAGAAAAAGGCAATGTTAGCTGCAGAGACTGCTGAGACGGTCAAGTCAAAAGACACAGCAGACTAGTAGAGTAGTGAAGCTGACTACTCAAGTGACTCAAGCCCCGATCCGTCTAATGGCCAAAGAACAAGACCAACTCGACCAAGAAGATGAGGTACACTCCAACTCATCACACTCAGATTCTAGTGATAGTGATTATGACACACACACTTCATCACCCACTAATCTTTATGATTCATTAGGCAAAATGATGAAAGACTTTGAACACATTAAATCCTCACACACACTACTAAATGAGGAAAACAAATTTACTCAAAGCCAAAACTCACAAACACTAAGGAGCCGAGTACTCTAAGTCACATAGTGATGAGAATAAAAGTCTAAAAATTTGAAAATGCTAAGTTAATAAAGCAGAGATAGTCATATAGAAAAGAGGCGAAATGACGACCTAAAAATGTGATTGCCTCATTCACTAAGGCATCTAAATCCTTAGATGGTCTTATTATGAGCCAAAGAGAATGTGGAGATAAGACAGCTTAGGATTTAATTCCTCTATGCCAAGTCAAGTTACAAGAGTGATTTTGGAAAAAGGATCTTCAAGTAATGAAGCATCTCAAAAATCCAAAACTCCAAATGATGCACACACATTCATTCCAAAGCACAACCACAAGCAAGCTGGCCTTGGTTATAAAGGAAAAGGAAAACAACCCGAGTATCTTTGAAAGGACAACTGAGAAGAAATCCAAATGAGTTCCTCAAAGAACTCCCAACAACAGAAATACTCAGAAAGAAGAAACAGAGCTACCAAAAGCCCTAGAAGTTCTATAAAAGAAACACATATGATGGGAATGGTAGAAAGTACCCAAGCCAAGCTGATTGGAATAATGTGAATTATCAGCAAAGACCTATGGAATATAAGCCTAAATGGCAAAGGCCTAGAACTCAACAAGGGCCATTCCAAAGGCAAAAGAGCTATCATCAGCACATATATGCACCCAAGCACTATCCTCAAAGATATCACAACTACCCAAGGAAGGCAATTGCCAAAACACATGCACAGCATACGACAAAAAGAGACAAAATTGTATGAACCTAAAACCCCAAGCAATTTGCCAAAGTTAATTATGATTATGGCAATCGATAGATAACAACCTCTTAGAGTCAAATCATTTGGCTATAGGTTGGTTGGATCATCTTACAATACTAACCCCTCGAACCCGCAAAATATGGGTACCTAAAACCTAATTTCCTTGATTGATTGCAAGGAGCAAATGAGTGCCAAGGAACCTGGTACATGGATAGTGGGTCGCCCGCATATGACAGAAACAAGAAAAATCATCAAAATTCAAGGAAGTTAGAGGTGCAAAAGTCATATTTGGAGGAAATGAAGCTCTAGGAGAAATAAGAGGCATTGGATCCATCAAGAAAAATGGATTAGAAATTACAGATGTTGCATATGTTGAAGGCCTCAATTTCAACTTACTAAGCATAAGTCAACTCTGTGACAAGGGCTATAATGTTGGATTCAATATGGGAGTATGCCAAATCAAGAACATTGAATCTAATGAAGTAGTGTTGCAAGGATGCAGACAAAAGAACATGTATGTGGTAGATTGGTCAACTGCAACACCAAGCACTTGTCTACTAGCAAAGAGCACAACTGAATCAAGTTGGTTGTGGCACAAGAAGTTGAGTCACCTGAACTTCAAAACAATTAACAAGCTTGCAATGAGCAATCTTGTGGAAGGACTTCCAAACTCAGTATACAAGAAGGAAAGTGTATATGATGCATGCCAGATGGAAAAACTGCACAGATATCTTGCAGATCTTCAAAGACAAGGAGAAGCAGAGACTGGCAGAAGAAGCTGAAGCTCGTGAAAAGGCCAGTATATGTCCCTTTACTGGAACCACTGATCATACACATCCTCATCTTGACATTCTCTCTGGGAGTGATGAGGATCTGGACCCTGCTGCTGCTACAGAAGAATTGGAGATGCAGCAAGCCATGCGGGAATCTAGGGTCCTACATGAGCAACAGTTATTGGAAGGACCATGGGAGTCTTCCACATCCCAGCTGGAGATTGATCTGATGGGAGTGGTGCAGCATATTGCCACTGTTGTTGCTGCCACCACTTCCCCTACTCAATCAGAAGAAGGTGTTAAGGGAAATGGCGATGAAACTGGGATTGTGGGGACCCAATCGAGCCAACCCCTAATGTAGGTGTCTTACCACCTTCCTCAACGACTGAATACTCAAAGGGAGCAGCCGGGAGTGTGAAGATGAGTGACCCCATTCAAGTCACTCACCTGGTGTGCCACCGAGGGGGAACTCCCTCCACCGCAGTTAAGGTCGGAGGATCTTTTCAGCGGTGACTCCACAACGAATCTTGGAGGCGAAGTGGAGAAGGAACAACAAATGGATACACAACAAGTTGTCACTGACGAGGCTCAGATAGTTAAGACTGTCTCAGTTGAAGTGCCAACTGCTCTGCATGCCAATGACGTTCTTGATGCAAACGAGGCACGTGGAAGGAACGCCCGGGAGTTAACACTGCTCGAGGGCAATGAAAGTGCAATCCATGGATTTGAGACTCCGGGATGCCACCTCGAGAAGACCCTAAGACACCGACACATGTCGAAGGGACCGTCCAAGGCATCGCTGCAGTTGAGACTGCATGAGGTAATGAAGGCCAACGGGAGGTTGAGACTTCCCGGGGTAAAGAGACAGAAGCACAGAGCATCCCTCATACTATCATTGATCCATCTGAAAAGGAGATAAGTGCTCTTCACGATTCCCAAAACAATCCTGATGTAACCTTTCTGGGATTTGAAGGTGAAGACGAAGCTGAGTCATCCCCTATTGTCGATCCAAAAGACTCAGCTGAGGATGTTCTCCCAAGCACGAGTAAGACCGACCTTAAGGCTACTCGCCAAACCTTTAATTTTGATGATGAGCCACGCCTGAAAATCTCATCATCGTCCGATGACGCTACTGACATGGCCGAGGACCAGTCAACTCACATGGAAAAACTAGCTGAGACCAACGAAGCTGTTGAGATAGTTGAGGCTCATCCAGCTGGGTCAAAACCCCAACAGACCACAGCTGACACACAGTCAACTGCACAGGCTACCCAAGCTGCAGCAGAATCGATGCAACCGGGCACATCACGGGCACGAGTTACCATTGAACATATTCCCGTTGTCCGTGATGATCCGTTCGAAGAATCGTTCCCTTTCTCTCTGGAGCTACCTGACCTTCTTGAAGAATCAGCTAGAGATCAAGAACATTTCCATAAACCTGATCCCGTTATTCCAACAGATACCATCGTCCCAACAGATTTCGACTTTGACGCTGCTTGGCCGCCAGCTGAGACAGAAGTGACAGCTGAGGTTCAAGAAGTTTTCAAGGCTATATTTGCAGAGATAGAGAAGATGGAGAGGCACCAGCCTCACCGGACATGAGGTGATAACCGAGATGCAAATCTTCTTTGCCGATCTGCGTGGAATAATTGTCGATCTCTGGGAATGGTGGCAATAACAACATACATGCGTGTAGAACAAGTTCGATACTTGAACTTTGTTCAATAAACGCTAGTCTAATCGGGGCCGAGAATGCTGATATGAAGAAAAGAATGCAAGAAAATATCGATCGAATGCATGAATCTCACAACACAGAGATGCAGCTGCGGCGTGAATTTCATAAGAAAGAGCTTATGCGCATAGAGGAGAACATGGAGAAGAAATTCAGTCTCCTCATGGCTGAAATGAAGCTGGTGACAGTTGAATCCAACGCCACTCGCTCTGAATTTCGTGCAGCATACTCCGCAGCAGATTCGAAGCATAACTCGCTATCGCCCGCTTAGACTTCATGATTGCCAGCTTGTTTCCAGGGGTTCCTCTCTCCTTTGATGATGCCAAAAAGGGGGAAGAGGAATACCTAAAAGCGATGGAAGGTTCTGGAGCTGAGAAGAAGGATGCAACTGTGAAGGAGAAGACAACTGAAGAACTAAGAAGAGAGAAGAAGGGAAAATCTGTTGAGGGGGAAGGTTCAAAAGATATGACCCTTATGATTGCTAAAACCCCCCAACAAGGTCTTGTCACAAAATGATATCATCAAAGAAAATCCCGATGACTCGCCACTCCAACACTCCGCAGCACCAATGGTGGCGAAAAATAGTAAAGCGAGGGATGAAGGAGGTGGAAGGAAAGATGGATGCCCGAGTTATGGATATATCTTGAAACAACATGGAGGCATTCCAACGACGAGAGAGACACATATGCCATTTCGTACGCGTCGGGCCAGGCCAAGATCTGTTGATGAATTCAAGACGCTCGTATCCGGGTTACTTACGCAAATATGTCCATGGCTCAAGCCTGGGATTTGTATTGGGAAAAAGGCCTCAAGCTATGTGAAGAAGCTTACAGCAAAGCAGACCATCGACTCTGCTTTGGTCACTCAAATTGGGAAAAAGAAGGCCCCAAGATAATACACGCCTAGAGGCGGAGGAAGAAGCGATGGAGGAGGAAGAGGTTTCGACCTAGACCTCTCGCCCAAGAACATTGAATATATAGATCCGAAAAAGAAAGGAGGGATCTATTGGGATTCGACGAAGTAGCCAACCCGCAAGTGGCCAAGAACAATCTTTGAGTATGTAAAAAGAATTGAAGAAGAAAATAGAAGACAAACTCAAATTTGTGGGAAGAAAGACAAGAAAGAAAAAGAAGAGATGAAGCTGCCAGAAAAGCATATGAGAAAAAGAAAGCATCTGAAGAAGAGAAGAAGAGAAATAGATCAAAAGAAGACAGAGCTGATGAGGAAAGAAAGAGGCAGCGAAGGAGATGAAGTGTTGATGTCCACCCCTTCATGTATTTTACTATGTAAATACATCTTTATGTAAGTCCTCTGTACATCGAATAAAATTGTATAATTTCTATACTTGCGTAGATATAGAATAGCATGGTTACATTAAACTCTGCTTAAGCTTTGATACACTCTATAAATAGCTGTGTAAAGAACAAGAATGTTATGATCAATAAAAGATTGATTCTACGCATACATTATGTGATTCTACATTATCTGTACGTATCTTTGCTGTCTAATTATTGTATGAATGTTTTAAGTTTTGGCATCATCAAAAAGGGGAAATTGTTGGGAAATTAATTTTTAGATTTTGATGAATGACATGTAAAACTTAGAATAGAAAGTTGGCACCCCATTTTCGTTGTAAATTGCATTGTAATAGATAGGGCTGGCCGAGCTGAGTTAAGTCGGCTATGCCTCGAACATGCAAGAAGTCAACC
Organism: Rehmannia glutinosa; assembly: GCA_016081115.2. Classification (NCBI taxonomy): domain Eukaryota; kingdom Viridiplantae; phylum Streptophyta; class Magnoliopsida; order Lamiales; family Orobanchaceae; genus Rehmannia; species Rehmannia glutinosa. The sequence goes on along the minus strand of JABTTQ020003388.1, from coordinate 301,231 downwards.
CCGGAGACTAGAAGGAAGACTCACGAGAGGCGGTGAGTGTGGCGAAGAAGAGAAGACAGAAACACTGAAGGTGCAGCTGAGATGCAGCTGAATGAAGTGTCAGTCAAGTCAACTCAAGATAGCCAAGTCTCAAGTTGAAGTGACAGATGAGTCATCCAATGATTGAAAGTTGAGTTGAAGTCACCTGCGGAAGTCAAGGAAATACAGTCAAGTCGAGATAACTGAAAGAGATCCATTGCACAGAAGTCAAGAAAATTACTTAAACAAGTAATACTTCCATACTGTCTTTCTTAAAGTGCTCGACCCGAAGCGTGCAAAAGGAATAAACCAATGGGAAGCTCGCACCGTGTCGAACTCGAAAAGTCAAGACTCATTCACACGAGGAAATGTCAATTCCAAGAACTGCAACAAGACAAGCCAACGACCACAAATGTCTTTTGAAAATTAACATATCTCTTCAACAGGCAAATTTCCGAAAGAACACTATAAAAGGCTGAGGAATCTATTTGAGAAAAGGGTGAACTTTGTGACCTAAAACTTTCAAGCTCTTATTCAAACTATAACCTACTCAAGACATTCAAGTTCAATCCTCAAGCCTACATTACGAAGGAAATCAATCCAACACTCACCTGTGAAGGAAAGACGACTTCAATCAGTTGAAGAGGAAACATTTGAAAAATCAAGGGGTCTACATTCCACAAAGGATAGTAGAAAGATTCAAGGTCGAACCAGTCTCAAGTTTTTGGAGGGCTTCGTGATCAAATCCAAGAAGCTTGAGCAAGTGGGTCAGTAGTAGCAAGCGGTACCGCCCGTGAAGAAGTCTGAATCGATAAATGCGAAAGCTTGTTGTGTGACCAAGCGTCTCCAAACCGAGTCCCAAAGGATCAAGTCACCGTGTGTGATCAAGACTTGCATCCGGACTGATAACCACTTTTATATTGATCAATACTTAGTGGATTCCTCCAGGAGTTGGAGAAGAGAGGAGTAGAAGAATTACCCCATCTTCGAACCTCTATAAAAATTTATTGTGTCATTTACATTTCAACACTTTAATTTCTCGCATATTATTTCAATATCTCGATAAATTTGCTATCCAATTGATAATCAACAAAGTGCTAAAAACCAAGTATTAAAACAAACTTAAACCAAATTCAAAGGTGTTAAGTCTTCCAATAAAACATATCACAGTCAAGTTAAGTTTTAGTCAAAACAATTTGAGTTATTTTATCAACAGCTCGGTCGAGTGCGTTGAGTGACTAACTCTGGCCGATTAACTAACTTAGCCGTCCATCAAGGACTCAACTCGAAAAGTATTAACTCAACGTTTTAAAAGGACTAAATCGAAAAGTTGGTAAGGTTTATTCAACCCCCCCTTCTAAACCTTACACTCACACCCCTTGGGACCTACAGTAGTTTAGCTACAATTCAGAAAGGAATGATTTCAATAAGTACTCGTATATAACAAGTTATATCACAACAACAATACACAAGACATAGAAAAAGTATATTCATTGATGTGAAAATTGAATACACCCGAATGAGTTCATACAACAGGAATATAGAATCGAAGATAGACTAGAGTCAGGATACAACTTGATCAAAGTACAACAGAAAGCAAAATACAACAGGATGGAAATAATCGTCGGCTAAAATCTAGCATAGAAGCTATCTAATCGGTGAGGTTGCCGTCATCATCACTAGAGGCCTCGTCCATAACCGGAACCTGATCGGGTTGAGGTACCGCCTCAGCATTAGGCCAGTCGGCTAAATCTGGCCACCGCTCCAGTCCAAGAGCATCATCAAGAGGGGTGGCTTCAAGCGCCTCGGGCTCTTCGTCCTCCATTGGATCCTCATCGGGATCCTCTTCAGGATCTTCTTCAGGATCCTCCTTGGGATCCTCTTCATTATAAGCCTCGGAGTCGGGCATGGGTTCCGCTTCTTAGAATTTTTAGGAGCATCAACCACAAGTTGTAGTTAAAACAACAATAGTAGAAAGTTGGAAAGAAATAAAACTCGTAGGAAAATTAAAGATTGATTTTTCCATCACTTTTCATTATCTTATTTTTCACCTCATCTCTATAGAATAACTTGAAGATATTTATAAATTTTCAAGGGTTACGTTGAACATGTCACACCCCAAATGAGACACGACGGCGATCAATCACTTAAACAGAAATAAACCTAACATTCTAGAAAACGATGCAACAATCCCAAGAGAAACAAGGTCTAAAAATGAAAACTACAAGACAAAGATCGATTACAATTACATCCCAACAACCAAATAGCTTACGGATCGTAACTAGGAAATAAAGTACACATCATATCACCACAAAGTGTCCAAGGGTCCTACGCCCTTAAATTACAAAAATTCCAGAATGCAAAGAAAATAAAATAGTCCAACAGCAATAAAAGTAAAAGGAGTGTCGCCCACATCAACGGTAGGAATTCAATCTGTGGTAGGTTCGACGTCTTCAACGTACTCTTCATCTAAAGGTTGGAAAACATGAGGGGATGAGACAGAAATCTCAGTGGATGGGGTGATCGTGTGCAAGTGTGGCGATATATATATTTAATGCGAGAAAACGGTTGTATGAAAACGCGTGAGGTATGATGCATAATTTCACACATAGCCCACAAAGATCGTGATAAATATGTATTAAGTAATATATTTATACCGTTTAAGAAATAGTTCGTGGTCACACGCATACCACGATGATTCAAGCAAGACAGAGGATTGCGTCGATGTGTAGCGCCAATCCCATGCAAGGCAATTAGTGGTTGCGTACTGAAGTGTAGCGCCAACCCATGCATTACAAGTAGCGGTTGCGTACTAAAGTGTAGCGCCAACCAAACGTTCCGCTCAACTCCGGAATCGTGTGGATCGGACAACGATTACTTCGTTCTTCCTTGTAACTCCCGTTCATGATGGTCCAAGACTGTCACCTTATCGCTCCATAGGCAAAGACAAAATCCACGCTCGAGCTAGCAAGGCTCGGATTTGTCATAATCATGATTATACCTCAAGTCTACGACCGCTTCTCTTGGACAAACTACGTCCCTCGCCATGGGGATTAGGGGCGATGGGGCCGAAGAGTGGAATAGCAGCCGAGCTGCCCGGTTCCCATCCCCCGACATATCCATTCCGACGTGGAGCTCGACACACCAAGTTGACTCGTACAAGAAATTAAATACACGTTCGTAGTCAACCAGCAATGAGTATATTGATTCGGGAAGCAGTTCATGAAAAGTTTTCGAAAATTTGCGTAAAGTAATTATGGCGTTGGTGGAGTTATTTGGATGCAGATGATTATCGGGAGGATAAGTAATCTTCGATATCTTGAAAGATTAGGTGGAACATAAGTCCCGTTATAGATTCGAAATCGCAAGACGAGGAAGTCGCCCCGCGATCGGGTATTAATCGGTCAAGACAATCCGACAAGTCAAGGAGTTTTAAGAAAATAAAATATTTTAATCAATAATTAAATTCCGAGGGTCCAGGACTATTTCATTAAAATAAAAATAATTCGAGTTAGGTCCTTGTAAAAAGAAAATTTACAATTAGCCCCGTTTTGTAAAAACCAATTCTTTTTGGGGTTAAAAATTAATAAATAAATATCCCGACCTTAGAAAATAATGAGGTCAGTTCTTAAATTCTCTAAATTGTTCAGAGATTCAGTTTTTTAAAGTTTTGAGGTCGAGTTTTTATAAAATTCTCACATTAGCCCCAAATTTGTTAAAATTGTCATTTCGGTCCCCAAGTTTAAAATAATTGGAACTCACAACCGGGAAGGGCTTTTAATGTGATTCCAGTTGGAAAATGTCACTAAGGTCAGTGGGATATTGGGACAAAAATAGTTTTTAAAAGAAGCAAGTATAGGTCCCTTAACCTTTGAAAATCTCATTTTTGTCCCATTTTGAAATAATTGCCTTTAAGGCTTCTAGGGGTCCAATTGTTATGAAATTTAAACCTTGGGTCCAAAATATCATTATATTATAGTTAAATTAGTATTTCCAGGTCCATGGATTGCATAAGTCCTGGAAATTTCATTTTGGTCCTAAATTTTAATCTTTTACAATTTGGTCCCTCAAGTTTTATAAAATTACTTTCCAAGCTCTAAACACTTGGATTTTTGGAATACACTTAAAATATGTCATTTCCAGTCCCTTAAGAGTTAAAATATTAAATTTTAAAATAGGGTCTGGTACAGTTTCGTAAATTACAAAATAGCCCTTAAAATTCTAAAATTTTACAATCTAGTCCTTGGGCTTTTAAGGGTTGATTTTATTTATCTAAAAACTCTTAAAACTTTATTAAAATATCCAAACATGATTTTTGAACCTGAGTTCAGTCCCAAAACTCGAAAATTACAGAGGGGTCCCTTAAGTTTTATTTTCTTGCCATTAAGTCCACCAACTTTCTATTTTTGCATTTTAAGTCCAAAAATCGAAATTTAATCAATTACGCTCGACTTGTCCAGGTTATAAGTCATACAAAACATGGATTTCAAGAGTCATAAACATACATGTCCATTTCATGCAAGCATTCATCAAGTACAACAATAAAGTGTACATGTATGTCCTATTTTTCGATAAATAGCATTTTCGAGCAACACTTGAGAAATTTTCCAACTTGATACAAGAAAATAGCATGTAATACATAATATATATCTCAAGTGCTCAATAACAAAATACTACATGCATATTTCCAATTTAAAACACCTAGAAGTTGAAAGGATTTTTCCACTCACCTTAAAGATCGGTTTGTTGGTGAAAATGGGATAAATCTCTCTCGATGAAGAAGTGACTTAGGTCAGCCCCTAAGTCAGGGAATATCAAAAAATATAGGAGTTAGAAGAATGTGGTTAAAAATTTAGGGAAAAGAAGAAGATAGTGAGAAAATTGGAAATATTACACTTACCTTGTGTAATGAGTAAAATGTGACTAGTAATGGCTTCAAAGTGTAAGGTTTTGGTCACCCTTAATGTCAACCACCAAGGTCAGCCCCTAAAACTCCAAAAATGAAAATGGAGTGTCAAAATTTGGAAAATAGAAAGAGAAGAAGAAAATGTACTAAAAATTCCATTTCTTACCTTCTAGTCCAATTTCTTAACAATTTTTCTTCAAGATGACAAGTCTCTTAATATCTTCAATGGTCTTCTAAGTAAACCTCAAAATCAAAAATCAAACTTAATTAGGAGGTGAAAGAGATGAGTTAGGTGATATACAAAATGGATTGAACAAGAAATGTTTCTTACCTTTGGAGTGTAGTTTCGAATTTTTTTGAAGAGTAGGGAGATGAATTCTTGAAGTTTTTGGTTATGTGTTTGTGAAGAAGATGAAACAATAGGTAGAGAGATGTAGGAGGATTTTTAGAGAGAGAGAAGAGAAAATACAAGACTTAGGAAAATTTTGTGTTGGTGAAATGAAGTAAATGGTAGGGGTAAAAGACAAAACAAAATTGCTTTGGTTGGTTAGATGATGAGTTAGGGAATAATTGAGGAAATTAGGGAATAAAGTAATATTTAGGCAACTTTATTAGGGACAATTGGCCAAAAGCTATATTTTAGGGGGAAATTTAAAAATTTGTCTTGTTTGACCAATTGGGTGGTTGAAATTGTAGGATTATTCTAAGATGTAGGTTTGTATTAATGGTGTAAAAATACACAAGATGAATACACAAGGTGTACATGTACAAGAGTTGGGAGATATTTCTACACTTAAAATACCATCATGGTCGTCCCTTAAGGGGTATTTTGGTAATTTCATATATATTTTTTTGTCCCAAAATTGATGATAATAGATGAATAATATCAATCTCCAAAATAATTAGTGATTTCCTTGATCACTTATAAGTCTCATGATCACTTATTCTAAATCGAATTCTTAATTCTATATGTGAAGCCCCGATTTTTCCGAACATATAATTGATTCTTATTGTAGTCTATGTATTTGATCGACTATTTTACCGCGCCACCTTGACGGGTAATTATCATTAATATATATTTTGTATTTTATTTCATTTTATTTAATTACTTATGATCATGATCATCATTACTTCTATTTCACATTTATGATCACTTGATTGATCATTATTACTATTTTTGTATTTATTAGTCACCTTAGAAATTTAAGAGACTATTTATTTTACAGACTTTTACCTTATAGAATTAAGAATTTGATCTAGATTAAGTGATCATGAGACTTATAAGTGATCAAGGAAATCACTAATTATTTTGGAGATTGATATATTTCATCTATTATCATCAAATTTGGGACAAAAAACAAATATATGGAATTACCAAATTACCATATAGTGGACGGCCATGGTGATGATTTTTGGAGTAGATATCACCCAACTCTTGTACATGTACACCTTATGTGGTCATCTTGTGAATAATTATACCATTAATTCAAACATTATACACATCATCTTATACATCAATTCTTTACTATTAAAATTTCCCAACATGTTGGAGTCTTCCCAACATTCATTCTCTTCCTATACCTTGCCCATACTTTTGACCACCCTTTTGTCTCCATGCAAGAGACAATTTGCAAGACACAAAATTAATCAAAAAAATCCCTCTCTCTCCCCCCTAATGTGGACGACCACATTGAGAAAAAATGAACAAATTTTGTTCATTTCATCAAACACATTCTAATTCTCAAGCTAATTCTCCTCCTTCTCTCTAACCTCTCTCTAAAAATCATTTACACCTTCAAATCTTCAAACACAAAATCATTCACATCTTCAAATCTTCAAACACCAACTCTTCACATCTTCAAATCTTCAACATAAGTTCTTCATATCTTCAAGTATCCCTTCTTCACATCTTCAAATATTCAAACAAAAGTCCTTCACATCTTCAAACCCATCTTCATATCTTCAAGAACATCTTCTTCCTAACATCAAACATACTTTCTTTCTTCAAACATCTAAACCAAAACAAACAATCTTACCACTTAAACACCAAAAATTCGAACACTCCCTATCTCAAGGTAAGAAATTTCACTCCTCAATTCAACTTAAAATCTTGCTACTCATCACCTTCTCCTTTTAATTTAAGTTTATATTTTGGATTTTGAGGTACTTAGAAGACCACTTGGAGACATGCATACATGGTGGTGAAATTTGAAGACTTGAAGAATAACTAGTAGAGAAATTTGGACTACAAGGTAAGAATTGGACACTAGAGCCCTTCTTTCTTTCTTCTTTCCTATTTTTTTCAAATTTTAACACCCCTTTTTCATTTTTGAGAAATAGGGGCTGACCTTAGGTGATTTTGGAGTTGAACCAAAATTTCCAAATTTGAAGCTTCAACTAGTTTCAAATCACCTACTACACAAGGTAAAGTGTAGTCTTTCCAATTTTCTTATCTCCTTCTTTTTCTCTTTAATTTTTCTCTCATTTTTCTAACTCCAAATTTTTGATATTTCTTGACTTAGGGGATGACCTAAGTGACCTCATCCAAAGTTGTGAAATTTTCCCTTTTTATTTCACAACTTTCCAATTTAAGGTGGGTGGAAAAACTCTTTCAACTTCTAGGTGCTTTTGTTAAAATGCATGTAGAATTTTGATCATGAGCCCTTGAGATATATAATCTATGTATTGCATGTCAATTTTATATATCAAATCATGAAAATTCTCAAGAGTTGCTCAAAATTGCTATTTATTGGATTTTAGGTGCATGCATGTACAATTTAATGTTCTATTTGATGAATTCTTGTATGAATTGGACATGCATGTGTATGATCTTTGAAATCCATGTTTTGGATGACTTATAACCTGGACAAGTCGAGCATAATTGATTAAATTTCAATTTTGGACTTAAAAATGCAAAAATAGAAAATTGGTGGACTAAATTGCAAGAAAATGAAAGTTAAAGGACCCCTCTGCAAATTTCGATTTTTGGCACTGTACTCAGGTTCAAAAATGACTTTTGGACATTTTAATAAAGTTTTAAGAGTTTTAAGATAAATAAAATCAACCTTTAAAAGCCCAAGGACTAGATTGTAAAATTTTAAAAGTGTAAGGGCTACTTTGTAAATTTTGAAACTGTACCAGACCTTAATTTTAAAATTTGAAATTTTCACTCTTAAGGTACTGGAAATGACATATTTTAGGGCTTGGAAAGTAATTTTTCTGAAATTGAGGGACTAAAGTGTAAAAGACTAAACTTGAGGACCCAAATGAATTTTCCAGGACTTATGCAGCCCATGCACCTGGAAATACTAACTTAACTGTAAATTGATTATATTTTGGACCCAAGGTTCAAATTTCATAACAATTGGACCCCTAAAAGCCTTAAAGGCAATTATTTCAAAATGGGACAAAAATGATATTTTCAAAAGTTAAAGGACCTAAACTTATTTCTTTTAAACACTGTTTTTGTCCCAATATCCCACTAATCGTAGTGACATTTTCCAACTGGAATCACATTAAAAGCCCTTCCGGTTTGTGAGTTTCGATTATTTTAAACTTAAGGTCCGAATTGGCAATTTCAACAAATTTGTGGCCAATGTGAGAATTTTATAAAAACTCGACCTCAAAACTTTAAAAACCTAAATCTATGGACAATTTGGAGAATTTAGGAACTGACCTCATAATTTTTCAAGGTCGGGATATTTATTTATTTAATTTTTAACCCCAAAAGTTTTGGTTTTTACAAAACGGGGCTAAATTGTAATTTTTCTTTTATAAAGGACCTAACTCAAATTATTTTCCCTTTTACTAAAACAGCTCTGGACCCTCTGACTTGGATATTTAATTAAAGTATCTGTTTTTCTCAAAAACCCTCGACTTATCGGACCGATTCGACCGATTAATACCCGATCGCGGGGCGACTTCCTCGTCTTGCGGTTTTGAATCTATAACGGGACTTATGTTCCACCTAATCTTTGAAGATATCGAATATTGCTTATCCTTGATAAGGGTCTTTTTATGCACATTTTATGTGTATATTTGAGTAGAATTCGAGTTATTTTATTGTTAGTTTTGTAAATTTTTGATTGTACATAGTTCATATTACTCCGAGGTGCTTTTATTGATGTAGATTGACCATTCGGGCTAATTTTGGTGAATTTCGGACCATGGATTCATGTCAAAACATACCGGGAGTTTAAGGATGCAAAAACGCCGAAATTCCAAGCCAAACGCGTCATTTCGGGGCCTTTTTGGTCCAACACGGGCAGGGGTGTCGGGCAACACGGCCGTGTTCCGCGGGAGCTAAAAACTCGATTTTTTCGCACAAAACAGCCTCCGACACGGCCAGGCCGTGTTCCCAACACGGCCAGTGTCAGAGAGACACGGCCGCCGGCCGTGTTGGGAAGCACGGCCATGTCTCCCGATTCCCTGTGTGATAAAAACAAAGACGGCCCGGCCGTTGCTCGGCGACACGGCGTGTCCGGACCTCTTTTTGCAACTTTTCTTTGCGGAATTTGGGGAAAACTCACCAACCAACCCATTTTGGCCACTTTTGTACACTTTTAACACCCTATTTTGCTGAAACATGTCTCCATGTCCCCTCCTCATCACTTGAATACAAGAATTCACCAACCAACAAGGAAAATGGAGGCAATTGTTTAACAAAAGAGAGTACTATCAATGTATTGGTTGCCTATAAAAGCCAAGGTTGAAGTTGGGAGAGGCATTCATTAGATACTCGGAAAATATTCATTGTATTCATTTCATTAAGTAGAATTGGGATCAAGGGTCTTGGAGGAGTAAGCTTGAGGCAACATTGGGGAAGAAGGCTTGGAGCAACATCATCAAGTCAATTGAGATTTTGATAAAGATAAGTACACCATGTCTATAATGTTTACATCTTCTTGTGTAATTTATTCTTTGGTCAAAATCATGTGTAGCTAAACTCCTAGTGTTTGAATGTAATGAACTCTAGAATGGATTTGTGATTAAGGTGTGTATGTTTTTAATAAAATCTTCATATTTTGTGTGATTCACTTATATTATGCTTCGTTCATTCGAATTGATATATGCGCAATATTGATTTGAAGTTTATTTTTCATCCGGGAAATCGAGAGATTCATGGTGTAATAGAACCTATATAAGTGAAAAGAGTTGCATGCAATCCTAGATATAGGACGACATAAATCTTTTGGATTAGGGTCAAACCTAATATGGGAATTCACAAATCGCTATAATGCTGTCTTGAGGGTTTTAACTAGAAAGAGATTTGATTAATCAACTTGAGATTAGAAGTTTTTCGCCTTGAGAAAGGGTTTAACTTAAATTGGGAATTTCTACGGTCCACAAGACATGAGATTTTATTAAAAGAGGTTGGTTTTTGCTTAAGGGCTTACGGTTGTATTTTTAACTTGTCAAATCACAAAAACATTCTAGAGGGATTTACATTCAAACACATTTCTATCTCTTGATTTCTTATTTTACAAATCTTCCTTTATTTTTACAATTTATAATTTGTTTTCCTTTTCATCAAACAAAAACTCAAAAATTGTTAGATTAAATAACAAAAAGACTGTAATTATTAGTACTTACAATCCTCGTGGGAATGACACTTTCGGTACTCAATAATCTATACTATAAAACGATAGGTGCACTTGCCTACGTTTTTAAAGGTAGCTTTTGAGCCATCAAGTTTTTGGCGCCGTTGCCGGGGATTGTAATATTAAGGACACCTTATTTTTGTTAATTTAATCATTTTTTTATTTTATTTCATCATTTGTCTTTCTTTTTATCTATCTTTGTAAGTCTTGGATTACACTTATCCTCTTTATTTACCGCATGCATGCCTACTCGTCGCCGAATTTGGAAGCGCGACACCGCCGAGCAACACGGAGGAAAGTATTAATCTGAGACCACGAGGAGGATATTAACGAAGGCAAAGATCCCGATATGGCGGATGAACAACAAAGAACCATGTACGACTATGCAAAGCCGTCTATGGACGACACATCATCTAGCATCGTGAGGCCCGCTGTTGTAGCCAATAATTTGAAATCGAATCAATGTCATTCAAATGGTGCAACAATTCGCTCAATTTGATGGCCTACCGCATTTAAGATCCGAATAATCATATCGCAAATTTCCTCGAAATTTGCGATACATTCAAAATCAATGGGGTCTCACGATGATGCCATCCGTTTACGCCTATTCCCATTTACTCTTCGGGGCGGGCTAAACAATGGCTAAATACTTTGCCAAAGGAACGACGATTACAACGTGGAACATCATGGCGAAAAGTTCCTTTTGAAATATTTTCCACCGCCAAAATCGCACGATTGAGGAATGAAATCTCTTCATTCACTCAAGAAGATGACGAGACCTTGTACGACACTTGGGAGAGATTCAAAGAATTGTTGCGGAAATGCCCACACCATGGCCTACCTATTTGGATGCAAGTCCAAACATTTTATAATGGGCTACTTTCTCGCAACAAGACAAATGATCGATGCAATGGCGGGGAACTCTTAATAACAAAACGCGGAAGCCGCCAGATTTGATCGAGGAATGGCCATGAACGGCTACCAATGGCAATCCATACGAGGTAAAACTAACAGTCGCTTGGTGTGTATAATGCAGATCACGGTAGTTACGCTCGCCGCACAGTCGAAGCATTGACCCAAAAGATCGACGATCTAGCAGCTCCTAAACCACCACCACCGCATGTTTTATCTTGTGAAACTTGCGGAGGATTGCATAATCATCGTGGATCGCCCACACACACAATACCTCACGCCGAACATGCTAATTACGTTGGGAATCAAGCGAAATTACCCAAGTAATCCTTACAGCAACACATATAATCCTGGGTGGCGACAACATCCTAATTTTGGTTGGGGAAATCAAGGCCAACCACGACCTAATCCCAATCCTGATCTACACACGTCTCCCGGATTTCAGCCAAATCAAGGTAAACCTAACTTGGAAGATCTTATAACAAAGTTTGTGCAATCAACAGATACCCGATTCCAGGCGGTGGAAACATCCTTGAGAAATCAAGAGGCATCTATCCATAATCTGGAAAACCAAATAGGCCAGATTGCGAAGATGATTTCCGAAAGGCCACAAGGAAGTTTGCCGGGTAACACCGAGCCAAACCCAAGGGAGCACGTAAAGGCAATCACCATCAGTTTTCCATATGAGCATGATTATGCCAACACCACCATGCAGAAATATGTGGAGGACGACAAACACGAAGAAAAGCCCATGAAAAAGGTGGTCGCCGAATACAAGCCCAAGATCCCTTACCGGAGTCTAACCGAAGAAGATAGAAGGGAGGACAAATTTGGTAAGTACCTTGATTCTTTCAAACAATTACATGCCAATATTCCATTTGTTGACCCTCATACAAAGCATGTTAGGGATCTTAATGACATCATTCCTAGTGAAAATAAGCTTAACAAATTATCAAATGTGCGATTGAATGATAAATGTCCTTCCAATGAACTACCACAAAAATTTAATGATCCAGGAAGCTTTATTATCCCTTGCACAATTAATGATTTACCTGTTGATAGGGCACTAGCCGACTTGGGAGCTAGTATCAACGTGATGTCTTATGAAACATTCAAGCATGCGGAATTAAGTGAACTTAAACCTATTAGGATGGACATTCAATTAGCCGATAAATCGATTAAACATCCTAGAGGTATTGTTAAAGATGTGCTAGTTAAGATTGATAAATTCATATTCCCAGTTGATTTTATTATTCTTGACATTCATGATGATATAGAAGTTCCCTTAATTCTAGGGCGTCCCTTTTTGGCTACCGCTAAATCTCTCATTGATGTGCATGATGGAAAGCTTACTTTGAGAGTAGGGGTGAACAAGTTATCTTTAAAATTCCTTTGAGAAATCCTATAAATGATACTTGTTTTCCTATAAACTTGATTGAGACAAGGATAAATGATTCTTTGATTGATATGTCTTCTAATAAATCCTTGAAAGTATGTGATGTTCAATGTGCAAAAGTTTCCACAGATGAATCCCATTTTGAGAATAACATGCGAAAAAATAGGACCATGAAGGTCAATTGTTCGAAAATCGATACGGTGGCGATGTTGTTCAAAGAGATAACTTTTTTCATAAGTTCAAGGCTCCGCCCGATTAAATCTTCACATTTAGGTGAAATGGTCCAGCTATACGACGTTAAAGAAGCGCTACCTGGGAGGCAACCCGATGTTTGTGTGCAATTGTTTTCATTTATTTTTATTTTATTTTATTTTCTTTCAAAATAATCACAAGTCCTTAGAGTCATTTTCAAATCATTAAAAAAAAAAAAAACTCTTGAGCTTCTTCTTGCTTGTCCTAATTGGGAATATTTGAGATTTCACGGTATTCGGGTTGTGGGTTGCTTAACTTTGATTAGGTATGAAGATGCCGTTGAAGGTCCCGCACAAAACAACCCAATGGTCGCTCAACACCGATTCCACTATTGTAGTAAGGTCGTATTTTTTTTTTCCACCTCTTTTATATCATTCTAATTTCTTTGTTTTTTTTGAGTGTTTTGTGTGTGTTTGTCCATTTTTTCTTTCACATTGAGGACAATGTGAATCTTAAAGTTGGAGGTGGGTACAATAACATTTTCGGAATGCTTGTGTGTTTGTTTTCAAGAGATGTGATTTTTTAACAAATTGAGTATTTGCTAGTCAATAACTTGCCCAATTATACCTATATTAACTTGTTAATTTGTGTTTTCGTGTGAAAGCAATTGATTGTCTAGGATAGATTGACGTAGATGCGGGCTAAATTTTGACGAGATTTCCAACACCATAAATACTTGATGTGTTAAGGCATATACGACGATACTTAGTGCTATGAACTTCCGAGAACTCATGATTTAGTAGTGGTTAACTAGTTGTTAAACCAAGCTTGTGAATAAAAAAAAAAGAGAAAAAAAAATAATAAAAAAAAAAAAAAAAAAACGGACCAATCGAGGTTATACTCCTCTATTTGTTGTTGCTTAGTAACTAGAGCATTCATGAGCCCCATGTTTGTCTTTTTACGTAAAACGGCGACACGAATATGAGTATGAAAAACCACCCTAGGAGTGTTTGAACAGAAATTCAAAATATAAACCTAGTGGAAGCATGTCTCGAAAGGTCCCCAAAAAAAAAAGAACGAAAAAAAAGAACGAAAAAAAAGAGGAGAATGAATACTCCTTGACTTCTCATTCCAATAAAGTTCAAGAAGCTTGGTTATATGACTAGTAAGCTAACTACAATGATCTATTGAATTCTTGTATTTTCATGGCGTTATTGAATTGAAGTTGTTCATAACTATCGATTTGTGGAGTGATGATTTCAAGTCCTAATAATGCCTCGCCGATATTACGTCTTTCTTGACAATCGATCGTTTTACAAAACTATGTTTTTACTTAATGGTTAATTCGGGTTGAGAAGGCCAAGAACTTGACTACTTATGTTCAATATGTTGAAAAAAAAAATCATCTTTGTATGTTATGATTTATTGAATCCCTCTTTTTGATATAATGTTTTGCTTGAGGACAAGCAAAGTTCAAAGTTGGAGGTGGTTTGATAAGGGTCTTTTTATGCACGTTTTATGTGTATATTTGAGTAGAATTAGTTATTTTATTGTTAGTTTTGTAAATTTTTGATTGTACATAGTTCATATTACTCCGAGGTGCTTTTATTGATGTAGATTGACCATTCGGGGCTAATTTTGGTGAATTTCGGACCATGGATTCATGTCAAAACATACCGGGGAGTTTAAGGATGCAAAAACGCTCGAAATTCCAAGCCAAACGCGTCATTTCGGGGCCTTTTTGGTCCAACACGGGCAGGGTGTCGGCAACACGGCCGTGTTCCACGGAGCTAAAACTCGATTTTTTCGCACAAAACAGCCTCCGACACGGCCAGGCCGTGTTCCCAACACGGCCGTGTCCAGGAGACACGGCCTGGCCGTGTTGGGAAGCACGCCATGTCTCCCGATTCCCTGTGTGATAAAACAAAGACGGCCCGGCCGTTACGGGCGACACGGCGTGTCCGGACCTCTTTTTGCAACTTTTCTTTGCGGAATTTGGGGAAAACTCACCAACCAACCCATTTTGGCCACTTTTGTACACTTTTAACACCCTATTTTGCTGAAACATGTCTCCATGTCCCCTCCCTCATCACTTGAATACAAGAATTCACCAACCAACAAGGAAAATGGAGGCAATTGTTTAACAAAAGAGAGTACTATCAATGTATTGGTTGCCTATAAAAGCCAAGGGTTGAAGTTGGGAGAGGCATTCATTAGATACTCAGAAAATATTCATTGTATTCATTTCATTAAGTAGAATTGGGATCAAGGGGTCTTGGAGGAGTAAGCTTGAGGCAACATTGGGGAAGAAGGCTTGGAGCAACATCATCAAGTCAATTGAGATTTTGATAAAGATAAGTACACCATGTCTATAATGTTTACATCTTCTTGTGTAATTTATTCTTTGGTCAAAATCATGTGTAGCTAAACTCCTAGTGTTTGAATGTAATGAACTCTAGAATGGATTTGTGATTAAGGTGTATGTTTTTAATAAAATCTTCATATTTTGTGTGATTCACTTATATTATGCTTCGTTCATTCGAATTGATATATGCGCAATATTGATTTGAAGTTTATTTTTCATCCGGGAAATCGAGAGATTCATGGTGTAATAGAACCTATATAAGTGAAAAGAGTTGCATGCAATCCTAGATATAGGACGACATAAATCTTCCGGATTAGGGTCAAACCTAATATGGGAATTCACAAATCGCTATAATCTTTGTCTTGAGGGTTTTAACTAGAAAGAGATTTGATTAATCAACTTGAGATTAGAAGTTTTTCGCCTTGAGAAAGGGTTTAACTTAAATTGGGAATTTCTACGGTCCACAAGACATGAGATTTTATTAAAAGAGGTTGGTTTTTGCTTAAGGGCTTACGGTTGTATTTTTAACTTGTCAAATCACAAAAACATTCTAGAGGATTTACATTCAAACACATTTCTATGTCTTGATTTCTTATTTTACAAATCTTCCTTTATTTTTACAATTTATAATTTGTTTTCCTTTTTCATCAAACAAAAACTCAAAATTGTTAGATTAAATAACAAAAAGACTGTAATTATTAGTACTTACAATCCTCGTGGAATGAGACTCCTGTGACTCAATAATCTATACTATAAAACGATAGGTGCACTTGCCTACGTTTTTAAAGGTAGCTTTTGAGCCATCAATCCTTCCGATAATTATCTTCATCTAAATAACTCCACCAACGCCATATTGCTACTCGTGAATTTTCAAAAAATTTCCTGAACTGCTTCCCTGAATCAATAATACTCGACTGCCTAGTTGACTACCTGTACTTGTATTTACTTTCCCGCCTCGAGTCAACTTGGTGTGTCGACCTCACGTCGGAATGGATACGTCGGGGATGGAATCGGCGCTCGGTACCGCTATTCCACTCTTCCTACCCCATCGCCCTAATCCCGCAATCGAGGGACAGAGTGTCCAAGGAAGCGGATCGTAGTACTTGAGGTATAATCATGATTATGACAAATTCGAGCCTTGCAAGCTCCACTGTGGATTTTGTCTTTGCCTACGGAGCGATAAGGTGACAGTTCTTGGACCATCCTGCCCGGGGAGTTACAAGGAAGAACAAAGAAATCGTTGTTCCGATCCACACGATTCCGGAGTTATCGGACCCGTTTGGTTGGCGCTACAAATCCGTGCACGCAATCGCTACTTGTTTTGCATTGGTTGGCGCTACAAACCGTCACGCAACCATTATTTGTCTTGCATGGGATTGGCATTACATTTCCGTGCGCAATCCTACTGTCTTGATCAATCACATAGTGCTTGTGTGACCATGAATCAAGCTTCTCGAATCGTATAAATATATTACTTAAATATATTTATCACGATGCTTGTGGACTGTGTGTGAATTCATGCATCATACTCACGCGTTTTCATATAACTGTTTTCTCGCATTAACTATATATATCGCCACACTTGCACACGATCACCCCATCCACCGAGATTTCTCTCATCCCCACCCTTTTTTCTAACCTTAGATGAGGACTTCGTTGAAGATCTTTGAACCGACCACGGATTGAGCCCTTGTACTCGCTTGTCGATTTACTATCTTTTGTTGTTGATGTCGTTGGACTTGTTACTATTATTTGTTGTTGGACTTACTACTTCTTGTTGTTGTCATTGGACTCTTTTCTTGTGTTTGTTGTTGGACTCTTGTATTTCTTTTCATTCCGGTTTGTAACCGAAGGGCGTAGGACCCTTTGACTTTTAAGTTGTTATCTTTAGATCATATCGGGGATGTAATTTGGAATATGGATATTGTGGACTGTAAGTTGTAATTTGTACTTGTTCTTTATTTCGCTGCTATTTAGACTCTGTTCCATTGGGTTTTGATGATATTCGTCTAGAATGTCTGGTTTACTTGTATTTAAGTTGTGGATCGTCGTCGTGTCCCGTTTGGGGCGTGACACTATAAGGTATAAATCTCTAAAATAAATGGTCTCTTAAATTTCTAAGATGACTAATAAATACACAAGTAATAATAATGATGATCAACCAAGTGATCATAAATGTGAAATAAAATTAATAATGATTACGATCACAAGTAATAATTAAAAGAATTTAAATACAAATATATTTATCATTAATGTTTACCCGTCAAAGCGACGCGGTAGAATTGTCAAATCGTACAAAGACGATACATGAGACAAGTACATGTTCGAATAAAAATCGAGGGCTTCACAGAACAGTCGCGTCTCTTCTCAATGGATGGAAGTTATTTATCCAAATGTTGCATCTATTCATTGTAATCCTTCCCAATGGATGTCTTCACATGAAAAGACACAACTTTTCATCTCATATTTTCTATATTTATTTATTTCTTCCTCCTTTCATATAATATATCATATAATATAATATATGCATAAAATGAATGTCTAGCTAAATGATGTTTTAATATGAGATGCGATAAATGCAATCAATGCAATACACTATATTATATGTAAATATACAACAATCACGCCACATGCATATGTATATACGTAAATAATTATGTATAATGACTTATAATTATTTTATTATTTTAATAAAGTAAAAAATTGCCAATTATTATTAATTTCTTTTTGTGCTCGAATATAAATTTCTGAAAATAGATACACAATCACATATACTAACTAGAAAACCTTACATCACTTATTTAGATGTTTAGTATTCTTCCATGCTGGAAAAATTACTTTAAGCAACGGTTTGATAAAATGGTACTTATTTGTTTCATAGTACTAAAACGCCAAATTTTTCAATGTCATGTTTCATCTCCTAAACAATCTAATATTAATATTTTTATTTTAGTTACCCTATTCCTCAGTCCTTACTCCTTTTTAATTAACCAAAAGAAAAAAAGGAACTTTTAGAATTCAAATTCTGAATACCAAGATCTATATCTGAAGTATATATATTTACACATGGCACTAGATTAAAAATAATAAAAGGAAACAAATCCTACTTTTGCGCACAATCAAACTCAAATAACGTAAACATCCACAACATTTAAGATACGTTCAAATCGAAAACATATCTCAACAAACATATATCTCCTAATTAATCCCGTCACGATTACGTTTTTAAATAATTCCATTTCAAACCCTCAAGTCAACCCGTTATTTTCCTCCACTTTAATTGATTTTGAATGGATTGTTACGAACCCGTAGATGATTATTGCGATGTTTGGCAGGCTGAAAATCTCCAAATCCCCGAAAATATTCCTTCTACTAATAATCTTGATCAATTTTTCATAGTACTTGAATTGGAAATAACCTACCCATTGATGGAGGACGAAGAAAAAGAAGAAGACGAAGATCGGTTTGTAAGAGTCGAGGGTACTGATACTTTTGCGTTTTGGGCACCGTGCCCGAGAATCAAACACAAAAACTTGTCGAATAATAGGATTTCAGACATGCTTTACAAGGCTGGAGTGCCTCGACACAAACAAGAATTTATGGTGGACAGAATATCGGCCCGGGCCGATGAGATTGCAAATGCGGTCCATAATAAGGATCGGAGGGTTTTAGCTATGCTAGTTTCGATTAGTATCGTCGCTTGTTCGTGTTATGGAGAGACGGTCGATGATCCGGAAGATATTGGGGATGGTCATCATGATCACAAGTAATTAAATTAAGTTTTTGAATTTGTGATGTACGTATGTTCTTGATTTTGGATTGGATTTGAAGAAGATATAAATTAATTGATTGTATGTTTAATGTTGTTTGGTGATTAGGTCAGAAACTATTTTTATGGTTATTGTTTGTGTATTTTTTGTTTAGATTTTAAGAGGATTTGTTTGCTACGGAGAAAAGTGTTTTTTTTTTTTTTGTATGTACTTGATTTGTGGAGTTTTTTTAAATAAATAGTTGGTTTGTGGACTGTAACACGTAATTTTTCATCCTTTTCTATTGTACGAGTCTCTCAGATCTGTGTTTATGAGACAAATTCTAAAATACACAAAAATAAGAATTATTTTTCATGGGTTTGAGTTCGAATTGAAATTCTATTAAAATATATGATACATTTTATGAATTATATTAATGAGACTGTCTTATACAAGTTTTTTTGTTTATTTTTTATTGAAATGGGGATAGGGTTGTAGAGATGGATGGCAATGTTCATGGGCGGGGATGAGATTGGTATTGGGCATACCATCCCTATCCTACAATCCCATCCTAAAGCGGAATCTGGTTCCCTATTTTACATCTATTAATAAAAATTTTGTAAAATAAATTACTTAAAATAACCAATTATTATTTAAATAAATAGAATTAACATAAATTCCTAATTTGTAAAAGAAATAATAAGAAAAGTAAAACTATAAAGACTTAAAGGTTTAATTTTTATAATTAATAAAATAATACATTGTAAATCGAATTAATATTAATAATATATATTCGAGAAATGGGAATGGGGATGGCGAATCCCCATTTTATCTAAATGGGGTCGAGCATGGGATGAGGGATATACATAATATCTCCAACCCGTCATCAATTTTAAATAAGCAGCGAATGGTTCCCGCGGAGAATTTGACATCCTTAGTTGTAAACGAATATGTACAAGCAAACGTAATATTATTCAAGCTTGTTTTAATTTTTATCAAACCTCAAAACTATAGTATAATTTTTGATCTTATTATTAACGGAGTCGAGTTTGAACGAACATTAATCGAGCCTAACTCAAATTAAGCTCGATTTTTACACATATTTTATTATTAATTAACTAGTTGAACAATCAAGTTGGAGTAACTTAATATCTCATTGACATCTGATTCTCTTTTACAAATTGCACCATCAAGAGGGGGATTTGTTAGAAAGATACAGACTTGTATTTGTAATTTTGAAAATTAACCGTAACTTTTTGTAATCAGAATAACCATCAAGAGGTGATTATTTCTGTTATCATCCCTTGGTAATAATTTGTGACTGATCCTTAAACAAAAAGTAAATCACCAATGATAATTAATCTTACAAGGAAAAATTAAACCAATCTAACTAGCCGTAAACCTATAAACCATAACATGTCTATAACTATCCCCAGGATTCACAATCTGCGACGGGAAATTACGATGATTAACCGAATCTGGAAACCCTTGAGTCTCCAAACAAAACCCACCATATTTCTTATACACAAACCCATCTTTCCCCACAGTATCACCCAACATATTACTCGTGTAAAACTGTACTCCAGCCTGATCCGTCCAAAGCTCCATTTTCCGACCCGATTTGTCGTCCCGAACCGTCGCCGCCTTTGTGAACGTCTTTCCCGCCCCCGTCCGGTCCAGGACGTAATTAATGTCGTACCCGTCGGGCAGTTCGTTGAATTTGCTCCCGATTGTACGGGGCTCGAGGAAATCGTAGGCGTACCCCGACAGGTGAGATTTCACCTGTCGGGATGAGGTTACCGCTTGACAGTGCGTAATCCTGGAAGCCAGAGGCGTAGATAGGGGGTTGGGGGCCCCTAAGACACCCCAAAATTTTTTTCCCGTTTTTTTCAGTGGAAAAAAATTAAAAAAAAATTTATATGTATTTTTTTAAAGAGAAAAAAAATCGAATTGGTGGGGAAAATGAGGGGAAAAAATTTTTGAGGGAGTGGGTAGGTAATGGCTGGCTACGCCCTGCTGGAAGCGAAGAGCTGGATTGTGTGTGAATTTAGTATGTTGCCACTTGTGTGGCCACCGAGGTTCCAGTATGTGTGGGATGCTAGGTTGACTGGGGTGGGTTTGTTTTTGGGGTTGGCTTCCATTTTTATGCCGAATTTGTTACGTCCGATGAGTAAATAGGTTACCGTCACGGATAGTTCACCGGGGAATCCTGTGTGATCAAATATATATGTACATAATCAAATGTTATTGAAAACTAAAATTAATTTTTTGGCAATTTGGGTTTTTTTTTAATTTGAGATGATGTTACATTTCTTATTTCAAGAACGTCGGTACGTTTGGTTGTCTTGGAATAAGTGATAAAATACATTTGAAATATAAGATCGCTAAATAAAAGGGATATTAATTAGGGATAATTACAAAAACCACTCATGAGGTTTGGATTAATTGAAAAAAAAACATAGATGCATGTTTGAAAATTACCAAAAAAAAAAGTTTGCTTTTGTGTTAAATGTGCAGATTAATATGTTCATAAACGCAAACTAGAGGGTGTGAAATGTTTTTGCTTATAAAATGGAGTAAATTAAGTGTAATACAGAACCAAACCTCAATGGGTTTTTAGTAATTTTCAAAAACCTCTGCGTTTTATTGTATTTAAGCTAAAACTAGGGGTAAGTTTTGCAATTATCCCTGTTAATTATAAAAACTACTCTTAGATCTAATTAAAAAAATAGTTATCTCTTAAAATTACAAATACTCGTTGAGTTTTGTATTTGTTTTATATATTACCCATTCAATAGGTGCAATTTGTAAAACAACACGTTTCGATATGGGCATTTGTGATTTTGGGAAAAACAAAAGTTTTTTTCTTTTAATTAGACTAAAGATGAACAGCTATACTTGTGATCATCCCTAATGCAGAATTAGAGAAACGTTTAAGTTATACATGATAATAATGTGTGTACCTTGTTCGCCGTCATGGCTGTCATAAGTGAGTGTTAAATGACTATGTTTTACGTAGTCGTACACAGTCCATACGACGTCGCCAAATCCTCTGCTCCCACCTGAGACATTAATCCCAGATAATGTAAAAATTGAACTTTGTTAATTTTTTCAATAAATAATATTTTAAATTAAATGTGACAAATTAAAAAAAAAATATTCGTACCATGGAGTGTGTTTCCATGATCATTAGCAGGCAATTTGTAGACATGACCATTCAAAGTGAATTGAGCCCCTCCAATTCTGTTAGCAACTCGGCCAACAAGGGCACCAAAATAGGTTGAATCATTCTGCAAAATATGTATATATATATATATATATTATTTACACTGAGGTTAATCAAATTTTGTTCTTATAATTACAAAAGCAAAAATGAGGTTTGGGTTAATTACAAAAAAAATCCAGAGATATTTGGAAATTACAAAAAAAAATCCTTTTGGTTTGATGTGTCTTACATTTTCCCCTTCATTTGCAAAAAATATTTCAAAAGTTCCACATTTATCAAATATTACAGTTTGTACCCCCTTAAATTTAAGACACAATCAAACCTCGAAGTTTTTTTTTTGTGGAATTTTCTAAATTCTCTTGTTTTTTTTTTGTAATTATCCCAAACCTTAATTTTTATTTTTTAATAATATCCCTAATGTTTATGCCCATGTAACTCCGCCTGCATATAGACAGGGCAACCCGTCTATATGTTGCCGGTCCCAAGCCCGGATAAAGGAGGAGGGTTGCGTTAGGTCGACAGCCAGCGTAAAACTCTTGTCATTTCCTTATGGTATGGATCATATAAGACATCGTGATAAGGCTAGGATGCTCCCCGTAAGGAGTACGCCGCAGGGTCCGACTGCGGTGTCTTGGCAAGGACCGCTACACCTCCATAAGGGCTTGGGTGTAGTGAAAAATACACAAGAGCCCTCACACACTAATAAGAGGAACACAAATGATAATAAGAAAATTAGAAAGTATAGAATTGATTTGGAACATAGGTACTTTGTAAAAACTATAGAGCTCGTAGATATTATGAAAAGACGAAACATAGATATTATGTGTATCCAAGAGACTAAATGGGTAGGCGAGAAGGCTAAGACACTAGATACTACAAAAGTTATAAGCTTTGGTATAGTGGAAAGGATAGAACTAGGAATGGGGTGGGTATCATTGTAAATCCTCTCTTCATAGATCAAGTAGTAGGAGTAACTAGAAAAGGAGATAGAATCATATCCCTTAAAATTGTAGTAGGTAAACGAACATATAAATATTGTTAGTGTATATGCACCTCAAGTAGGATTAGATGATGCTACTAAGGCTAAATTTTGAGAAGATTTAGAAACTCTAATGCAATCAATCCTCAAAATGAAAAAGTCATCATAGGTGGAGACTTAAATGGACATGTTGGGAAGGATAATGAAGATTATGAAAGGGTCCATGGAGGATATGGCTTTAGCTCGCGTAACAATGAGGGTAGAACCATCCTAGACTTTGCAGTTGCTTATGATTTTATTATAGGTAATACCTTCTTTAAAAAGAGAGACGAACATTTAATCACATTTAAAAGTGGTCCTAACAAATCACAAATTGACTACTTTCTAACCAGGAAAAACGACAAAAAAATATGCAAAAATTGCAAAGTAATACCTGGAGAAAGCCTCACCACCCAACATAGACTACTAGTTTTGGATATCAAACTTATTAACATACACTTAAAGAGAAAGAAAATTAACATACCGAGAATTAAGTGGTGGAACTTAAAGAATATAGAAAAAAGAGAGAGTTTTGTCAAATCTCAGAAACCATTGATTGGAAAGTGGAAGACAAAGCCGATGAAACATGGAACTATGTAACTACTCAAATGAAAAAGATCGCAAAAGAAACATTAGGGGTGTCAAATGGTAATAAATGGAATAAAGAGTCATGGTGGTGGAATCAAGAAATCCAAGAAAAGGTAAAGGAAAAATGAACTAGTTATAAAGTATTGTATTCCTGTAAAAACGAAGAAAACCTTAAAAGATATAAAGACGCCAAAAAAGAAGTAAGAAGAGCAATATATGAAGCAAAAACCAAGGCATATGAAGATTTCTATAAGAAACTAGATACTAAAGAAGGAGAGAAAGATATATATAAAATAGCAAAATTTAGAGAAAAACAAACAAGAGATCTAACTCAAATTAAATGCATAAAAGATGAAAATGAAAACATTTTAGTGAAAGACGAGGACATAAAAGATCGATGGAAGAGGTATTTCAATAATCTTTTTAATGAACCGAAGAGGAATGAAGTCACATTAGGGGAACTAGGCCAATCTGAACTGAATAGAAACCGTACCTTTTATCGTAGAATTCAACTTCATGAAACAGAAAAAGCACTAAACAAAATGAAAACTGGCAAAGCAGTTGGCCTAGATGATATACCAATTGAAGCGTGGAAATGTTTAGGTGGAGTTGGAATTGCATGGCTTACTAAATTATTTAATGTTATTCTAAAAACTAAGAAAATGCCTGATGAATGGAGAAAAAGTATATTGATACCTATATATAAAAACAAAGGGGATATACAAAATTGTGCAAATTACAGGGGAATTAAATTAATAAGTCATACAATGAAACTATGGGAGAGAGTTATAGAAGCAAGAATAAGAAATGAAACTAGTATATTAGATAATCAATTTGGCTTCATGCCAGGAAGATCCACAATTGAAGCTATACACTTAATTAGACGATTATGTGAACAATATAATGAGAGAAAACAAGATTTACATATGATTTTTATTGATCTTGAAAAGGCATATGATAGAGTCAACCGTGATATAATGTGGCGCGTATTGGAAAAAAGAGGAATAAAAAGATATGTATGATGGTATAACAACATGCATTAGGACACCAACAGGAATATCTAGTGAATTCTCAAACACTATATAGGTTTGCATCGTGGGATCCGCTCTAAGCCCGTACCTTTTTATCCTAATAATTGATGAAATCACTAAACACTTACAAAAATCCATCCCTGAATGTATGTTATTTGCGGATATATAGTCTTAATTGATGAAACAAGGAAGGAGTAAATGCAAAATTGGAAGTTTGGAGAGAAGCACTCGAATCAAAAAGGTTTTACTATAAGTAGGGCTAAAAAAGCAGAATACATGGAATGCCACTTTAGTAAAAACAACAGAACAATGAGACGAAAGTTAAAATTGATGGACATGAAGTGAGTATAACAAAGAGTTTTAAATACTTAGGATCTATAATTGAAGAGAACGGAGAAATCAATAAAGATGTCACACATAGGATCCAAAGTGGGTTGGAATAAATGGAGGAGTGCATCTTCTATTCTTTGTGACCGTAAAATACCATTAAAATTGAAAGGAAAATTTTATAAAACGGCCATAAGGCCCGCAATGCTTTATGGAGCGTAATGTTGGGCGACTAAATATGAACACGAACAAAAAATGAGGGTAGCGAGAGATGAGAATGCTAAGATGGATGTGCGGACACACTAGATTAGATAGAATAAGAAATGAACACATTAGAAACAAAGTGGGAGTAGCACCAATAGACGAGAAAATTAGAGAAACACGATTAAGATGGTTTGGACATGTTTATAGAGACCTTTAGATGCACACGTGCGACGTTTAGAAAGGTAGAGAATCACTCACACAAATCAAAAGAGGAAGAGGTAGGCCTAAAAGACTTGGAAAGAAGCTATTAAAACATGACATGTTATACCTAGAAATAAACGAAAATATGGCTTATGACCGTAAAACGATGGCGCGATATGATCCGTATATAAAATTACCCACGTAGTGGGATTAAGGCTTAGTTTGTTGTTGTTGTTGTTGTTGTTGTTGTTGTTGTTGTTTATGCCCATGTAAACGAAGTATATGGCTAAGTTGGGCCATGGAACAGAATTGAGAAAGGTTTTTCCATGTGAGTGATATATAGTATTATATTATGCCTAAATTGTATTGGGCTAGTAGGGTGTCGATCTTTGGGTCGGCCAAAATAGCCCTTGGGCCAAGCTGGAAATTGAGAGTTATATTGAAAACAGTGCCAGATTATAAATTACCAATTAGAATGAGGAAGTTGAAGACAGAATGAGAATACAAAGGATAAGGATTATTAATTTTGTATTCCATTTTTCTTAGTACAATTACAAGGTCTTGATAGGGGTGGGACGGGTGATATTTGATCTCAAGTTAATAGTCTGGTTTACAAATGCTCAAACCAACTGAACTACAATCAATTCCCTATTCCATTTTTCTGTTGACCCAAAATTACAATATATAGCCTCCGTATGTTAAGGTGAAATTACAAGTAAAAGAGGTGTATAAGAGCTAAAACAACTCTTTATAATTAATTGAATTAGATTTCTTTCACTTTGAATGATCTTTTTGAATGTCACTTTCCAAAAAATCATACAAAATTTGAAAATTATCATTAATTACTTTTAATATATGTATAATAAATTAATATTTGAAAATGATAAAATAAAGAGTCAAATACAAAGAGAGTGTTGGAAGATATAAAAAATATGACTCTTTAAATTTAAAGATGCTCTTTATTTTGCAAGAGGTGCTCTTTAAATTTAAAGAGCTTCGTGAAATGCTCTAAAATAAAGAGTCAAATACAAAGAGAGTGTTGGAAGATATAAAAAATATGACTCTTTAAATATAAAGATGCTCTTTATTTTGCAAGGGGTGCTCTTTAAATTTAAAGAGCTTCGTGAAATGCTCTAATCTATTGTTAATTTGTTACATATACTACCAAATTAATAGAAAATCAAATCATGAATATGATTCCATAAATATGTGAATGAATCAAATCAACAATTATTTAATGTGATATATACTATCCAATTATTGCAATTAAGTCAAGTGCATGAATCAAATCAGCAATAATCACCCCTTTTAAAATATCCAGTATTTCATAAAACTCTAATAAAATCGAAAAATGGCATGATCTTATCATACCTTGTACTCATCTATGGATCCAAAACCAAGAACAATATCATCTAATTTACCTGGAAAAAAATATCAATGAAAATTCCATTAAAACTAAACTCGCACACTTTTCATAAATCAATAAAATTTTACACAAAACATAAATAAATATTTCTTAACTCACCATTTCTGTCAGGGACTAAAACGTTGAGAACGGTGGCGCCATAATTTGTAATGTTTATTGATATATGACCATTCTTCAATTCATAAATGCCAATTTTTTCATCAGCTTTACAAACATTGATATATGTAAAAGCTGTGATGAGAAGAGAGAAATATAAAAGTGTTTTTTCCATGTTTTTGTTATTTTTTTTCGATATATCACAAAGAAAGAAATACAAAGGGGTATTGGTTCTAATGCTATGTATATATAACAAAATGGGAATGGGGAAAATTTTATGGGATTTGGATAACTCAGAAAATATTTCTAGATAAGGATTTGTCTAATGTGTGTGTGTGAGAGAGTTTTTTAAGAAGGTATGACTCTTGTGTGGATGTTCCCGTAATAAATGGTGGAAAGCATCTAGACGGTCTTTGAAAAAGTAAAGAAGCCTTGTATACTTGCATGAAGAAAGAACCATACAAGACTAAAAAGTACCCGAATATGAAGGAGGGGGAAATATTGCAATGTATCAAATTTGAGTTCCATGTCCAAAGCCGAAAAAAGAATGTCAATTGAGTATTATCCATGCTGCATCTGGTAGGTTTAGAGTCGGCAATATTGGCTCGGCTCGATGGGTCGGCCTGGTCAGCCCCTATGTAGGTTTGGTCTGGGCTTCGTTTTTAGCGGCCCAAAGAGGACCTGGACTATTTTGGCCCAACTTAAATTGCCTGAAGCCCGACAAGCTCGAACACCCCAGTCAAAAATATACTTGATAGATTGAGCTAAGTTGGGCCGCAAGAAATGATGCCCGATGGAATTTCGGTCTGACCAGCTCCTTGGCCAACTGGGCCAGTGTCGACTGGCCAAACCGGCCCATTGCCAGCTATAGGTGGGTTGAGTCCTACTTGGGCTTCGAGCCTTCGACATGTCCAACCGGGCAAAAAGATGACTATAAAACTCAAAAAATTTGACAAATTGGGACTCAAATCCCCAAGGTTTATTAATTTCAAGATCTAATTAATCTTATATTCCAAAATTTGATCCAGACTATTTTTGTCAACCCCTTAATTAAATGGCAAATTTTACAATTCTCCCTATATATGAAAAATTGTAAAATATATCAATGTTGCTACTTCCGATTAATTATATGATTATATCACAAAGTGAAATGGCAAGAATGTCATATGATTAATTTTTACAGTAGCTAGGATCAAATTAAATTTGGAATTAATCTTATTTTTCTATTTCGTATTACCGCTCTTAAAAAATACAAGTCTAATCCTAATCTCAGGTTCACACTGTTCAACTGAAGAATTTGGCAATATGAACCCTGGCCAAGCTAGCTTTCTTCTCTACCTCAAACAAAGAAAAAAAAAAAAGCTACCTTTCTTCTGGATACCGTTGAGCTTTCGTACATTGAATGTTCTGATTGAAAAAAAAAATTATTTTCTTCAAAATGGGGAGTGGTCTATTATTTGGGGTTATTTTTCTGTGTGTGGCAAATGCCACAAACAATTTCGAAATTGGGGTGAAAATGAGACCCGTTGAAAATATACGTGTAGGCGCCCTTGGATTTGGCGCCTGCCAGAGGGGCGCCTACTACAAAGGACCTGTTTTTTTTTTTTTTTCAATTTCTGCAGCAGGCGCCGGTCAAAGGGGCGCCTGCTGCCACCTGGCGATCATTTGAGGATCACGAGTCAATTGCACGTTTACAACGTGTTGCTAGAGATGTTAGTGATGATATTGAGCGGACACTGCAAAGACAACCTGGCGGGAGAGCCACAAGAGCACCTATAGGACGTGGGGGACGTGGCAGAGGACGACGACACCAGCCACAACCATCTACAGCTGGACCTTCCACGACCCATGATGTTCCTTTATCGGCACCTCATGTTGACATAGTTGGACCTTCCAGGACTTATGATGTTCCTTCAGTTGGACCTCATATTGACATAGTTGGACCTTCTACTTATACACCTCAGATACACTATGGTATGGAATTTATTAAATTCATAAAAATGGTTTTAATAGCAAACGGGTATTTTAATTGATCATTTTCCATTTTATATGACAGGTCCGTCTACATCCACTCCGGGTTATTTTGCCCCTCAGTGTACATCATTTTCATCACTATTAGAGACTGATTATAGTGGTATGAGAAATCTACATGGCGCCCATGTTTCGTCCACATCCGAGCGTCCACATTTTAACATATCGCCCGTCTTATTTCCGCCTACACTCAGTGCATATCGTGATTTGACCGGAGAGTCTACATCATCAACTGCAGATGATCAAGATGATGAGGACGTGCCACAACATTCTGCACATGACGACCAACCGGATCTTTGGTAGCGTAGAAGTACTTGATGCAGGTACCGCCTTGTGTGTGGCACTGGGGTTCATAGAGTTTAGGATTATTCATAGAGCTTATTGTAAAACAACTAATGAATCAACTTATTTAATATTAAGTCTGCATCTTTTTATTACATTTATTATTATACATTTATCTCACATACATTTATTACATTTGCATTGATACGTCTTATCTACAATACTTTTATCAGCTTTCAGTTTTAAATACATGTGTGATCTTGTCTACATTAACTTTATCAGGTGTAAGCTTTATACACATGTCTAGTCTTGTCAACAAAGCTTTATCATATGTCAGTTTTATCCAGATGTCAACTTTATCAGATGTCAACTTTATCCAGTGATACATCTTGTCAACATAGTTGTATTATCTGTTGGGTCTTGTTTGTACAACTTAACAAATTTACAAAAATGCCATTATGAATACTTCACACCGCCTATAAATACATGCTAAAAATTTCATTTGATTGCAACTTGAACTGGTCCCCTCTAGCAACCCAAAAAATTATATTATTTCTATTTTCACTCCACGTTTAAATGGATGAGTTCAACTGGTCCCCTCTACCATCCCCACAGAAGCCTAACACCCAATTATTGATGAGTCTCTATAATGCGAAAAATACAAGGTGGACATTGCCGATGGACATCATTCTCGTTGATTCACTATTAAACGAGAAGAGTAAAGGCAGCAGGGCAGTTGGTGAAACGAACAATAGTTTATATGAAACAATATAACCAAAAGAATGTGGTTCCTCCCCTTCCTCCCCCACAAGTTACTCAACTTGGAATACCCAAGAATATAGGAATGCTATTTTGGGTGAGAATGAAAAATTACTACTAATTTTTCTCTCTTTTTCTTCACTCAAAACACACACTTATAGATACACTCTCTACTCTCTATTTTCTCTCTTCTCTTGCAATTGCTAATTGCAGCTTGCTTGGTGTGTTTTTGCACTCAAGGATGAAACCCTTTTATAGGTATTTTTCATGCCCAATTCCAACATGTGAACAAACTTTGGCAACAAAGTTTGGCAACCAAACATTGAAGACTTGGTGGTGTCAGTTGATTGGTGTCTACCAATGGAACAATATTCATCCACATGGGGTGAAAAATTTAACACCTTGTTCATTAAAGGATCAACCCACATGTTTTTAGTTTAGAGGTATGTTCATTATTTTTGTATTCATGTCATTCTTTTTAAATTTGAGTTGAATATAAATATTCGAATTTATGATATCAAGTACTATATATATAGCTTGATATTCGAATTTCTGATGAACCGAGGGCTAAAAAGAAAACAACTTGTTCTGTCATTATGATTATGTTTACCAAACTGGAATTTCCGATTAAGTACTTTATTAGAGATTCCTGTAAATTTGCCAAAATGGTGTTTTTTCTTTTTGCTGAAAAAATCATGGAGGCATAGATGCAGAGATTCATTTGTACTAAACAAAAAACAATTCTTGTGGAATTTAATATTAAAAGGAACGAGGATGGAGGAGTTTCAAAAACATCTCAAAGAAAAAACACTCCCAGATATCATATCATCTCCAAAAAAAAACACTGCCAAAATGGATTCCCCAAATTCAGGAAATCAAAATCCACTATTGGGGTTGAGGAACCATCGATTGGTTCGGCTTTTTTGGGCTACCATCGGCTTTTTTTCCAGGTCAGCTTCTCCCATTTTTTATGAGACGGAGAGGATGAGTTCGCATACTTCGATATGGTATTTATCACGGTTTGCATAACAGGTGGTATCTACGGATTGGGATTCTTCCTCAGACGATGCGCTTAATGTGGCATTACCGTACTTTGTGGTAAAGTATTGTGTGCACGATCGTTGTTTCAGCGATCTACAGCACAACTTCCCGGGTACACAAAGTCTCAAAAGATGGTATTATAGCAGAAATCTTAATTTCTTTGGCTATTTTTGGTTTGATTGAAATTGCAAAACCCATATACGATTTTGGGCTTTTGCAATTCTATCTACAACTGCCATTCCAGACCGCCATACAATACTATAATCATGTGGTTGTATGGCATTTTATAACTGCCATTATTTTGGTTTTCGGTACCATATGACAAGCCTATTTTTTGGATCTTTATATGAAAAATATAACCAAGAGAATGTGGTTCCTCCCTTTTCTCCCCCACAAGTTACTCAACTTGGAATACCCGAGAAAATAGGAATGCTATTTTGGGTGAGAATGAAAAATTACTACTAATTTTTCTCTCTTTTGCTTCACTCAAAACAAACACTTATAGATACACTCTCTACTCTCTATTTTCTCTCTTCTCTTGCAATTGCTAATTGCAGCTTGCTTGGTGTATTTTTGCACTCAAGGATGAAGCCCTTTTATAGGCATTTTTCATGCCCAATTCCAACATGTGAACAAACTTTGTCAACAAATTTTGGCAACCAACCATTGAAGACTTGGTGGTGTCAGTCGATTGTTGCCTACCAATGGAACAATATTCATCCACATGGGGTGGAAAATTTAACACATTGTTCATTAAAGGATCAACCCACATGTTATTAGTTTAGAGGTATGTTCATTATTTTTGTATTCATGCCATTCTCTTTAAATTTGAGTTGCATATAAATATTTGAATTTCTGATATCAAATATATATATAGCTTGATATTCGAATTTCTGATGAACCGAGGGCTAAAAAGAAAATTTTGAATTAGAGGTCTCAAACTGGAATTCTAAAACAATTTGTTCTGTCAATATGATTATGTTTACCAAACTGGAATTTCTGATTGAGTACTTTATTAGAGATTCCTGTAAATTTGCTAAAATGGTGTTTTCTTTTTGTTGAAAAAATCATGGAGGCAGAGATGAAGAGATTCATTTGTACTAAACAAAAAAACAATCCTTGAGGAATTTTATATTAAAAGGAATGAGGATGGAAAAGTTTCAAAATCATCTCAAAGAAAAAACACTCCTAGATATCATATCATCTCCAAAAAAAAAAACACTGCCAAAATGGATTCCCCAAATTTAGGAAATCAAAATCCACTATTGGGGTTGGGGAACTATCGATTAGTTCGGCTTTTTTGGGCTACCATCGTCTTTTTTGCCAGGTCAGCTTCTCCCATTTTTATATGAGATGAAGAGGATGAGTTCACATACTTCGATATGGTATTTATCGCGGTTTGCATAACGGGTGGTATCTATGGATTCGGATTCTACTTGAGACGGAAGCCCTTAATGCAGCATAACCGTACTTTATGGCAAAGCATTGTGTGTACGATCATTGTTTCAAATGATCTCACAAAGACAACTTCCAGTACACAAAGTCTTAAAGGATGGTATTATAGCCGAAATCTTAATTTCTTTGGCTATTTTTGGTTTGATGGAAATTGCAAAACCCATATACGATTTTGGGCTTTTGCAATTCTATCTGCAACTGTCATTCCAGACTGCCATACTATACTATAATTATGTGGTTGTATGGCATTTTATAACTGCCATTATTTTGCTTTTCGGTACCATATGGCAAGCCTATTTTTTGGATCTTTATATGAAACAATATAACCAAGAGAATGTGGTACCTCCCCCACAAGTTACTCAACTTGGAATACCCGAGAAAATAAGAATGCTATTTTGGGTGAGAATGAAAAATTACTACTAAATTTTCTCTCTTTTTCTTCACTTTAAACACACACTTACAGATACACTCTCTACTCTCTATTTTCTCTCTTCTCTTGCAATTGCTAATTGCAGCTAGCTTGGTGTGTTTTTGCACTCAAGGATGAAGCCCTTTTATAGGCATTTTTCATGCCCAATTCCAACATGTGAACAAACTTTGGCAATAAAGTTTGGCAACCAACCATTGAAGACTCGGTGGTGTCAGTTGATTGTTGCCTACCAATGGAACAATATTCATCCATATGGGGTGGAAAATTTAACACATTGTTCATAAAAGGATCAACCCACATGTTTTTAGTTTAGAGGTATGTTCATTATTTTTGTATTCATGTCATTCTATTTAAATTTGAGTTGCATATAAATATTCGAATTTCTGATATCAAGTATATATAAAGTTTGATATTCGAATTTCTGATGAACCGAGGGCTAAAAAGAAAATTTTGAACTTAGAGGTCTCAAACTGGAATTCTAAAACAACTTGTTCTGTCATTATGATTTTGTTTACCAAACTGGAATTTCTTATTAAGTACTTTATTAGAGATTCCTGTAAATTTGCCAAAATGGTGTTTTTTTTTGGTGAAAAAATCATGGAGGCATAGATGTAGAGATTCATTTGTACTAAACAAAAAACAATCCTTGAGGAATTTTATATTAAAAGGAACGAGGGTGGAGGAGTTTCAAAATATTCTCAAAGAAAAAACACTCAGATATCATATCATCTCCAAAAAAAAACACTGCCAAAATGGATGCCCCAAATTCAGGAAATCAAAATCCACTATTGGAGTTGGGGAAACATCGATTGGTTCGGCTTTTTTGGGCTACCATCGGCTTTTTTGCCGGGTCAACTTCTCCCATTTTTATATGAGACGAAGATGATGAGTTCGCATACTTCGATATGGTATTTATCGCGGTTTGCATAATGGGTGGTATCTACGGATTGTGATTCTTCCTCAGAGGGAAGCCCTTAATGCGACATTACCGTACTTTGTGGCAAAGCATTGTGTGCACGATCGTTGTTTCAGCGATCTACAGTACAACTTCCCGGGAACACAAAGTCTCAAAGGATGGTATTATAGCCGAAATCTTAATTTTTTTGGATATTTTTGGTTTGATTGAAATTGCAAAACCCATATACGATTTTGGGCTTTTGCAATTCTATCTACAACTGCCATTCCAAATCGCCATACAATACTATAATCATGTGGTTGTATGGCATTTTATAACTGCCATTATTTTGGTTTTCGGTACCACATGACAAGCCTATTTTTTGGATCTTTATATGAAACAATATAACCAAGAGAATGTGGTTCATCCCCTTTCTCCCCCACAAGTTTCTCAACTTGGAATACCCGAGAAAATAGGATTGGTATTTTGGGTGAGGATGAAAAATTACTCCTAATTTTTCTCTCTTTTTCTTCACTCAAAACAAACACTTATAGATACAATCTCTACTCTCTATTTTCTCTCTTCTCTTGCAATTGCTAATTGCAGCTTGCTTGGTGTATTTTTGCACTCAAGGATGAAGCCCTTTTATAGGCATTTTTCATGCCCAATTCCAACATGTGAACAAACTTTGTCAACAAAGTTTGGCAACCAACCATTGAAGACTTGGTGGTGTCAGTTGATTGTTGCCTATCAATGGAACAATATTCATCCACACATGGGTGGAAAATTTAACACATCGTTCATTAAAGGATCAACCCACATGTTTTTAGTTTAGAGATATGTTCATTATTTTTGTATTCATGTCATTCTCTTTAAATTTGAGTTTCATATAAATATTCAATTTCTCGATATCAATTATATATATAGCTTGATATTCAATTTCTCGATGAACCGAGGCTAAAAAGAAAATTTTGAACTTAGGGTCTCAAATTGGAATTCTAAAACAATTTGTTCTGTCATTATGATTATGTTTACCAAATCGAATTTCGATTGAGTACTTTATTTGAGATTCCCTAAATTTGCTAAAATGGTGTTTTCTTTTTGTTGAAAAAATCATGGAGGCGAGAGATGCGAGATTCAAAATCATCTCAAAGAAAAAACACTCCCCAGATATCATATCATCTCCAAAAAAAAAAAACATCGCCAAAATGGATTCCCCAAATTCAGAAATCAAAATCCACTATTGGGGTTGGGGAACCATCGATTGATTCGGCGTTTTTGGGCTACTATCGGCTTTTTTGCGGGTCGTTTTATCCCATTTTTATATGAGATGAAGAGGATGAGTTTACATACTTCTATATGGTATTTATTGCGGTTTGCATAACGGTGGTATCTATGGATTGGGATTCTACTTGAGACTTTAAGCCCTAAATGCGGCATAACCGTACTTTATGGCAAAGCATTGTGTGCACGATCATTGTTTCAGCGATCTACAGCACAACTTCCAGGGTACACAAAGTCTCAAAGGATGGTATTATAGCCGAAATCTTAATTTCTTTGGCTATTTTTGGTTTGATGGAAATTGCAAAACCCATATACGATTTTAGGCTTTTGCAATTCTATCTACAACTGCCATTCCAGACTGCCATACTATACTATAATTATGTGGTTGTATGGCATTTTATAACTACCATTATTTTGGTTTTCGGTACCATATGACAAGCCTATTTTTTGGATCTTTATATGAAACAATATAACCAAGAGAATGTGGTTCCTCCCCTTCCTCCCCCACAAGTTACTCAACTTGGAATACTCGAGAAATTAGAAATGCTATTTTGGGTGAGAATGAAAAATTACTACTAAATTTTCTCTATTTTTCTTCACTTTAAACACACACTTATAGATACACTCTCTACTCTCTATATTCTCTCTTCTCTTGCAATTGCTAGTTGCAGCTAGCTTGGTGTGT
The DNA here is from genome assembly GCA_016081115.2 of Rehmannia glutinosa. Lineage (NCBI taxonomy): Eukaryota > Viridiplantae > Streptophyta > Magnoliopsida > Lamiales > Orobanchaceae > Rehmannia > Rehmannia glutinosa. The sequence continues at coordinate 265,114 of JABTTQ020003388.1, read as the reverse complement.
TTTTGCACTCAAGGATGAAGCCCTTTTATAGGCATTTTTCATGCCCAATTCCAACATGTGAACAAACTTTGGCAACAAAGTTTGGCAACCAACCATTGAAGACTTGGTGGTGTCAGTTGATTGTTGCCTACCAATGAAACAATATTCATCCATATGGGGTGGAAAATTTAACACATTGTTCATAAAAGGATCAACCCACATGTTTTTAGTTTAGAGGTATGTTCATTATTTTTGTATTTCATGTCATTCTCTTTAAATTTGAGTTGCATATAAATATTCGAATTTCTGATATCAAGTATATATACAGATTGATATTCGAATTGATGAACCGAGGGCTAAAAGAAAATTTTGAACTTAGAGGTCTCAAACTGAATTCTAAAACAACTTGTTCTATCATTATGATTATGTTTACCAAACTGGAATTTCTTATTATGTACTTTATTAGAGATTCCTGTAAATTTGCTGCCAAAATGGTGTTTTCTTTTTGGTGAAAAAAATCATGGAGGCAGAGATGCAGATATTCATTTGTACTAAACAAAAAACAATCCTTTGAAGAATTTTATATTAAAAGGAATGAGGATGGTGGAGTTTCAAAATCATCTCAAAGAAAAAACACTCAGATATCATATCATCTCCAAAAAAGAAACACTGCCAAAATGGATGCCCCAAATTCAGGAAATCAAAATCCACTATTGGGGTTGGGGAACCATCGATTGGTTCGGCGTTTTTGGGCTACCATCGGCTTTTTTGTCGGGTCATCTTCTCCCATTTTTATATGAGACGAAGAGGATGAGTTTGCATACTTCGATATGGTATTTATCGCGGTTTGCATAACGGGTGGTATCTACGGATTGGGATTCTTCCTCAGAGGGAAGCCCTTATTGTGGCATTACCGTACTTTGTGGCAAAGCATTGTGTGCACGATCGTTGTTTTAGCGATCTACATCACAACTTCCCGGCTACACAAAGTCTCAAAGGATGGTATTATAGCCGAAATCTTAATTTTTTGGCTATTTTTGGTTTGATTAAAATTGCAAAACCCATATACGATTTTGGGCTTTTGCGATTCTATCTACAACTGCCATTCCAGATCGCCATACAATACTATAATCATGTGGTTGTTTGGCATTTTATAAATGCCATTATTTTGGTTTTCGGTACCACATGACAAGCCTATTTTTTGGATCTTTATATGAAACAATATAACCAAGAGAATGTGGTTCCTCCCCTTTCTCCCCCACAAGTTTCTCAACTTGGAATACCCGAGAAAATAGGATTGCTATTTTGGGTGAGAATGAAAAATTACTCCTAATTTTTCTCTCTTTTTCTTCACTCAAAACAAACACTTATAGATACACTCTCTACTCTCTATTTTATCTCTTCTCTTGCAATTGCTAATTACAGTTTGCTTGGTGTATTTTTGCACTCAAGGATGAAGCCCTTTTATAGGCATTTTTCATGCTCAATTCCAACATGTGAACAAACTTTGTCAACAAAGTTTGGCAACCAACCATTGAAGACTTGGTGGTGTCAGTTGATTGTTGCCGATTAATGGAACAATATTCATCCACATGGGGTGGAAAATTTAACACATTGTTCATTAAAGGATCAACCCACATGTTTTTAGTTTAGAGGTATGTTCAATATTTTTGTATTCATGTCATTCTCTTTAAATTTGAGTTTCATATAAATATTCGAATTTCTGATATCAATTATATATATAGCTTGATATTCGAATTTCTGATGAACCCAGGGCTAAAAAGAAAATTTTGAACTTAGGGTCTCAAATTGGAATTCTAAAACAATTTGTTCTGTCATTATGATTATGTTTACCAAACTGGAATTTCTGATTGAGTACTTTATTTGAGATTCCTGTAAATTTGCTAAAATGGTGTTTTCTTTTTGTTGAAAAAATCATGGAGGCAGAGATGCAGAGATTCATTTGTACTAAACAAAAAATAATATTTGAGGAATTTTATATTAAAAGGAACGAGTATGGAAAAGTTTCAAAATCATCTCAAAGAAAAAACACTCCCAGATATCATATCATCTCCAAAAAAAAAACACTGCCAAAATGGATTCCCCAAATTCAGGAAATCAAAATCCACTATTGGGGTTGGGGAACCATCGATTGATTCGGCGTTTTGGGGCTACCATCGACTTTTTTGCCGGGTCAGCTTCTCCCATTTTTATATGAGATGAAGAGGATGAGTTCGCATACTTCTATATGGTATTTATTGCGGTTTGCATAACTGGTGGTATCTACGGTTGGGATTCTTCCTCAGAGGGAAGCCCTTAATGCGGCATTACCGTTCTTTGTGGCAAAGCATTGTGTGCAGGATCGTTGTTTCGGCGATCTACAAAGACAACTTCCCAGTACACAAAGTCCGAAAGAATGGTATTATAGCCAAATCTTAATTTCTTTTTGCTATTTTTGGTTTGATGGAAATTGCAAAACCCATATACGATTTTGGGCTTTTGCAATTCTATCTACAACCTGTCATTCCGCACCACCATACAATACCATAATCATGTGGTTGTATGGCATTTTATAACTGCCATTATTTTGGTTTTAGGTACCATATGACAAGCCTATTTTTGGATCTTTATATGAAACAATATAACCAAGAGAATGCGGTTCCTCCTCCCCCCCACACAAGTTATTCAACTTGGAATACCTGAGAAAAAAGGAATGTTATTTTGGGTGAGAATGAAAAATTACTACTAATTTTTCTCTCTTTTTCTTCACTCAAAACACATAATTATAGATACACTCTCTCTACTCTCTATTTTCTCTCTTCTCTTGCAATTGCTAGTTGCGAAATTGCTTGGTGTGTTTTTGCACTCAAGGATGAAGCCCTTTTATATGCATTTTTCATGCCCAATTCCAACATGTGAACAAAGTTTGGCAACCAACCATTGAAGACTTGGTGGTGTCAGTTGATTGTTGCCTACCAATGAAACAATATTCATCCATATGGGGTGGAAAATTTAACACATTGTTCATAAAAGGATCAACCCACATGGTTTTAGTTTAGAGGTATGTTCATTATTTTTGTATTTCATGTCATTCTCTTTAAATTTGAGTTGCATATAAATATTCGAATTTCTGATATCAAGTATATATACAGATTGATATTCGAATTTCTGATGAACCGAGGGCTAAAAAAAAATTTTGAACTTAGGGTCTCAAATTGGAATTCTAAAACAATTTGTTCTGTCATTATGATTATGTTTACCAAACTGGAATTTCTGATTGAGTACTTTATTTGAGATTCCTGTAAATTTGCTAAAATGGTGTTTTCTTTTTGGTGAAAAAATCATGGAGGCAGAGATGCAGATATTCATTTGTACTAAACAAAAAACAATCCTTTGAGGAATTTTATATTAACAGGAATGAGGATGGAGGAGTTTCAAAATCATCTCAAAGAAAAAACACTCAGATATCATATCATCTCCAAAAAAAAACACTGCCAAAATGGATGCCCCAAATTCAGGAAATCAAAATCCACTATTGGAGTTGGGGAAACATCGATTGGTTCGGCTTTTTTGGGCTACCATCGGCTTTTTTGCCGGGTCAACTTCTCCCATTTTTATATGAGACGAAGATGATGAGTTCGCATACTTCGATATGGTATTTATCGCGGTTTGCATAATGGGTGGTATCTACGGATTGTGATTCTTCCTCAGAGGGAAGCCCTTAATGCGACATTACCGTACTTTGTGGCAAAGCATTGTGTGCACGATCGTTGTTTCAAATGATCTGATGACAACTTCCCGGAACACAAAGTCTCAAAGGATGGTATTATAGCCGAAATCTTAATTTTTTTGGATATTTTTGGTTTGATTGAAATTGCAAAACCCATATACGATTTTGGGCTTTTGCAATTCTATCTACAACTGCCATTCCAAATCGCCATACAATACTATAATCATGTGGTTGTATGGCATTTTATAACTGCCATTATTTTGGTTTTCGGTACCACATGACAAGCCTATTTTTTGGATCTTTATATGAAACAATATAACCAAGAGAATGTGGTTCATCCCCTTTCTCCCCCACAAGTTTCTCAACTTGGAATACCCGAGAAAATAGGATTGGTATTTTGGGTGAGGATGAAAAATTACTCCTAATTTTTCTCTCTTTTTCTTCACTCAAAACAAACACTTATAGATACAATCTCTACTCTCTATTTTCTCTCTTCTCTTGCAATTGCTAATTGCAGCTTGCTTGGTGTATTTTTGCACTCAAGGATGAAGCCCTTTTATAGGCATTTTTCATGCCCAATTCCAACATGTGAACAAACTTTGTCAACAAAGTTTGGCAACCAACCATTGAAGACTTGGTGGTGTCAGTTGATTGTTGCCTATCAATGGAACAATATTCATCCACATGGGGTGGAAAATTTAACACATCGTTCATTAAAGGATCAACCCACATGTTTTTAGTTTAGAGATATGTTCATTATTTTTGTATTCATGTCATTCTCTTTAAATTTGAGTTTCATATAAATATTCGAATTTCTGATATCAATTATATATATAGCTTGATATTCGAATTTCTGATGAACCGAGGGCTAAAAAGAAAATTTTGAACTTAGGGTCTCAAATTGGAATTCTAAAACAATTTGTTCTGTCATTATGATTATGTTTACCAAACTGGAATTTCTGATTGAGTACTTTATTTGAGATTCCTGTAAATTTGCTAAAATGGTGTTTTCTTTTTGTTGAAAAAATCATGGAGGCAGAGATGCAGAGATTCAAAATCATCTCAAAGAAAAAACACTCCCAGATATCATATCATCTCCAAAAAAAAAACACTGCCAAAATGGATTCCCCAAATTCAGGAAATCAAAATCCACTATTGGGGTTGGGGAACCATCGATTGATTCGGCGTTTTTGGGCTACTATCGGCTTTTTTGCCGGGTCAGTTTATCCCATTTTTATATGAGATGAAGAGGATGAGTTTACATACTTCTATATGGTATTTATTGCGGTTTGCATAACGGGTGGTATCTATGGATTGGGATTCTACTTGAGACGGAAGCCCTAAATGCGGCATAACCGTACTTTATGGCAAAGCATTGTGTGCACGATCATTGTTTCAGCGATCTACAGCACAACTTCCAGGGTACACAAAGTCTCAAAGGATGGTATTATAGCCGAAATCTTAATTTCTTTGGCTATTTTTGGTTTGATGGAAATTGCAAAACCCATATACGATTTTAGGCTTTTGCAATTCTATCTACAACTGCCATTCCAGACTGCCATACTATACTATAATTATGTGGTTGTATGGCATTTTATAACTACCATTATTTTGGTTTTCGGTACCATATGACAAGCCTATTTTTTGGATCTTTATATGAAACAATATAACCAAGAGAATGTGGTTCCTCCCCTTCCTCCCCCACAAGTTACTCAACTTGGAATACTCGAGAAATTAGAAATGCTATTTTGGGTGAGAATGAAAAATTACTACTAAATTTTCTCTATTTTTCTTCACTTTAAACACACACTTATAGATACACTCTCTACTCTCTATATTCTCTCTTCTCTTGCAATTGCTAGTTGCAAACTAGCTTGTGTGTTTTTTTGCACTCAAGGATGAAGCCCTTTTATAGGCATTTTTCATGCCCAATTCCAACATGTGAACAAACTTTGGCAACAAAGTTTGGCAACCAACCATTGAAGACTTGGTGGTGTCAGTTGATTGTTGCCTACCAATGAAACAATATTCATCCATATGGGGTGGAAAATTTAACACATTGTTCATAAAAGGATCAACCCACATGTTTTTAGTTTAGAGGTATGTTCATTATTTTTGTATTTCATGTCATTCTCTTTAAATTTGAGTTGCATATAAATATTCGAATTTCTGATATCAAGTATATATACAGATTGATATTCGAATTCTGATGAACCGAGGGCTAAAAAGAAAATTTTGAACTTAGAGGTCTCAAACTGGAATTCTAAAACAACTTGTTCTATCATTATGATTATGTTTACCAAACTGGAATTTCTTATTATGTACTTTATTAGAGATTCCTGTAAATTTGCCAAAATGGTGTTTTCTTTTTGGTGAAAAAATCATGGAGGCAGAGATGCAGATATTCATTTGTACTAAACAAAAAACAATCCTTTGAAGAATTTTATATTAAAAGGAATGAGGATGGTGGAGTTTCAAAATCATCTCAAAGAAAAAACACTCAGATATCATATCATCTCCAAAAAAGAAACACTGCCAAAATGGATGCCCCAAATTCAGGAAATCAAAATCCACTATTGGGGTTGGGGAACCATCGATTGGTTCGGCGTTTTTGGGCTACCATCGGCTTTTTTGTCGGGTCATCTTCTCCCATTTTTATATGAGACGAAGAGGATGAGTTTGCATACTTCGATATGGTATTTATCGCGGTTTGCATAACGGGTGGTATCTACGGATTGGGATTCTTCCTCAGAGGGAAGCCCTTATTGTGGCATTACCGTACTTTGTGGCAAAGCATTGTGTGCACGATCGTTGTTTTAGCGATCTACATCACAACTTCCCGGGTACACAAAGTCTCAAAGGATGGTATTATAGCCGAAATCTTAATTTTTTTGGCTATTTTTGGTTTGATTAAAATTGCAAAACCCATATACGATTTTGGGCTTTTGCGATTCTATCTACAACTGCCATTCCAGATCGCCATACAATACTATAATCATGTGGTTGTTTGGCATTTTATAAATGCCATTATTTTGGTTTTCGGTACCACATGACAAGCCTATTTTTTGGATCTTTATATGAAACAATATAACCAAGAGAATGTGGTTCCTCCCCTTTCTCCCCCACAAGTTTCTCAACTTGGAATACCCGAGAAAATAGGATTGCTATTTTGGGTGAGAATGAAAAATTACTCCTAATTTTTCTCTCTTTTTCTTCACTCAAAACAAACACTTATAGATACACTCTCTACTCTCTATTTTATCTCTTCTCTTGCAATTGCTAATTACGTTTGCTTGGTGTATTTTTGCACTCAAGGATGAAGCCCTTTTATAGGCATTTTTCATGCTCAATTCCAACATGTGAACAAACTTTGTCAACAAAGTTTGGCAACCAACCATTGAAGACTTGGTGGTGTCAGTTGATTGTTGCCGATTAATGGAACAATATTCATCCACATGGGGTGGAAAATTTAACACATTGTTCATTAAAGGATCAACCCACATGTTTTTAGTTTAGAGGTATGTTCAATATTTTTGTATTCATGTCATTCTCTTTAAATTTGAGTTTCATATAAATATTCGAATTTCGATATCAATTATATATATATAGCTTGATATTCGAATTTCTGATGAACCCAGGGCTAAAAAGAAAATTTTGAACTTAGGGTCTCAAATTGGAATTCTAAAACAATTTGTTCTGTCATTATGATTATGTTTACCAAACTGGAATTTCTGATTGAGTACTTTATTTGAGATTCCTGTAAATTTGCTAAAATGGTGTTTTCTTTTTGTTGAAAAAATCATGGAGGCAGAGATGCAGATTCATTTGTACTAAACAAAAAATAATATTTGAGGAATTTTATATTAAAAGGAACGAGTATGGAAAAGTTTCAAAATCATCTCAAAGAAAAAACACTCCCAGATATCATATCATCTCCAAAAAAAAAACACTGCCAAAATGGATTCCCCAAATTCAGGAAATCAAAATCCACTATTGGGGTTGGGGAACCATCGATTGATTCGGCGTTTTGGGGCTACCATCGACTTTTTTGCCGGGTCAGCTTCTCCCATTTTTATATGAGATGAAGAGGATGAGTTCGCATACTTCTATATGGTATTTATTGCGGTTTGCATAACTGGTGGTATCTACGGATTGGGATTCTTCCTCAGAGGGAAGCCCTTAATGCGGCATTACCGTTCTTTGTGGCAAAGCATTGTGTGCAGGATCGTTGTTTCGGCGATCTACAGCACAACTTCCCAGGTACACAAAGTCTGAAAGAATGGTATTATAGCCGAAATCTTAATTTCTTTGGCTATTTTTGGTTTGATGGAAATTGCAAAACCCATATACGATTTTGGGCTTTTGCAATTCTATCTACAACTGTCATTCCAGACCACCATACAATACCATAATCATGTGGTTGTATGGCATTTTATAACTGCCATTATTTTGGTTTTAGGTACCATATGACAAGCCTATTTTTTGGATCTTTATATGAAACAATATAACCAAGAGAATGCGGTTCCTCCCCTCCCCCCCACACAAGTTATTCAACTTGGAATACCTGAGAAAAAAGGAATGTTATTTTGGGTGAGAATGAAAAATTACTACTAATTTTTCTCTCTTTTTCTTCACTCAAAACACATAATTATAGATACACTCTCTCTACTCTCTATTTTCTCTCTTCTCTTGCAATTGCTAGTTGCAGCTTGCTTGGTGTGTTTTTGCACTCAAGGATGAAGCCCTTTTATATGCATTTTTCATGCCCAATTCCAACATGTGAACAAAGTTTGGCAACCAACCATTGAAGACTTGGTGGTGTCAGTTGATTGTTGCCTACCAATGAAACAATATTCATCCATATGGGGTGGAAAATTTAACACATTGTTCATAAAAGGATCAACCCACATGGTTTTAGTTTAGAGGTATGTTCATTATTTTTGTATTTCATGTCATTCTCTTTAAATTTGAGTTGCATATAAATATTCGAATTTCGATATCAAGTATATATACGATTGATATTCAATTTACGATGAACCGAGGCTAAAAAAATTTTGAACTTAGGGTCTCAAATTGGAATTCTAAAACAATTTGTTCTGTCATTATGATTATGTTTACCAAACTGAATTTCGATTGAGTACTTTATTTGAGATTCCCTGTAAATTTGCTAAAATGGTGTTTTTCTTTTTGGTGAAAAAATCATGGAGGCAGAGAGATGCGAGATATTCATTTGTACTAAACAAAAACAATCCTTTGAGGAATTTTATATTAACAGGAATGAGGATGGAGGAGTTTCAAAATCATCTCAAAGAAAAAACACTCAGATATCATATCATCTCCAAAAAAGAAACACTGCCAAAATAGATGCCCCAAATTCAGGAAATCAAAATCCAATATTGGGGTTGGGGAACCATCGATTGGTTCGGCTTTCTTGGGCTACCATCGGCTTTTTTGTCGGGTCAGCTTCTCCTATTTTTATATGAGACGAAGAGGATGAGTTCGCATACTTCGATATGGTATTTATCGCGGTTTGCATAACGGGTGGTATCTACGGATTGGGATTCTTCCTCAGAGGGAAGCCCTTAATGCGGCATTACCGTTCTTTGTGGCAAAGCATTGTGTGCAGGATCGTTGTTTCGGCGATCTACAGCACAACTTCCCAGGTACACAAAGTCTGAAAGAATGGTATTATAGCCGAAATCTTAATTTCTTTGGCTATTTTTTGGTTTGATGGAAATTGCAAAACCCATATACGATTTTGGGCTTTTGCAATTCTATCTACAACTGCCATTCCAGACCACCATACAATACCATAATCATGTGGTTGTATGGCATTTTATAACTGCCATTATTTTGGTTTTAGGTACCATATGACAAGCCTATTTTTTGGATCTTTATATGAAACAATATAACCAAGAGAATGCGGTTCCTCCCCTCCCCCACACAAAGTTATTCAACTTGGAATACCTGAGAAAATAGGAATGTTATTTTTGGTGAGAATGAAAAATTACTACTAATTTTTCTCTCTTTTTCTTCACTCAAAACACATACTTATAGATACACTCTCTACTCTCTATTTTCTCTCTTCTCTTGCAATTGCTAGTTGCAGCTTGCTTGGTGTGTTTTTGCACTCAAGGATGAAGCCCTTTTATATGCATTTTTCATGCCCAATTCCAACATGTGAACAAACTTTGTCAACAAAGTTTGGCAACCAACCATTGAAGACTTGGTGGTGTCAGTTGGTTGGTACATACCAAGGGAACAATATTCATCCACATAGGGTGGAAAATTCAACACCTTGTTCATTAAAGGATCAACCCACATGTTTTTAGTTTAGAGGTATGTTCATTATTTTTGTATTCATGTCATTATCTTTAAATTTGAGTTGCATATAAATATTCGAATTTCTGATATCAAGTATATATATATATAGCTTCATATTCAAATTTCTGATGAACCGAGGGCTAAAAAGAAAATTTTGAACTTAGAGGTCTCAAAGGATGGTATTATAGCCGAAATCTTAATTTCTTTGGCTATTTTTGGTTTAATGGAAATTGCAAAACCCATATACGATTTTGGGCTTTTGTAATAATATTTACAACTGCCATTCCAGACCGCCATACAATACTATAATCATGTGGTTGTATGGCATTTTATAACTGCCATTATTTTGGTTTTCGGTACCATATGGCAAGCCTATTTTTTGGATCATTATATGAAACAATATAACCAAGAGAATGCGGTTCCTCCCCTTCCTCCCCCACAAGTTGAAAGCCCCCCAGTAGATTTAAGCGGGCAGAATGTTACTGAGTACCAGCGGCGATTGGGTGTTCGACTACGTCAGTCGCCGCTTGGGACACCATATTATTCAGCACGTAGTTTTTTTCAGTCACCGCATCCGTCACCTTCTCGATCACTGCTTCATCCGTCACACCAATCGCCTTATGAGTCACCACCACGTCACCATGACGAGTAGGAGTTCATGGTTTGGAGTTTTAAGTTTAGATTCCAAGAAATCGGTAGTTGTTTGTGTCGATCTTTTTTTAATGTTTTAATTAGTGAAGTAATTTAGAGTTTTAATTTTAAATTTCTAGAAATCGGTAGTTGTTGTTTTCCATCTTTTTTTGATGTTTTAATTAGTTAAGTAAGATATTATATTCGGCTGTATAACTCCTCCACCGCCACTTAATGTACGCACTTTGACTCCTGGCCTTTACCCAACGTAGAGCGCATTCTCACTATACATTATACAATTACCATTCTATCCACAAAAACAAATAGCACATCTAAAATAAGCACCAACAGGGCGGAGGCACGTGTGTTGGAAGGGGGCCCCGCTCCCCCAACTTTTTTTTTTTTAATATTTTTATATGTAAAATTATATTTTTCAAGTGCTTGGCCCCCCCAATGCCTAAATTAATTCTCACGGCCAACAACTTCTTTGACTAAAATTAGTGGGATTTTACCACAAAGCCACAACACTTATTATAATAAGGAAAAAGTAACCAACATTATATAAATATACAGATACTGACACTTGTATATATGTTATATATATATATATATATATATCAACTTTTAACTTTTCTTTTTCTCTCCTTTCCAAAAAAAAAACTTTTATTTTTCTCCTATCAAAAAACTCTCTCCAAACGACCACCAGACCCACGTAGAGAGAAATGAAAAAAAAGGAGATTTGGTAGCAACATGGATCGAATCCTTTTTTTTTTTTGATCGGTAGGGATCGAATCATTCTTCAAAGAGAAAGAGGAAAGTGCACACCACAAGGCTACCCATTTTTTTTTAAAACATTATTGGCTGTTTTTAACATATCAACATATTTTTTAAATAAAAAATCCAGGCGCAGGAGCCCTGTGCGGCGGCGACGTCTCGACCGCCCCAGGGACGACTCTGGTTCGTCCCTCTGGTTGGCCCCCCTAATACCATATCTTGGCTCCGCCCCTGAGCACCAACCAGTTTATAATGTGAATTAATCCATGAAAAGAAAGATAATGTTTACTTAGTATTTAAGCGAGGCTGTGTAAGATCCCATTTATAATATGAACTAATCTATGAAAAGAAAGATAATGTTTAATTAGTATTTAAGCGAGGCTATGCTTTTCTTTAAGAATTAATTGTAATATTATTGAATAAGCAAGAATTTATTTCAGTTGGAGTAATTTAATTATTTTTGGGTTCATATATGAATTAAGTAAGATCAAGTAAGCGATTATAGAATTTATAAATTAAGGCTTTAGGAATATTTAATTAATTGCCAACTATAACATTATTTGATGGAGAATTATTTAATTATTAAGATGGATCAATTAGCGCTCCTGCATGATTAAACCGAGAGTAGATAATTAGATCTGAGCCATGTTGGGCCAATTCTTAGATTTTTAGTTTTCAAGCCCAATTGTAGCAAGTTATTAATGGAATCCCAAGAATACAGCCCAAATGTTTCAGCAACTAATAGGCTTTTTTTTTTTTTTAGGGAAGCAACTAATAGGCTTAAGTTTAACCTATCCATGACATGTGACCATACCCCAAACCCGACCCGGACCAACCCAAACACCTACTATGTTTAAAAAAATCACTCAAAAGTCAAACCTAACCCTAATTGACTTTCAACATTTTTCACTAGGGATGTCAATCGCGTCGTGTTTCGTGTTTGCGGGTCATGTTTTTATGCAGGTATTACAGGTCTGACACGAATCCGACTCGTTTAATTATTCATGTTAAGATACACGATCCGAACACGACCCGTTTATAACATGGGTAACCCGACACGATACGAAAAACCTATATAATTTAAACTTGACACGAAAAATATAAAATAAATTCAGAAAAAATTGAAATTACAAATAAAAAATACATTAAATATTAAAAATTATTAAAAAAATGCATTTAATAATTTTCCATCATCATATAACCAACTAAAATATCACAAAATATTAAAATAATATATCACTTCTGACCTATTTATTTTCCGTGTTAACCGTGTCTGACCCGATTTTGACCCGAACCTGTTTAGGGTTGTACCTGTATCTGCTAAATTTGTGTTAGGTTCATGTCGAGTTATCGTGTCGTATCACAAATTGACGCCCCTATTTTTCACACTCCACAGACAATAAAAGTAATTTGTGTTTCAGAATTTTCTTTTATTTAAGAAAAAAAAATGGAATGGTAAATTGACTGGAAAATTCAGAATCCCTTGTGTTGTATGAAACTGCCCACCCCCACCCCCCGCGTTTTTTTTTCTCTTTCTGTTTCTCGTTAAATTTCATTCTTTAATGAGTTGAATAAATAAGAAATATAAAAATAATAAAATTTGAGAATTTGTTTCGCCACACCTAAAGGGCCGAGACCTTTGAAAGAAAAATAAAATGAAAGGTGTGTTTCTTGTTTTCCTTGTAATTGCTGTAATTTTTGACTTTATAATAATAATAAAAATAAATAAATAAAACACATCAGGAGCAAAGGGACTGAAATTGATATTTCTGTTTTTTTTTAATTAATTTGATATATTCTCTCTTAATAATCTGTAGTTCTTTTTGTTCAATTGACAATTTAACAATTTGAATAACAATGGTTTCATAATCCCCAGTTGTGAAATACCATAATTCCACTTAAGTATTAATTTTGAATAAGGGCCAAATTCCTTCACGAGAGGAGGAATAATTTGTAAAACCACCAAAGTCCTTGGTTTAACTCAAAATGCCAAACACATCAACTTCTAGGGACATGTATTAAGTTAGAATATTAAATTGTTTGTGTTAAATTCATTTAGAATATGTATAAAATTACTGAATTAATTGTAAAATCTTTAACAAAGGACAATAAGCTAGGTTCATAATATTAAGATATGACCTTAGTATTAAATGGATTATTCTGTTTCATCAAATATTTAAAACATTAATTTTATTATTAAAAGATTGTTATTTTGAAGAAATTTGTTTGTTAATGATTAATGAAAAATATAAAATGTATAAATTAATGCCTTGTATCATCCAGTAGGCATATTATATTAGAGAGAAACTAATTTAAATGTTAAAAAAAATGTTCATGTAATAAAATAATAATAAAATGGTAGTGCTAACATAGTAATAATATATGTATGATATTATTGGGTTTTGTTGTAGGAAACCTTGGAAGCTTTGGGTAAGGGATTTGTTGGGAAATTTAGTGATCAACGAAGGTGGGCAAAATTTATTTTTGCTAAAGAAAAATTAGGTTTGCTTGCAATTTCATGAACTTCATGACATGAAGCAATTTCATAATTTCACGATATACATCATTTTCACAAAGTTTACAATATACTATTCTATGATTGTTTCGTTTTTGTTTCTTTCAAGATAATTTATTTTGTTAAAGAAAACATTGACTATGTCATTCATGGTTTGAATATACATTTGTGTTCATATCGTAACTCTAATGACCGCTTGACTTGGTCTTTGGGCGGATATAAATATCATTTTGATAAAAATATTGTCTGCTTTGAGCTATAGGGTGTGGGTGGGATAAACAATAGATCGAACATGTTGCCTGTGATCTCTATTTGACTACTCATGTGTCTATTCCCATTTCCTGGTCGGATCGGAGATGGCGGCAAAACTTGGGTCGTAGAATGGTATATTCCTAATATGACGATCACCGGGAAAAACCCATATCTTAAGGGACGCTCGAGCCTATTGAGAGGAATAAGGTGACTTAGCTTCTGGTCAAATATTGTTAGGAGCCATGAGGAGAACGGACATGGCCATTGTCCAATCAACACTGATACTATGTTTCTTGTTTCGAGCTAACAAACTAATTAATTAACTATTTATATTCAAATAAATTTATTTTAAAACAAGATATCCACTATTTGTATTAAAAATTGGGATATATATTGGTCGCTTGAAAAACAAAGTCTTTATTGTACTTGATCGATTGTTGCACAATGTGCCTTGCATCACTACTATCATTAAAATTAGTTTATCGTTAGTGAATTACAACATGTGCTCATCATTGCGGTAAATGAATCTTGTGTGCACCATTATCATGCATACATTAATATTTTTTTGGCACACCAAGTACTTTGCTCAAGCAAAAAGAAATAATTCAGCTTACAATTAAATAAATATTGCATTCCTCTACCCCAACCCACTGAGCTCATTTGGCTCACCCCACGATTTTATAAAACTTTTAGAGACAGAATATTCTGAGATCGATGAGACCGACATAAGCTTTCAAGATTAGGATTGACTCAACCAAGCAGTTTCCTTCTGAATGACTTTTCTAGCATCATTTGAACATGTAACGATTTTATTTTGTAAAGATCGGGTACTTGTAACTCTATTTTAATTGTATATTATGGAATTGTAGACTTTCATTGTACTTATGGTTTTAGTTGTTTGTTTTTTGGATAATAGCTATTGAAGAGCCTAAATTTGAGTGCATGAGGTTGTATCCCATTGGATGTTATTCTATTATATTGGGTATGCAAATTTGGATGTTACAGACTAATTTTGAAATTTTTACTATTATCAAAATTTTGCACTTATCAACCCTATATACTATATGAAAAAACATATACACTCTAAATAATCTATCTATATAATCTAAAAAAGGTAAACTACTCTAAAAAAATAGAAGATGTATTTATTGGATTTTTTGATAATAAAATTAGCACAATTAACTAAGTGATTTTTTATACGCCAAAAAATCAAATATCAACATTGCAACATACAATTAATTTGTCAGAAAATAATGTGAAAACGGCGTAATTCGGGATTAAAAATTTACATTATTTTGACAAGCTAAAATAAAAAACAAATTTAAAAAATGGCTAAAATTTGATAAAATTAGCACAAATTATGTGTAACAATAAGTGTTTTTCTAGTGAAGTATCTAAATTTATTCTTAGTTTCCTTTTCTAAGTAGGCTTCGTTCTGTATCAATTTAGTATAATGAAAGTATTAGTTTTTGAAATTAAAAGTGTCCTTTATCTACCTATACACTAAAACAAAAATAAAGTTCGCACATGTCTTCACCAACGAAATTTGTCATTTCTCATTCTTCCAATTCCACATGGTGGATTCACATTTATACATGTGGCAACCCTATGTACAAATTATAAATATAACAAATAATCCAAATAACAAATTTAAAAATAACAAATAACTCAAAATTCAAGGATTCTATATACACTATATTTTAAATTTGTTATCTTGTAAATTATTATATTATATATTTCAAATAAAATGCAGAAAATAACCATTTTTAGAATAAAAAAATATTTCTATTGGATTCTAAAAGATAAGTTACTATTTTTAGGAATTTTCCTACATTTTTTATGTTTGGAATTTTTTTATTGAACTCAGAAGATAACAAATTTAAAAGAAATTAATATATATTTCTATTGAATTCTAAAAGATACGTTACTATTTTTAGAATTTTTATACGTTTTTCAATCTTGAAAACAAATTCTATGAAATTTGAAAGATAACAAATAACTCAAAAATCAAGGATTCTATATGCACTCTATTTTAAATTTGCTATATTTTTAATTTATTATATCTTTAAATTTTTTATCTTTTTAAGTTATTATAGTCAATTATACGTTCAAAATAGCATGCAGAAAATAGGAACAAAAACTCCATAGTTAACAAATAATATAGTTTACAAATAAATTTTTCAGAATTTGAAGTGAACTATTTGTATGATACTTTTATAAATTTTGATTGTTTTTATTTATCTTTGGACAAATTTTGTGTAACACGCGTGTGCCATTCTAGTAAAAGATTGAAACATAAAATCATTATTGGATAGATCCTTAGGATATACTTGCTAGTGTTAAAAACAAAAGACAAAAGAAAAAAGAAAAAGAAAAAACTAAAAAAACTTCATTTGATGTATATAACAATATCATGTTTATGTCAAAATTAGGATAAATTATATATATATATATATACTAGCTATTGTAAAGATATATATTAATAACTCATATGCTAACTTAAAAGGAGTTAGAATTCATATACACTTTCCATTGCAAGAAAACAAGAAAATTCTACTGGAAAAATCTGTTGGAATTTGATCAATTACCATTGGAATTATCAATTCCAACGGAAATTCCAACAAAAATGTATCGTTGGTAAAATGGCCGTTGAAATGACAAAATTTTAATCGAAATTCCAATGGAAAAATATTCCAATAGTACTTCTAACATTATTTATCCACTTACGAGCACACGGTCTTTCTTTCTATAATATCCGAATTTTTTTAGTATGTTTAATATTTTATTAATTATATAATTATTAGTTCAATAATTTATAACAACCTAGTATCAATAATTATCCAGGCCCAATTTAAAATATTGATTTATGAAATTCATTATGGGCCCAAAATCTTTCCCCAACTTTAATAATTCAAGCCAAATAGAATTCTTTGACAAACCCTAGAATTTCACCCTATAAATACATATAGTCCTCCTACAAATTTTTTTACAACAGCCGCTACAAAAAAAAAGAAGAAGAAAACTGCTCCCGTAATTGTCTTCCAGGCGATTCCAGTTTGCCTTTCCTCACAACTCGGTTTCTTGGGTGAGTCATAGGTGTGGTGCGTGTGTTTAATTGTATGCGCCAGTGTGTGTTATATTTATATATGTGTGTGTGTGTGAGAGAGAGAGAGAGAGAGAGAGAGAGAGTAATAGGTGTACTAGTGGGTGTCTAATTGTGTGTGTGTGTGATATATTTATATAAGTGTGAGTGTGCGTGACTTGTGTTTGTGTATGTGTCAGTGTGTGCGTCGGTGTGTGTGCGTGAGTATGTAGGTGGCTAGTGTGTGTGTGTGCCCAGAATGTATGATCATATATTTAATATGTATATATATGTGTGCGTGAGTTTGTGTGCAAGTGTGTGTTCTTTTTTATTTTTATTTCTTTTGGTTTGTGTCAGTGTGTGTTATATATATATATATATATATATATATATATATAATTGTGTATTTGAGGTGATTAGGTGGTGATGAGTTTATTCTTTTTATAAGGAAATTTTCCAAGGCCATTATCTTTTTTTTTTTTTTTTTTTTTAACTCAAACTGCGCTTACGCCTCGACTACGCTCGAGACAACAAAGCCCGCTCCTCATTCATTGCCGCCAAGGTAAACGCGGATGTGCACGACCGCCGCTGTTCGACGGGGTCTCACGCGGACGTACAACCGATCCTCCCTGTAAAGAGAACAATTATGTTCGACCCCCAATCTACTAATAACGATCTTCTCCCCGAATCGAACCCACACGGATGCTATTCAAGATGAGTTCCCACCAAATCTTCACTACATTTCGCATATGCCCTTGGAGCAAGGATAAGAACCCCGACACCTCCACCCCACAAACAATTTGATGGAGTTATGATTTGAACCCCGACCTCCACCCCACAATTGCTTGTGGTGGCCATTATCAATTAGACTTATGAAGAGTTGAAGTTTTTAACCGCCCACTTCTAAAGCTAATCCAAATATCTCGCAATTATTTTAAAGTGGGGATATTTTATATTCAAAAATTGTTTGTCATTATTAAATGTTTCGTATATGTATTTTCGTTTATGTGCAATGTGGAACAGAGTAAATCATGTTAGTCAGGGGCCGTAAGAAGGTTCGGGATCAAATGTATCCTCGGTGTACCCAGATTATAAAGAATCGCCGTCGTGAGTAAATATACAGAGTAAATTACATGTTGAATATTTATGATTATGCATATTGTTGTATTTAATCTTGACAAACGTGTCCCCATGGAGCGAGTTGAAAGCTCATCCCATATTTATTAACACTTTTCAGGTTGAGGAGCCCGAGCGAGGATTGGAGGCGGTGGATGCAAAGTCAATGATTTTTATTTAATTTGAAATTTTAGGAAAAATCTTATTTTATTAACGAATTTAAGTTATTATTAATAGTTAGTATTTTATTTTTGGAGGACAAAGATTTTAGTTGAATACTTTGTTTATTTGGACGCAAACTTTTATAATTAGACTACATTTTATAAAATTAGATTAGCGCAGCGGAAGAGTGTTAGATTTTTTTTTTGTTTTATTAATAAATAGTACTGCTTATTTTTATGTCTTATTCACGTGCTTTTAAATAGCTTTCTTATTTAATTAAGTTACTTATAAAGTTTGAAAACCGAGGCGTTACACTTTCTCAACTCTAAAGAGCACACATCAGCCACTTTTTTGCTTTCCAACAAGTTGCTAAAATCTGTCTCGTCCCCATGAAGCTGCTTTTTGAGTTTAGAAGTCAATACTCCGATTGCGGCGACCTTGAGAGGAGGTTGCTGGTTTTCGATTTTTGAAGTGAATAGTCCGATTGAAGGGACCCTGAGAGGAGGCTTCTTTTGGATTTGAGAAGTGGATGTTGGGAATTATTGAAGAAAATTAATATTTTAATTTTACCCTTGTAATAGTAAAGGGCAAATGTATTTTGACTTTTTCAATAGTAAGAGACAATTATATATTTTATTTGATGAAACGCCATATTTTTGCCTATAAATATGGCTTAATTTATTCATTTGTAAGACACAAAAATTTGCAAGAATTTCATCTCTCTCCTAAAGCTCTTGCAATTTAATTTTTGGTGATAATTTTCAGGCATAATTTTCAGTTTGCCGGAATAGGTAATCCGGTTTTCTCGTCTTATCCTGGGAAACAGAGGTCCAGAATAGGGGACAAATCTGTTTTAAGGATAGTGTGTTGAACACACGATTCGAGCAATTTTTATTTTACTTTCTTTGCAAATTTTATCGATTCGTGTTTTTCGATTCATATAAATTGTACTAGAAGAAATACTACTATTTTCATACAAACTTAAAACATACCTTTTTTTTTTCACTTCTAGTACACTTTATACGTATTTTATGATATGGAATTGTTTGCTAAGATGGCAACTTTCGGTTAATCCTATGAAGCTGTATTTTGGATTCTTCATATAAGTTGGATTACTAAACTAGACGTGATAAGGCTTTCTAAGTTTCTAGATTCTTGATTTCTTATGACTTTCATATGGGTTGTTTACTGAAGTCAAGTTTTACAATTGAAATTATAATTCTTTTGCATCCTGCATTCTTATGTCTAATTGGAATTCCCTTAGTAGTGAGTGATTAATTGTCCAGTGTTCTCGAGTTCTTTTTCGTACTGAAAAAAAAATTATTGTGACCATAAATTGGTAATTAAATTGGTAGTTGGATTTTAATGTTTTGCATGACGCTCACAGATGGAAATTAAAAAATCAAATGATTTGCATACTGAAACTGTTGACAATTGTAATTTTGATGATTACAATATGTTACCTTAAAAAAGGTTTATAATGCACTTCTTGTATTGATTGTGTTGGTTCCAATAATTTTCGGATTAAAAAGATAAATACTCGTGCTATTTGGATTGATTGGTACTAGACTAATCTTTGGACTGATTGGACTATACTTTGGACTGATTGGACTAATCTTTGGACTGGTTGGACTAACATTTGAACTGATAAGATAGATTTCCTGTACTTATTTGGAATATAAGGAAATTGCAAGGACCTTATAATAAAAACTTGAATATTTTAATAAATTGTTCTTAGTGTTTTTGTTCCTATTGATTGATCGAAGTGCTAAACTTCTTGTTTTATTTGTTTAGATATGACATCTGAATCAAACCGTAGTGGGTCTAACCCCATTGTGCCAACACCAACTTTTGTAACAAACAATGGTGGGTCTAACCCTGCTGTGCAGCCGGCTTTTGTAGCCAATCCCACACTTAATGTGTCGTTAATCATGGTAAAAAACAGGAGAAGTTTAATGGCTTGGATTTTAAGCGGTGGAAACAAAAAATGCTTTTCTACTTGACCACTTTGAACTTGGCACGGTTCTTAACTGAAGATCCTCCAAAACTTAGTGAGTATGAAACTGATGCTCAAGCCGCTCATGCGGTGGATGCTTGGAATCATGTCGATTTCCTTTGCAGGAATTATGTCATAAATGGATTAGCAGATATGTTGTACAATGTGTATATATAGCTCTAAACGAACTGCTAAAGAATTGTGGGAGTCTCTGGACCACAAATATAAGTCTGATGCAGGGGCTAAAATGTTTATTGTTGGCCGTTTCGTGGACTTTAAAATGGTTGATTCCAAAACTGTGATAAGTCAAGTCCAAGAACTTCAGTTAATCTTACATGAAATTCATGTCGAGGGGATAGTATTGAGTGAAACTTTCCAAGTGGCGGCAATAATTGAAAAAACTGCCACCAGCTTGGTAAGATTTCAAGAACTATCTGAAGCATAAAAAGAAAGGAGATGAATGTTGAAGGACTTGTTGTTAGGCTTCACATTGAGGAAGATAACAGAAGTTTTGAAAGAAGGGTGTTCAATCATGTTGCTGCTAAAGCTAATGTGGTGGAGCATGGTCAAAGTTCCAAAGGCAAAAAGAAATTTGAAATAACTGATAAAGGGTTCAACAATATGGGACCAAAAGGAGGCGTTTCCAAGAAGAAATTTGAAGGAAATTACTTTAATTGTGGCGGCAACAAAACCTCATACTGTAAAAAGCTAAAGAAAAATAGAGAGGCGAACATGGTTGAAAACTTCTCTCAAGAAGTGTCAAAGATGAATTTCGCTGCAGTGATATCTGAGGTGAACTTGGTAGGTTCAAATCCAAAGTAGTGGCGGATGTACTCTGGTGCTACTAGGCACATTTGTTTTGTTAAAGAAATGTTTAGTTCCTTTGAGACAGCTAAAGATGGCGGGAAGCTGCACATGGGGAATTCAGCTACCTCCGAGGTCAAAGGTAAAGGAAAAGAGGTCTTAAAAATGGCGTCCGGAAAGGAACTGACTCTCAACAATGTGTTATTTTTGCCAGACATTCGTAAGAATTTGATGTCTGGACCGCTTTTAGATAAGCATGGTTTTCTTGTTGTTTTTTAGTCAGGTGTTGTGACTTTGTTGAAAAATGGGGTGTTTGTTGGTAAGGGTTATGCAATTGATGTGCTGTTTAAGCTTAATGTAATAGTTGTTAAACCAAAAGTGAATGAAATGAATAATTCTTCTGTTTACTTGCTTGAGTCTTCCAATTTATGGTATGGTAGACTAGGACATGCTAATTATGATACTCTACGTAGATTAATTAACTTGAATTGTACACCAACATTTTACATTGATTCCAAACACAAATATGAAACTTGTGTTGAAGCAAAGTTAACAAGGACATTATTTAATAATATTGAAAGAAATAATGAACCACTTGATCTAATTCACACTGGTGTATGTGATTTGAAATCGATCCAAACACGTGGTGGTAATAAGTACTTTATTACTTTTATTGATGATAACATAAAGTTTTGTTATGTGTATCTTCTTAAAAGTAAAGATGAAGCTAAAGAGAAATTTATTCTTTATAAAAATGAAGTTGAGAATCAACTTAACAAGAAAATTAAGGTGCTAAGAAGTGATCGTGGAGGTGAATGAATCACCATTTGCTGAATTATGTGCTGAACATGGAATTATACACGAAACAACAATACCTTATTCACCTCAACAAAATGGCATTGCAGAACGGAAAAACCGAACACTTAAAGAAATGATGAATGCCATGTTATTAAGTTATGGACGAGGTGAGCCACCTTCGACTTTTGGTCGGGCTGCAGAAGTGGCCCAAGCGCAATTAGAAGGCCCCCAAAGAATTCTAGAACAGATTGGATAGAAACTTACCAGAATTTGGTCCCAGGGATGTTGATGTAGTGTGAGTTAGCTTTACCAGGGGCATCACATTTTGAAAGAAAGACTTGTTGTTAGGCTTCACATTGGGGGATTGCCCTATACCATGTGCATCCCATGACTTGGGGAAGATTGATAGAGTTGATCGTCCTTTTTGCTTGGAAAAGATTCCTCCATCCCCGCTTTGAAGAGATAAATAAGCTTTTTGTTTGGAAGGTGACCCTTCGCAGTGTAAGAGGGAGGCCATCTGAGTGGTATTATCTCCAGGCCCAGGCTGGGTATCTAGACAATTTAGTTTTGGGCCTTCCTCAATCTTTAAATGAGTGGAATAAGAGATGGTTATGCGTAGATGGGGACTAGATGACCCCCCGTCTCAAGGGGGACGAGCCGTTCCTTGCTCCATCTCTCCAATTTCCTTATGATTTCAGTAAGCATTTTTCCCTTTTCTTTACATTTCTAGAAAATTCTAATCATTAATTCTTATATCTTGTGCATGAAACCAGCTTTCCCGAGGTCGTCTCTCATACGAATTTTTGAATAGGTTGGACGACATAAAAGTCTTCTAAAGGCAGATAGGAAGATAAAAGTACTAACTCTTGAGGTTGAGTTAGCTCAGGCCCATTTACGTGGTGATCTGCGAGGGGGGTCTGATACTGAACAAAAAGTTGAACCCCGACCATGCACGAGAATTGGGCAAGCGGCCCCATCTCAACTGCCTCAGAGAACCGAGCGAAGAAGGTCACCCCCAATACCTAAACCCAGAGTTGAAGTCCAAGGTAATACTTTCCCAAGCTGATTTGCCCTGGTGTTTTCTTTTTGTATATTTTTTTCATATTTAGTAATATCCTTGACATTCTTTGCAGAGCCGATGTTTGATCGCCTCAACCGGATAAAGAATATAGTCGGGAAGGCAACCAACAAGACCACCGAGCAGGCTGCTGAGAAGACCCAAGAAAAATGGGCTGAAATCCAGTAGGGCAAAAGAAAGATGGGGCCCGAGCCTGTGGCAATGCTCGTGGGGAAGAAAAAGGGCATTGGGGTAGAGATTGTTGAGCTTGGTCAGACTGAGAGAACCTAGCAGACCCCGAGGATAGATCCCATATTAATTCCCTCGGGGTGAACTACTATTGAGGCCCTCAGGAGAACCTTTTCTAATGAACTGGGGCCAGAAGGGCATTACGTTTCTCCCAACCCTACTCGGGAGGAGCCTTGTGAAGGAAAGGTCGGGATAAGGCCAAAATGATTCATCGAGTTTGCTAAATGCTCGACCCCAACCGATGAACATGTATCTTCCTTGTCGGAGACCAGAAGAGCTGCCAGAGACGTTCCAGCCTAGGCTTGGACCACCAGGATTGAGAGGTTCTGCACCGAGACCAACTAGGAGAAAAAAGTTCAATATTGCATGGGCCTCTCGGGTCGGGTCATAGGGACGCACTTACACGTTATCGGAGAAGGGGTCAGCTGGCGAGGGAGATCTACAGGATGCCCAAAACACTTTCCTCGGTATCCAAGAATCCTTGGAGTGGAAGGAGGCCGAGAAGGCGGTTATCAATGCTAGAAGCGCCGAGGAGAGTGCTTTGGCTACTCGGGACCAGGCCGAAAGAGCTGAGAAGGTCCTCCACCGTGAGGTCAGTGAGTTGAGAAATGAGGTGGCCAACCCCCAGAAGAGTTGACTAGGCGAGAGGCGGAGCTGAGGAAGCAAATGGAGTGAAAGTCCTTAGGTGTTAATACCTTAGTTAATGGATTTTGCTAACATAAAATTCATTTTTATATGTTCTATGAAAAAACTGTATATTCTGAACTCTTTCCTTAACAACAAAAAACTTGATATATCCACATTGAAGAGCTTCTATTTATCGAATATGAAAAGACCAATTTATTGTCACATTTATCTTTATTGGTAATTCAATATCATTCTTAAGATGTAGTCTGGTGACAATAATTCGCAACTATATCTTTTGATGAGATGCCCTAAAATAAGTTAGAACGTAACTATTATATTGGAATGAACTAAGAGTGTCTGCTTGGCACTCATTCCAATATAGTTCTTCCAATAGTGTTAAGTGTAGCCAAAATTGGATCGTAACTATATGAGCATCCTGTAAAATCAAAATCGGATTACCGAACGATCTCTAGAAAAATCCAATCTCTGATAAGTGAGAATAAAATTCTTTTGTTCTCTAAGAACACTTTATAAACCCTTTATGACTGCTTTCAAGATCTATTATAAGGGTTAACTATATGCCAAGTAGTTAGGTTATGTATGTTGCATCCGAATTCGTACATACTTAAGTATATAAAAGACTTCTTAACATAAATAGTTTTTTGTATATCCTTAACTTTATAAAATTATACTTATTCTTAAAGCACTCAATGAGTGAAACTTAATTTATATAGTAATGGAATTTACTCCCACTGAATATATGGTATGTACAATTATTAACCTTATTTATCTCATCACCAAATAAGATAATAAACTTAATGGTAATCATAACACCATAAATGGAGAGCTAGCTCAAAACTAAATGAGCCACAATATCATAATGATTCTAAGGAGCATTTCAATAAAATTGGAAGAAAGGTCTCATTATAAACAGCTCCCTTCTGATAAAATATTTGATTACTAGATATACCTAATATCTCTCAACATTGCATTTTTGAATCTCATTAGTCTTAAATATTCATTTATGACCAATGAGTTTCATTTCTTTATGCAGTTTGATGAGATCCTAATTATCAAAGTCATCCATGAATTTCATATAGTTTTGAGGTTGTTGAGGTTGCCTTTTAGAAGTAACTTCTATATACTGGATAAGGAGTTCCTCAACATATTTTGATGATCAAAATTTGCATCTGGTCAATGTTAGAAATAGAAATCTAATCATTATCAAATGCAACTATATGAGGAAATGAAATTCCTCGTCAAAGATAAAGTCATTAACTTTATCTCCCACTCAGACTCAACTTCCTCAAAAAAAACTTTATATTTCATTCGAAAACCTTATATAGTATCTAACAAAGCAGCAACTTACAACCCATGAGTCATGTTTCCATTTGTAGGCCTAGAGACCTTACATTCTTGGACAACCCCAAATATGCACTTGTCTAATGTTAAACTTTTAAATATTCAAAATCATTTAAACGATTTTAGTTTGCTACTGCTTAGTTCAGAACTCTATGAACACTAAATATTGCAGTCTTAAATATATGTCTATCAGAAATTACCGTAAAGAAAAATGACTAATCATATTCCGTATCATGTCCTTAATTTTGTATCACGAGTCTTGTACCATTTAAGATGTCATGCAAAGTCTCGCTATATAAGACAATTGATTAAAAAAAACATAGGTTATCATCAATGACAATAAACCAAAATATTTGAATATAGAAAAAAAAGCAAAAAATTATTATTTCCAAATGAACAAGAATACTGAATTTACTCAAAATGGAAATACAATTTTTTTTAGAAAAAGAAGATTATAATAAAATTAAGAAGTCATGTCCGAGACAACCAGGTCCAAGTGAGCAGGAATATCCCCAACCCTTGGCTCAGACCCAACCAAAGAAAAAGAAAAATACGATAGGTGGTGGGCTAGAGTATTTCCCGACCTCCTAACAAAACTAGGAACAACAACAGGAAAAAAGATCAATAATGTCGGAAAATAATGTTCCCGAAGTAAGACAAGTCTTGATCATGTCTGTTCTTAATGCTTTTTGAATCGTGAGTGATATTGTCGATTCGATGATCACCGTCGTAAGCCGAGATCCCTTGCAAGCACAACATGGGTGTTCATTTTTCGAATCAATTCGAAATTCGATTCGACTCGAATTCGAATTTCAATTTCGAATTAGGATTTTTGAATTTCGAATCGAATTTCGAATCAACTCGGATTTCGATTGTGAATATTTGAATGAAATAACGAATTGGGGAATGTTTTTTCGAATTCTATTCGAAAATCCTAATTGGAGGTGAAATTCGAATAAATTCGATTCGAATATCGATTCGTATTTGTATTTCAATTCGAATTCATGTACTGATTCGAGCTTAATTATAATTCAAATTTAATTTATATATTATATATTTTAAATATTATACAACATTTCATATGCAAATAGAAATAATATTATTAGTTGATGTATAAATAACATTTATCTTTAAATTGATATTATAATAAAATTATTGCAAGAATTATAACATTGTTCATAACCACTATTATAAAAATCCCGCCAACCCCAATTAGTTCTCGCCTAGACATTAGACTCCCCTTGTCTGCCTACGATTTTCATTCGACTAGGCCCCGTCTAACCCGACCAGCCAGCCTAGGTCCCGCTTGTCGCCCGACTAGCGCTAGTAATTTTTAGAATACTGGTCATAGCTAATTTTACAATTCAATCTCATTTGTAATTTCAAGGATTTTTCTTTAGTGTTTTTTATATTTAAAATAACAATATTATTTTGATTATTTATATTGTTTGCTTATGATTTGTTTCATTATAGGATTCTTTTGCTAAAAAAATTTAAAATTTGCTTGAAAATATGATTTTTGGATCCGGAAAATATGGACCCGAATCCGAATAATGCACGGTTTATCGATAAATTTGGATTTTTGGATTGACTCGAATTCGGTTCGAAAATCGACAAATTCAATTCGATTAAATTCGATTCGAATTTAATCGAATTAGGATCGAATTTCGAATTGAGGTTTTAAAATGTCCATTCGATTAATTCGATTCGAGGAAGTCGAAGAATTCGGAATTCGATTCGATGAACACCCCTAAGCACAAACCCTTCTCTACACACCATGGCTTCCCCTATTGCTACATCATACAAATTAAAAATATAGAATATTGGAAAAATTCATTTTTTGTCCCCAACAATATGTATTCAGGCCTTGCATATGTATATACATAAATAAGTGTGTATAATGTTTTATAATTATTTTATTATTTTAATAAAGTAGAAATTTGCCAAATTTTTATTAATTTTTCTTTTTGTGTTCGAATATAGAATCATGAAAAAAGATACACAATTAATCAAATATACTAACTAGAAAACCTTATATCATTTATTTATGGAGCTAGTGTCATGTCAAACCATCTAACGGATCTAGATCCGTTAGACGGTCTAAATATCCTACCCATATCGAATGTCTAACCCAGATCCGCAAAAAAAAAGAGAAAAAGGTATGAAGACTGCTATTTCTCTGCTAACATGAAAACCACACAACAAAGTCCATTGTGTGCTTCTATTGCTCGTTATGGCGGCATGTGTCTTGGGTTTCGCGGCGGCTCATTCTCCCTCCGCCGCACAGTCGTCGTCTCCCGTCGCTGCTAAATCACCGAGTCTCTCTCTAACAAAGTTGACTCTACCGGCTTCATCTCAGTCTCCCGCCGCCGTTCACCCGCCACTTGCTCCACTTCCATCAGCCGCCACTCCATCTCTTTATGTCGCCTTGCTTCCGTCGTTCGATCTCGCTCCACAGCCCTCACGAAACGGCGCCATTTTAAATAAACTAGCATTTGCAGCAGCTGCCGCTGGTGTCGCCGCCGTCGCTTTCATGGCGTGAAAGCTCTAATCTTTCCGCATGCATTTACTATTCATTTATGTTTGAATGATGTATTTATTTAATTTTTATGATTCATGCCCAAATATATTTAAACAAAAAAAATAGATATAGGCCCGGTTGATATTCAGAAACCCAGTGGTATTTGAATTAAGCATAATTTCTTTCTGAAGCTCATTTATATATGAAATCAATGCTTCCAACAAGTCAAGTTTTTGAACGGATTTACGGATTGAGAATTGCTTTGAAGGAAGAATATGAATATTGTCATTTATAATGGAAGAGAGGCGTAGAGAGATTCAATCCTTTTGTGTTTCTTTGGTCATTTTCATTACTGGAACCTGCATATATAATTCATAAATGTCATATGTATGAAGAATGAATATTGTACTAAATGATACAAGTCTTAGTATCAGCTAATACTTTTATGGAGAAATACTAATATATTTTATAAGAAAAACTAATACATTGCAGGAGCACTACTAAAATACTCTCTAGGAAATTACTAATACTTTTTCGAGAAACTACTAATACTTTTCCAATGGACAACTAATACATTTCAGGAGTATATTTATGAGAAATAGTAAAACTCTTCAGGGAACTACTAATACATTTCAGAAGAACTGCTAATACTTTTTAGAAGGACAACTAATACTTTTCAGAAGGATTGTTAATACATTTCGGGAGAAAAATTTAATTATATTCAGGGGAACTATTAATACATTTCGGAGAATCATAATACTTTTTAGAAGGACGACCGATACTTTTCAGAAGGACTACTAATACATTTTGGGAGAAAAATTTAATTTATTTCAAGGAACTACTAATACTTTTTCGAGGAACTACTAATACTTTTTTGAGGGATTGCTAATACATTTTGGGGGTATATTTAGGAGAAATACTAAAAAACTCTTCAGGAAACCATTAATACATTTCAGAAGAACTGCTAATACTTTTTAGAAGGACGACTAATACTTTTCAGAAGGATTGTTAATATATTTCGGGAGAAAAATTTAATTATATTCAGGGGAACTATTAATACATTTCAGAAGAACTGTTAACATTTTTTAGAAGGACGATTAATACGTTTCAGAAGGAATACTAATACATTTTGGGAGAAAAATTTAATTTATTTCAAGGAACTACTAATACTTTTTCAAGGAACTACTAATACTTTTTTGAGGGATTGCTAATACATTTCGGGAGTATATTTAGGAGAAATATTAAAAAACTCTTCAGGAAACTACTAATACATTTCAAAAGAACTGCTAATACTTTTTAGAATGACAACTAATACATTTCAGAAGGACTGCTAATACTGGTGCTCCCTGAAAACTACTACAACACCGCTGCTAATATTACGGAAATACCACCTGATCCGCGGGTCAGATCCGTCTAACAGGTCAGACCTGTTAGACGTTCTGACAGGAGTTTTTGTGTTATTTATGATATTTTGCATTCTTCCACGTTGGAAAAATTACTTTAAGCAACGGTTTGATAAAATGGTTATTTGTTTCATGGTACTAATTACTAAAACGCCAAATAAGGAAACAAATCCTACTTATGCGCAAATAACAAAAATATCCACGACATTTAAGATACGTTCAAATCGGAAACATATTTCAACAAACATATATCTCCTAATTAATCCCGTCACGATTACTTTTTTAAAATATAACTCTATTTCAAACCCTCAAGTCAACCCATTATTTTCCTCCACTTTAATTGATTTTCAATGGATTGTTACGGAACCCGTAGATGATTATTGCGACGTTTGGCAGGCTGAAAATCTCCAAATCCCCGAAAATATTCCTTCTACAGATAATCTTGACCAATTTTTCATAATACTTGAATTGGAAATAACCTACCCATTAACGGAGGACGAAGAAAAAGAAGAAACCCATTAACGGAGGACGAAGAAAAAGAAGAAGACGAAAATCGGTTTGTAAGAGTGGAGGGTAATGAAACTTTTGCATTTTGGGCACCGTGCCCGAGAATCAAACACAAAAACTTGTCGAACAGTAGGATTTCAGACATGCTTTACAAGGCTGGAGTGCCTCGACATAAACAAGAATTTATGGTGGACAGAATATCGGCCCGGGCCGACGAGATTGCCAATGTAGTCTATAATAAGGATCGGAGGGTTTTAGCTATAGTAGTTTCGATTAGCATTGTCGCTTGTTCGTGTTATGGAGAGACGGTCGATGATCCGGAAGATATTGGGGATGGCCATGATGATCACAAGTAATTAATTTTTTTAATTTGTGATATACGTTCTTGATTTTGGATTGGATTGGATTTGAAGAAGCTATAAATTAATTGATTGACCCCTCAAAGATTTTGTTTAATGTTGTTTGATGATTAGGTCAGAAACTATTTTTATGGTTTTTGTTTGTGTAGTTAGTTCTGTTTAGATTTTAAGTGGATTTGTTTGCTACGGAGAAAAGTGTTTTTTTTTGGGGGTAATTTGTACTTGATTTGTGGAGTTTTTTTTTTTTTTTTTTTAAATATATAGTTGATTTGTGGACTGTAACACGTAATTTTTCATCCTTTTCTATTGTACGAGTCCCTTGGATCTATGTTAATGATAAGAATCATTTTTCATGGGTTTGAGTTCGAATTGAAATTCTATTAAAATATATGATACATTTTTATGAAATATATTAATGAGACTGTCTTATATAAATTTTTATGTTTATTTTCTATTGAAATGGGACTAGGGTTGTAAAGATGGATGGTAATGGACGAGGACGGGATTGGTATTGAACATACCGTCCCTATCCTACAATCACATCCTAAATAGCGCTCTGTATCATTTCCTGCTTTGAGTATCTGGGAGGGGGATGGGGAATCACCGTTTGGGGAACGGGGTCGAACAGGGAATCTGATTCCCCATTTTATATCTACTAATAAAAATTCTCTAAAATAAATTAACTTAAAATAACCAATTATTATTAAAATAAATAAAAACAACATAAATTCCCAATTTGTAAAAGAAATAATCAGAAAAATAAAATTATAAAGACTTAAAGGTTTGGTTTTTATAGTTAATAAAATAATACATTGTAAATAGAATTAATATTAATAATAGATACATATAATATATATATATATATATATATATATATATATATATAGGGGGAGAGTTATATATGACCCCCTTATTATATGAGTACATAAGACCAGATCCAAGACACAAATCTACATATTTCGATGGTTGAGATTAAACCGATTAATGTTGATGAATTATGTGATAAAGTCAAAATGGGGTAAATCACCACATAAAAATAGGGGTTGGCTAAATCTAGTAAATCCCATGAAAATAGGATGAGTTACCATCAAATTTGTAATCACAATTAATCCACCGATTCGTTGCACAAATCATCCCAGTCATCATTCCATTTTTTTGTTTATACTGTCCATTTTTACTGAATCCAATTAAAGTTTTATTCGTATTTTTTTAAAACAAGCATTCGATTCATCATTCCATTTTTTTTTGTTTACCCAGACAAGTTGCTTATGCGTGTTTAGCATGTTGCTTATTTGTGCTTATGTACATGCTTGTAATTATGATAGACTTGCGAATACGCAAAACCTATCAAGTTATGCAGAAATTCATC
This sequence comes from Rehmannia glutinosa, assembly GCA_016081115.2. Classification (NCBI taxonomy): domain Eukaryota; kingdom Viridiplantae; phylum Streptophyta; class Magnoliopsida; order Lamiales; family Orobanchaceae; genus Rehmannia; species Rehmannia glutinosa. Next base: position 233,498 of record JABTTQ020003388.1, on the reverse strand, counting down.
TCTTCATCCCTATTTTTTTATAAAAAAAAAGAATTGCTTGATAGATCGGAATGTTGCTTTTAGGTGCTTATATACTTGCTCGCACGTATGCAAAATGTTGCTTAATTTTTACTGTGTTTTAAACTCTCAGATTAATTATAGTTTGTTTGATAAGAAATATCATGTTATTCAAAAAAATAAAAACTTATACTTATATGAATTCTCCATTCATTCAATCATTGGTTTTTTCAACCCAGATTTTTGCTTGGGTTAGACGAAATATTGCTTATGTATGCACTATTGCTAGCTTGTATGTATTCAAAAATTTTGATTACGTCCCTATTTGTTCTAACCCAGTACTTTGCTTAGATATGACTATACATTTGCTTACATGTGCATAATTATATGCTTATGCATATTCTAAACGATACTTAATTTTGTTTTTGTTTGAATCAGTTGGGATTGCACATATGCCGCAACAGCGGATTGAAATAACATCGGATTCATCTCCGAACTGGATACCGAAATGTGACGAAAATATGACTCCAAAAGAAGGGATGAATAAAAACATGAACATAATTGCTAACAAAGATAAAATACTATGAAAATAATTGCTTACAAAGCAATTGAATTCTGCTTACAAATTAATTGAATTATGCTTACAAAAGCAAATGATTTCTGCTTACAGTATCTAAAAATAATAAAAATAAATACGACACTAATCAGAAAACCTAGGATATTCGGACTCTTCAGCACCCTTACTACCATCTATCACTTTTTCCCCTTATCCTTTCCCATCTCCTTATTACTCGCCTCTGCATGATCGTCAATAGATGCGGCCTTCATTTTCTTACTCTCATTTGCCATTTCCAACAGAAAATCTAACACAAAAAAGAGACACTAGTCATTTAATAAAAGTATTTATTAATAAAACAAAACATTTATAAGCATAAAACAAAATAAAACATAAGCATACTATAACACATGCATAAGCATGATAGAAAACATTCATAAGCGTAATTGTCAACACCAATAAGCAGTTGAAAAACATCAATAGGCAATTCTCCAGACTTGGAAAAAACATGGCAATACTAATTACCTCCTGTTTAAAAGCATAATATAAAACATGCATAAGCATAATATACAACATAAATAAGCAAAGTTATCAGCAACAATATGCATTTTAAACTCCCATTAAAGCAATCTTCCAGACTTCGTTTTTTTCAAATAAAAAAGACATTAAAATCAACTGTTATTGTCTTTTTCATCAAGATTTTTGGGTTCAGTTTAGATCCATATAGATACACGCCAATTAGGTACACATGGTAATACATGGTAATTAAGTTGAAACCCCTTTATGCTTTTGCTAATTTTCTCATTCTCTTTGCCCTAACTTTTTGGACGAATATGATTCCTGTCAACAAAGACTGCTTCCAGGGAAAACAACAGCTAATTAAGCACCGAAGACATATAATTAAGTGGTAATGAATGATGATTGATGAAATTGAAAAAATAAAAAATAAATATTAATTACCTGGAATCTACACATATAGAAGTAGTCACCAAGCAGGTCTCCGTAACCCTGGACAGTTTCGACGGAAGGCGGAGCATCGGTGTCGCCATAGCCACGAAGGTCGGGGGCGATGGTGCGGTAGCCCTTGGCGGAGAGGTGAAGCATCTGGTGGAGCCACGAGTATCAGAGCTCCGGAAAGCCGTGGAGGAAGAGGACAGCCTTTTCTCACGGTAGGGATGAATTTAGGGATGGTTTGCAGAGAGAACACTTGGGAGGAAAAGATATGCAAGATTTTAGATAAACATGTCCCTCTTAACCGTTCCTAATTTCTAGCCCACTATCAAAAATAACTTCCCTCCCAAAAACTGATATTAATTAAAATTACCTAAAAGTCCTTATTTTTATAAAGTTATCTATTAAAAAATAGTAAAATCTGTTTAATCTCAACCATTTAAAAATTAAATCAATGCCTCAGATTTGGTCTCGTGTACTCACCAAAGATATGTGTACTCACCAGATCCAAACCATATATATATAGGAATAGGATCAAATGAGACCACATAATTAGAGTGAGACAGTGTGGACTAATCCTATCCACAAACTTCAAATTTTAGATGGTTGAGATTTATCCAATTTAATGGCTTTTTTTTATTTTTTTAAATGAATAAAGGGTAAGATGGTAATTTGAAATAACAACATAAATTTTTGTTACTTCCACGTCATCCCCATTTATCACGTCAACTTCTGCACTTTCTCTGTAGAAGACTTATAGCTCGTGTTATGTTCGTGAGATGAAACTTGAGAAGGCGATGATTTGAACTCGCAATTGTCATGGAATTAGCAAATCCTCATTCTTAGAAGACCAATCCATCCTTCGGCGACGAGATAGAACAAATAAAACAACAAGAGAAGAATAAAAGTGAAGAAAATCGGCACCGAAAAGATGAATGCTTGGTACAATTTTAACTCCGATGAAGCTCTGGAACAACAATTAGCAACATTGCCAATACCATTATTGGCCGTTTCTTGGTCTGAAATGCTATTTTTAACACTATAAGACATCACAAACAGAAAGTTGATTTCCCCCCTATAAACCCCACCTTCTCAATGACACCCCAAAAGTAAATCTCCAATTTAATGCTTTTTTAGGTTGATTTCTCGAGATCTTCTTCGCGTTCATTGTTTACCGCGGAAGTAGAATTGTTCGAGCAACGAAATCAAGAGATGAGATGTCAAATTTCTCGAGTTCGGGATTCTTCACAATTTGGTTTTCACCCAAAATATGTGGTTGTAGATTCAACACTTGAAATATGTGAAGACCGTGGAGAAATTCGGTCGTCTTGGTGGAAATGCGGCCCGTTGTGGTTGTTGATTGTGGCTATTTGGCTTAGAGTTGAATGGGCTTTTTGGTTTGTTGTCACATTTCGGCACCCGCCTGACGAACTCGAGTTTGGGCTTTTTGATCTTAGGATTGGAGGATTTGTGAAGAAGACGATGCTAACGTGGAGAAACGAGGGCCTACGAGGAGGCAGTTAGGATTAATGTACACTTAGATGTTTTTCGATATATACTTATATGTGTTTTGCTATATAAGTAGTTAATTTTTGCTGTATGTATTTATGTTGCTGTGTACTTATGTTTTTTGATGTATACTTATATGTGTTTTGTTGTATACTTATAAGTATTTTGTTGTATACTTATATTTTTTATTTGACCATTTTAATATGCAGTAAAATTATGTTAAATATACAGCAAAATAGTGTTAACTATACATCAAATATATGTTAAATATACAACACAATAATGAGCACGATTTTCTCTCTCTATAATTGATTTACTTAATCCACGGTCCCCACATGTTAATGAGCGTGATTCTATCTCTCTCTATAATTGATTCCTTAATTAATGGTCCCCACATATTTTTGTTTGACCATTTTAATATGCAGTAAAATTATGGTAAACATACAGCAAAATAGTGTTAAGTATACAACAAATCATTGATAAACGTACAACATACTGCATGGCAGAGCACATGCGTGATTTTCTCTCTCCAGCGCGATTTTCTCGCGATTTTCTCTCTCCCCACGTGATTTTCTCTCCTCTGATAACTGATTCCATATATGGATGGTCCCCCACATGTTTGTTTTGACAATTATACCCTTATTTTGCCTTAATTAAGTGTTTAATGTAATTTTAACTCATATTTATCTTAGCCATTGATATAGATAAATGAGGGTTGAGATGAGTCCACATTGTCTCACTATAATATGTGGTCTCATTGTATTCTCCCCCTATATATATATATATATATATATATATTCGGGAAATGGGGATGGGGACGGGGAATCTCCATTTTATCTAAATGGGGTCGTGGGATATAAATAACATCTCCATCCCATCATCAGTTCTAAAGAAGCAGTGAATGGTTCCCCGCAGAGATTTTGCCATATCCTTAGTTGTAAACGAATAGGTACAACCGAACTTCATATTATTCAAGCTTGTTTTAATTTTTATCAAACCTCAAAACTTATAGTATAATTTTTGATCTTATTATTAACGGAGTCGAGTTTGAACGAACATTAATCGAGCCAAACTCAAATTAAGCTCGATTTTTACACATATTTTATTATTAATTAACTAGTTGAACAATCAAGTTGGAGTAACTTAATATCTCATTGACATCTGATTCTCTTTTACAAATTGCACCATCAAGAGGGGAACTTGTCAGGAAGATACAAACTTGTATTTGTAATTTTAAAAAAATAACCGGAATTTAATCAGGGTAAAGCAAGAGGTGATTATTTTTGTTATCATCCCTTAGTAATAATTTGTGACTGATCCTTAAACAAAAAGCAAATCACCAATGATAATTAATCTTGCAAGGAAATTAAACCAATCTTACTAGACGTAAACCTATAAACCATAACATGCCTATAACTATCCCCAGGATTCACAATCTGCGACGGGAAATTACGATGATTAACCGAATCTGGAAACCCTTGAGTCTCCAAACAAAACCCACCATATTTCTTATAAACAAACCCACCTTTCCCCACAGTATCACCCAACATATTACTCGTGTAAAACTGTACTCCAGCCTGATCCGTCCAAAGCTCCATTTTCCGACCCGATTTGTCGTCCCGAACCGTCGCAGCCTTCGTGAGCGTCTTTCCCGCTCCCGTCCGGTCCAGGACATAATTAATGTCGTACCCGTCGGGCAGTTCGTTGAACTTGCTCCCGATTGTATGGGGCTCGAGAAAATCGTAGGCGTTCCCCCAACAGTGAAATCTCACCTGTCGGGATGAGTTATCGTTGACGCGTAATCCCAGAAGCGAAAAGTTGGATTGTGTGTGATAGGATGTTGCCACTTGTGTGGCCACCGAGGTTCCAGTATGTGTGGGATGCTAGGTTGACTGGGGTGGGTTTGTTTTTGGGGTTGGCTTCCATTTTTATGCCGAATTTGTTTCGTCCGATGAGTAAATAGGTTACCGTCACGGATAGTTCACCGGGGAATCCTGTGTGATCAAATATATATATCAATAATCAAATGTTATTGAAAAGTAAAATTAATTTTTTGGCAATTTGGGGTTTTTTTTTTTTTGTTTGAGATGATGTTTCATTTCTTGTTTAAAGAGCATATATCGTACGTTTTGTTGTGTAATGATGTTTTGGAGATCGTGATGAAATACATTTGAAATATACTAATTAGAAAGAGATATTAATTAGGGATAATTATAAAAATCACCCATGAGGTTTGGGTTAGTTACAAAAAAAAAAAAAAAAAATTCGGATGTTTGAAAAGTTAAAAAAAGAATCCATTGAGATTTGATTTTGGGTTAGAGGTAAGGGGGTAATTGTAATATTTTTACAAATATTAGGGGTATTTGAAATTTTCACTTATAAAGAGGGTACAATATAATACAGTATTAGACTACAAGGGGTTTTCTGTAATTTTCAAGAACTACTAGGTCTTTTTTGCAATTAACACAAACATTAGTTTTTTGGCTTTGCAACGATAATGTTGGAATATGTGATGAAATAAATTTGAAATATAAGATCTCTGAATAACAAAAGGGATAATTACAAAAATCAGCCATCGAGTTTGGATTAATTAAAAAATGGATGTTTGAAAATTACCAAAAAAGAAAAAAGAAAAGTTTGAGGTTTGATATTAAGGAGGTAATTGTAATATTTTCACAAATATAAGGGAGTGATTGAAATGTATTTACTTATGAAGAGGATAAAGCCGTAAATCAAACCTTAGGGCAAGTTTGTGTAAGTATCCTCGCATATTAATTATAAAAGCTACTGAGGGTCTAATTACAAAACAATCCATTTAACTTTTAAAATTAGAAATACCCCTTGAGTTACATATTGCCTCTTCGGTAAGTGCAATTTGTAAAACAACAAAATATTTCAATGGGGCATTTGTTATTTTGAAAAAAGATTTAGTTTTTTTCTTTAACTAGACTAAAAAAAGGTCAAGAGCTATATTTATAATTATCCCTATAATAATGTGTGTACCTTGTTCGCCGTCATGGTCATAAGTGAGTGTTAAGTGACTATCTTTTACGTGCTCGTACACGCTCCATACGACGTCGCCAAATCCTCTGCTCCCACCTGAGACATTTGTAGACAAATTAAAATTGCACCAATCAAATGGTGACACATGTGAAATTCTATATTAAATATCAATTTTATAATTTCTATTTATATTTGGGAATTTATTCAAATTTAATTCCTAATTTAAATAGTTAATTTATTGATATTTTTAATATATATTTATTGGCCAATTAAAGATTGCCAAATGTCAAAATCTTATTGATCAAGATTATCTTGATTAATTAATTATTTCTTTTGATAATTATCACAATTTGTGATTAAAGAAATAATATTAAATCTTGAAGGACCAATCAAATTAGAGTCCTCGCCATGTGAGTTATCCAAGAACCCCTCTCCTACAACTATAAATAGGGGTCCTTCTCAAGGAATTAAATCACAATTCAAAGGGAAGAAATCCAAGCAAGAAGGCGGTGGAGGAAATTCTCTCAAAGCAAGAAGAATATATTCAAGGAGATCTACGGTGTTCAAGGCGAAAGTCAAGGCGTTCATCGCGGAGTCCATTCAAATACGGCGTTTGATTCGGGAATAAGCTTCCAAGCCCTCGAATTAACGTTATTGAAGTCAGAACCATCTTGGAGGAAGATCAAAAGGTCAATTTCACCAAGAAGTTCATATATTCAACTCAAATATCATCATATATATTACGTTTGATTCGAGATCAAGCTGCCAAGCCCTCGAATTAACGTTATTGAAGTTCAAATTCAAGTTTGGAGAAGATCAAATTGAAGAGTTCAACTCCAAGCTCTCAAATCTCGGATATTTTATTTTTGAAGAAAAGAATCAGAGGATTTAGTTTAGAGATTGTAACCCTTTTAATAATTTGATTCATATATATTTAATTTGTACACTTTTTCTTGTTTGATATTCGCAGACAATAAAAAATTTGTGTTACAAATTTTTGGCACGCCCGGTGGGACAATCTCTACCTCTCATCTCTTTTCCTCAACAAATCTTGAAGTATCGCGATGGCTACTCGCAAAACCACATCAACAAAAGTTGCTTCTTCAAACTCTTCAGGTGACACAAGTAAAAGTGTTGGTATCACTACAAGGAGTATGTCCAAGAAGCTGAGTGCATCCTTTGAGAAGACTCCAGTGCGAGCTAAAGCAAATCTAACTCATCTCGAAGATGATGGAGACTTAAGAGATGATGCTTCATCCCCAATCTCCCGCTCGACATCAAGTTGCTCAAACATAGCACCCGCTATGATGACGAATGCTACATCACTTGAAGAACAAATCGCAAGTTTGACGAGGGCCATTGATGGACTCGTCAATCATGTCAAAGAACAAGACTCGCAAATTGCAAAGTTGATGAACAAAATAGATGGTGTTGATACAAGCCGTGCGATGGGCAAGCAAGTTGAAACACATGAGGAGGTCGAGACATCCATGAAGCAACGACCAAATGAAAAAGAGAAGTCTCCAGAAAATGAGTTGCAAGTCTCGTCTGATGGGCTGATTCCAATCGACCAACTTAAGGAGTTCATTATGGGGACTATTAAGGACAAGTTCGATGGAAGTTCCAAGTCGTCTATGACTTATGCCAAGCCATATACGCAAAGGATTGACAACTTGAAGATGCCCGCTGGTTACCAACCTCCGAAGTTCCAACAATTTGACGGCAAGGGCAACCCAAAACAAAGATGTGGCTCACTTTGTCGAAACGTGCAATGATGCTGGGACTTATGGAGATCGCCTCGTAAAACAGTTTGTCCGATCCTTGAAGGGCAACGCATTCGATTGGTATATTGACTTGGAAGCAAACTCGATTGATAGTTGGGAGCAATTAGAACAGGAGTTTCTCAACCGATTTTACAGCACTCGGCGGACGGTTAGCATGATCGAGCTTACAAATACTCGTCAGTGGAAGGAAGAACCTGTCATTGACTACATCAACCGATGGAGGAATTTGAGCCTCAATTGTAAAGACCAGGTTGTCGAAGCTTGGCTATTGAGATGTGCATCCAAGGAATGCATTGGGGCCTCCGATACATCCTTCAGGATCCAACCAAGGACATTTGAAGAGTTGGCTACTCGGGCTCATGATATGGAGTTGAGCATGGCCGCAAAGTGGAGTTGAAGGACCACCCATCCAAGAGCCTCAAAACCCAAAGAACGATATGAAGCCAAGAAAGGGGGAAAGTTCTCTTCTAAATCTCCAAGCAAAGAATCCATGGCGCTTAACACAACACCTATCAAGTTCAAGGGCGGTCAAATGTGAAGACTAATGAGAAAAAGATACTCCTCAAGAGAGAGAGCAAAGAAAGTTGACTCGAGGAAATGCAAGCAAAACAATACCCATTCCTCGACTCGATGTCTCTCGGAATATTTGATGATCTACTTAAAGCAAACCTCATTGAGTTGCGAAATGAAGCGTCCCCGAAGGCCGGCAGAGTTGATGACTCAAATCGCAAGTACCATCGTTTGTAGACATCCAATTCACGATTGTTTTGTATTTAAAGACAAAGTCATGCGATTAGCTCGCCAAGGAAAGATATCGCCGAGATAAGATAGCGCACTAGCAATGTTATTACCATCACATCCGGATCCATGGATGATGGCAATGTTGCATGCAACGTGATTTAATGAGCAACATATTTCACCTAGTGAAACGTGTTTGTTTGAAAAGGAAGTTGACAATATTATCAAGATTGTGTTTCAACAATGACTTTCATCGACGAAGACTTGCCGCTTGGTTCCAAACCCCATAACAGGCCATTGTTCGTGACCGGCTATACTCGCGAGCAAAAAAGGTGAATAGGATTTTGATTGATGGAGGCTCAAAGAAGAAATATCTTATCACTACGCACATTGAAAGAGTTAGAAATCCCCATGGATGAACTCGCAAATAGTCGTTTGATGATCCAAGGCTTCAACCAAAAAAAGCAAAGGGCTCTCGGCATCATAAGATTGAAATTGTTGATGGGCGAAATGGCCTCAATCGCATTGTTTCATGTCATGACGCTAAGACTTCCTACAATATGCTTCCGGGGCGCCCTTGGCTACATGAAAATGGGGTGGTTCCTTCTACTTGGCATCAATGCTTCAAGTATTGTAGAGACGGTGTGGTAAAGAAAGTTCTTGGAGATGATAAACCTTTCACCGAAGCAGAGTCACATTTTGCCGATGCCAAGTACTACTTCGAAGACATTAAGGCAATGAAGGCTAAAGAAAATCCATCTAAGCCACAAGATGATGAAGTTAAAGAGGGCAAAATCGAGAGTACTTCTGCAAGTCACGATGACAATAGACCTTTGGAGGGATTGATATTGCCTTTAACAAAACTCGATGATAAGAAACCATCCCTGCAACCACTCGAAAAGTTCGTCCGCCCAGCTGAGGGACCTAAGACTGAACACGGAGAAGGGCTCCAAAATGCGAAATGTTTTGATCCAAAAGCTTATGATCTTCTTGTCAAAGCTGGATATGATCCGCAAGAAAATTCTACCTTGGGGAAGCTCCCTTCTGAAGCTACGAATACAGAAAAGATGTCAAAAGAAAGGGGACATGTGGCTAAAAATACTCGGATAGGTCTTGGGTTTGTGGCACCAACTCCCATTCGTATCGCCATTAGAAGAGCCAATGTCAATAATGTGTCTGAGGGAGAACTTTCATCAACGGAGGATGCCTTTGACGAAAATGGAAAGAAGGTCCGACGAATATCAGTCTTCGATAGACTCGGACCCATTCAAAAATTAAAGGGCAAAGGAACCATCCATCAGAGATTGGGCATCTCTACATCATCAAAATATTGGAAAAGATCTAGACATCCACGGGCTACTGAAAATCTTCGAAGTATTGTTCCATCTCGTATGAAGCGACAAACTACTTTGCTCATATCATGTGAAAGGGTGTTGAAAGCCAAATTTCAAATCATTGTTTTTCACGCAACCTCAAGATGATGAAGATGATAGAGAAAGTGTGGCGTCAACATATCATATCACCTTAAGCGAAGAAGGGGAAGAAGAAGATCTTGAAGATGCTCCTCCCGAACTCGAAGAAGAGATCAAAGCCACGGTCGGCGAGCTTAAAGAAATTAATTTGGGCGATAGTGATAATCCACGACCAATCTACATCGAAAGGCATTGTTAACAAATCGATGAAGAAAAATCGTATATTGAATCGCCGGAGTATAAAAATGTGTTCGCTTGGTCCTACAAAGAGATGCCTGGATTGGACCCAAAAATAGCGACATCACTTGTCCGTTAAGAAAGGAACTCGTCCAATTAAGCAAGCTCAACGACGATTTCGCCCGACTTGGTTCCATTGATTGAAGTCAAGTAAACAAGCTCATCGGCCGGGTTTATTCGCGAAGTCAAGTACCCTACATGGATCTCGAGCATTGTCCCCTGTAAGAAAGAAGAATGATCAAATCGAGTTTGTGTTGACTTTAGAGATTTAAATGAGGCGTGTCCTAAAGACGATTTTCCATTACCTATAACTGAACTCATGATTGATGCCACTACGGGCCATGAAGCATTATCTTTCATGGATGGATCGTCTGGATATAATCAAATACGTATGGCTCCAGAGGATGAAGAGTTGACGGCCTTTCGTACGCCAAAAGGTATATATTGTTACAAAGTGATGCCATTCGGTTTGAAGAATGCTGGAGCTACATATCAAAGAGCCATGCGAAAATCTTTGATGACATGCTTCATAAGAATATTGAGTGCTATGTCGATGATGTGGTTGTAAAGTCTAAGAAGCGAGAAGACCACCTCCTTGATCTGAGGAAAGTTTTTGAACGATTAAGGAGATATCAACTTAAGATGAACCCACTGAAATGTGCATTCGGTGTCCGGTCTGGAAAATTCTTGGGGTTTGTAGTTCGTCATCGAGGTATTGAGATTGAGCAAGCAAAGATCGATGCGATAGCAAGGATGCCTGAACCTCGTGATATTCACGAACTCAAAAGTTTGCAAGGAAAACTGGCCTATCTTCGAAGGTTCATTTCAAATCTAGCCGGTCGATGCCAGCCATTTAGTCGTCTTATGAAGAAAGGTGTTCCATTTGAGTGGGACGAATCTTGCCGAAATGCTTTCAAAAGTATCAAAGCATATTTGATGAAGTCTCCTGTGTTGGTTGCACCAGTGCCTGGGCGCCCGTTGATCCTTTATATTGCTGCTCAAGAACGTTCTGTGGGAGCTCTACTAGCACAAGAAAACGATAATGGAAAAGAGAGCGCTTTATACTACTTGAGCCGGATGATGACACCAAATGAGTTGAATTATTCACCGATCGAAAAGATATGCTTGGCATTAATCTTCGCGATCCAAAAGTTGAAACACTACTTTCAAGCTCACACAATTCGTCTTGTCTCGAAAGCAAATCCACTAAAGTATGTTATGACAAAGCCAGTCCTTTCTGATAGACTTGCGAGGTGGTACCTTCAATTGCAACAGTTTGAAATCACATATGTCCCTCAAAAGGCAGTAAAAGGGCAAGTCTTGGCGGACTTCTTGGCGGATCATCCTATCCCTGCTGAGTGGGAGTTATCTGACGAATTACCTGATGAAGATGTGCTTGTAATCGAGATTTCCCCTCCATGGAAAATGTACTTTGATGGAGCTTCTCATAGAGAAGGAGCTGGAGCTGGAGTTATCTTCGTGACGTCTGATAGAGAAGTGTTGCCTTACTCCTTTACTCTAACTCAAAATTGTTCAAACAACGTTGCTGAATACCAAGCTCTCATCCTTGGGTTGGAGATGGCGGTTGACATAAAGCAATTGCGTCTTGAAGTTTATGGAGACTCTAAATTGGTGGTTAATCAACTACTTGGAGTGTATGAAGTGAAGAAGCCTGAGCTACTCCCATACGTCAATTATGCGAAGAGGCTTATTGGATGGCTTGGAGATGTAACAATTGAGCATATTCCAAGGAAGGATAATAAACAAGCCGATGCTTTAGCAAAACTTGCTTCTACACTCGCCATGCCCGAAAGTGAAGCTCGTGTGCCAATTTGCAGAAGTTGGGTAGTACCTCCAATCTTTGATGATGAAGACTGCAATGAAGAAGAAGAAAATCATGTTGTAGAGGTCTTTGAAATTGAGAAAGAAGATTGGCGTCAGCCACTTGTGGATTATTTGAAGTATGAGAAGTTACCTGACGATCCACGACAAAAGGTAGATGTTCGACGCCGTGCGGCTCGCTTCATTTACTACAAAGGCACACATTATAGACGATCATTTGATGGAATCTTCTTGCGATGTCTAAGCGATGATGAAGCTATTCAAGCCATGGAAGAAGCTCACTCGGGGTTTGTGGCGCCCATCAATCGTGCCCAAAGTTACACTTTCAATTAAAAGAATGGGCTATTATTGGCCGACAATGGTGAGAGATCGCATGGATTACGCGCAAAGATGCCAAGCCCGTCAATTTCATGCAAATTTTATTCATCAACCACCGAGCCATTGCACCCTACTTTGTTGCTTCATGGCCATTTGATGCTTGGGGTTGGATGTGGTCGGACTATGACAAAGTCATCCCGGAGGACACTTGTATATCTTGGGTCGCAATGACTACTTTTCTAAATGGGTCGAGTGCTATACCCTCAAAGAAGTGAAGAAAGAAAATGTTCGACTTTATCCGCATAAACATTATTTATCGTTATGGGATCCCCGATATATAATAACGGATAACGGGAAGCCTTTCTCAAATAGCCTCATAGATAAACTTTGTCAAAAGTTCGATTCAAACAAAGAAAGTCCTCTATGTATAATCTTTTCATGGCTAATGGACTTGTCTTTGAAGCTTTTAACAAAACTTTGTGTAACTTGTTGAAGAAAGTGGTCTCAAAGTCAAAGCGAGACTGGCACGAAAGGATCGGAGAAGCCTTATGGGCATACCGAACCACATATAGAATACCCACTCAAGCAACTCCGTATGCACTTGTATATGGTGTTGAAGCGGTTGTTCCCCTTGAACAACAAATTCCGTCACTAAGGATAGCCTTGCAAGAAGGACTAACCGAAGAAGAAAATGCACGATTACGCCTTGAGGAATTAGAGGCTCTTGATGAGAAACGATTGGAAGCACAACAAAGACTTGAATGTTATCAAGCTCGTCTTTCTAGGGCTTTTAATAAAAAAGTGCGATCACGCTCTTTTCAAGTTGGTGATTGGGTGCTTGCTGTCAGAAGACCCATAATTACTACTCACCGAACTGGAAATAAATTCACATCAAAATGGGATGGTCCTTATGTTATTAAAGAAGTCTACACCAATGGCGCTTACAAATTGGTTGCTGAAGACGGCTTAAGAATTGGCCCCATAAATGGCAAGTTCTTAAAACGATACTATCCTTAGAGACGGAATAAAGCTCCATGACGCATGAGCCTAAACTGCATGTTACTCCTGACCCGCATGAGTATAAAATGTGAACGGTAACCACCAAAGGCAAAGTACGTGGTTAAACTGCTAACTTCTCCACCTAGTCTAGGGTGGTTAAGCAATAGATACTCCTGGCCCGCACGAGTATAAATCGTATACGCACCACCCTTAAAAAAAAAAATGTCCTCTTGAACTACGTTATGACTTGATCCCTTTTTCCGGCACGTGGCGGCTTAGAATTTTCTAAGTTCATCATGAGTTTGTGATAGTCATGGTTTGGTTGATGAATTATAGTTATTAAAAAAAAAAAGAGGAAAAAAAAGACTTCATTAAAAAAAAAAAAAAAAAAAAGTACTTAATAGATTGCAAGATAGAAAATGATCAATTTCTATTACGTAATCTTCAAAAAAAAGTACTCATACATGAAGCAAAAAAAAAAAAAAAAAGAAACAAAAAAATATCTAATCAAAAGGACGCAAGCTCTTCAATTCTTCCTTCCTGCGCCTCTAGATGCACCATCGAAAGCTCCAACTTTTCCAAAGACTTTATCATTCGAAGGCGAAGTTATGTCGGATGGCGGCAATCTCATCTTCAACTGTTGAACTTGGTATGAGCAATGTGAAGAAGTTCTTCTTGTCGCTTTAAAGAGGGTCAAATTCTTCTTTCGTTTCCTCAAATTGTCAAGCTCTCTGTTAATGGACTCTAACTCTTCCTTAGTTGATGACATCCGGCAGGCGGACTCTTTAGCTTTTTAGTCTTGGCATCATGCAAACGGTCTTCGACTTCGCTCAATTGTTTTGCAAGAAGTTCTTTAGACACACTCGAAGATGACGACCTTGCCTCATCATATGCAAATGACTTTGGCAAAAAGATCTTTTAAAGATCCCTCCACAAAAGAGATGTCAATAATATTAAAACTCTTCATAGATTCGAGCACAATCATCACTTCATCTTGAATAGAGGAAAGGAGTCAATTGGGATGTTGGATATCTTCTCACCGAGATCGCCCCATAACTTTTGAAGGTATTCTTGCTTTGGTTACGAATAAATTTCTCACCTTGAAATACTGAAAATACCGCACAAGGAGATGACTTGGCCTCAATGGAGTTAGATGTAACCTTTTGATGATTCACGGTTGGCAAGTTGGGCCCCATAATTGACCTCTGGCTATCTTGCGATCCATGCTCGCACTCATTATCGAGTAGTTGTTTCTCCAGCTGAAACATCACACCATCAAGGAAACGGATTACCAACTAAAATGAAAAAAAAAAAAACGAAAAAAAAAAAAAAAAAAAAAAAAAAAGAAAGAAAAAAAAGAAAGAAAAAAACGAAAAAAAAAGAAAAGAAGAAAAAAAAAAAAAGGTTATTAACCTCTTCAACAAAATTCTCCGTAAGCGGTTGACTCGCAACACCATTGGCTTCTTGTTGCTCTAGAGATTTGTCAGTCTTTTTAAGTCTCTTCCAATGATGATCCGCATCACTGCTGCTACTTTCTTCGAAAGAAGGGATGGCTACTTTTCTCTTATTTGATTTGCAAACTTCAACACCTAAGACATCGCACCTGTTAAGAAAAAAAAAAAAAACGCACAAGTAGAGAGGTTCGGATAGTCTCACCAAGCGGACCACGTTTAGGCTTTTTGTCCTTCGGCAAAACTTTCTTTGACTTCGAGTTAATCAAGTTCTCTATGTTTTCTTCAAAGTAGTTTCCATGAACCCGGGCCCACCATTGTTTATATTCCTCTGAAGAAAACGTCTTCGCACTTGGGGGCATGCAAGGAAGCCAAGCTTTAGAAAAAGTCTTAGATGAAGTGCACACACGCCAATGGTAAACCCCTTCTTCTAATGAAGCTCCACGCACGTCATCTTTGAGAACTCCCGGCACCATTTGATAAAACCCGAACTGGCGGCTGAATCTATGAGGACTGTAAGGCTCAATCACAAAACGCCCACCTTGTCGCAGGGAAAGATAACTTGAACGAATGGCGATGAAGTATTCTTGCTCAAACTTTTGTGCATTGCCATTATCAACATAGTTAAAATCCTTGTTCTTCGTAATCATAGTACAAGTCCAAGAAATCCAATCTCCTTTGTGGATTCGTCTGCGAGCTTCTTTGGGTTCATAGTATTTCGCGTGTCCCTCACCCGAAAAGATCGCCATCTTAGGGCCATTTGTCCCTTGCCAAACTTGATTATGAGTTTTGAAGTAATAAGCCAACCACCCATAGACAAAGTGGACGGAACGTTGAATACACCTTGATGGCCTCGGAGAATTTGCAATCTTATTCGGACCTCCGAAGATACTCGCTAAAACCGAACAATGAAGGCCCGCCGTTTGCCCATACGCCATGAGACTCGCCATCTTAAAAGTGCCGGGCGTATTGAGTTGAGATCATCGTTTGGAAGAACAAATAAGCACAAATGACAAGCCAAATATGCCGCCAAGTATGTTTCCTCCATCGAGCTCTCCTTGACACCAAGTTTGGAAAATAAAGCCTTCTCGCAAATAGGGGACCATTCACCATGTACGCCGATGTCACCAAGTGGATTATGAGTCGCCTCGGGATGTTCGATTTGTTTCTCCTTACGTGGGGGAGCCTTCCTCTCCTTGCGCATGGGAGGTGGATCATACTGTAGCCTTCTTGAACCAAAAGTTGATCCAATCGTCAATAGAAACTTGCGAGTAGTGATCCCCATAAGCGCTCCTCAAGTAGATGATACGCATGAAGTAAGCGGTTGCATGAACGAGGGAGGAATCTAAGTCCCGCTCACAACACCAAAAGCTCCTTGGCACTCGGAACGACTTCATCATACAAAACCGACGTCATAGGCAAGTCAAGCTAGTATGTAGATCCCACAATGATATAGATAATTCGCCATGGGAAGTCAACAATGTGTTGGTAGATGGACACCACGCCTCGCAAAACGCCTTGACGATATTGGAATTGCAATCATATGTGAAGAGAGAAGCATACACCGAATCATATATACGAGCCGCTTGGAGTTTGTTCTTGCATCGACTAAGGATGTCTTCGGTCCACTCCCAATAGCCTTTGACATAATGGAATTCACCGCCAAACCGGATTGGATCTCCCCATTTGGCTTCGCGCAATGATGATGCCGTCCCAAAGTTGGTAGTGAAACCGGCTCATCGATCACAGGTGATGGGTTGCTTCTAGGGCCCACATCTTGGATTTGGAGTCCTTAAGTGGTGGAATCTCACGAGACCATTCCCTTATATGAAGTCGATTTGTCAACTTTGGCCATTGCTTTGCGTATCGACCAACAAGTGGATCATAAACCGCCAAAGTGGTACCTCGTTCTATGTCATGACTCTCATCATCAAGAATAATCAAGTGGTGTATGCCGGGCGAAGAAGAAATATCTTTGAAGTATACCATCGTAAAATCTGTCCCAAAAAAAAAAAAAAAAAAAAAAAAGGGAATCAAATTCATCACAAAAGTCGCCATATATGCATGATGCAAACCCATTGAAAAGTGATTAATTTGATTTCATCAACAATTGATCATTGTGATCAAATCTTTGACTGAGGCAATAATTATAAGTGCTCAAAGTATCAGGATATTACATGCTTTGTTCGTTTATCTTGAAATAATCAATTCAACTTTTTGCCTTGCATT
Source organism: Rehmannia glutinosa (assembly GCA_016081115.2). Lineage (NCBI taxonomy): Eukaryota > Viridiplantae > Streptophyta > Magnoliopsida > Lamiales > Orobanchaceae > Rehmannia > Rehmannia glutinosa. The sequence goes on along the minus strand of JABTTQ020003388.1, from coordinate 216,412 downwards.
ACAATTGAATTGCAACACAAATGAATAAGGACAGGGGTCTTTACCAGATATAATCGTGCAAACTAGACTGAATATGTGAACTTAAGATTCCAACAGAAGAAAAGGCCGAAAGCGAAATCTGAGTTGCTATTTAAAAAAAAAAAAAGAAAGAGGTTAAAGAAGAATATAACTCAAGAACCGTGAACACGTCGACAAGAAACCAAACCTTGGTCAAGTATTGATGGGAATTAAGCTCCAGCAAAGCTTTAACACCTGCAACCAAAGATAATTGATGGGAATAGCTTTTAAATAGTTGTTTAAAGACTACAAAAGTTCATGCAAGCAGACCAAGAGATTGATCAATCAGACGTGCCTACTTTCTTTGGATCAATTCTTCAAACAGTTGGAGGGCAAACCATGAAGACTGGTTATGGCAAAGGAGATGAGGAGATTTCACCAAATCTGAACGATTCTTCAAACGACAACCAATCAGGTGAAAGAATAAATACGAACTAAACCACCGATAAGAAGAAAGATGCTACAGCCTAATACCGGCGAACGATGCTGCGAATGTTTCTTTCAGATTGATGTGAAAATAAGGCACATATGTGTCTCTTATATAGATGCTGAAGAAATCCATAGTTGAATAGATTTAGGAGATTTTTCAATTTCTGATTGGTTAAAGAAGAAATAGAATCCAATTAGAACTAAATTTTCAGTTAGGAATCGACGTTAATTTGCGCTCGAAGAGAGTCGGTTTTCTTTTCTGTGCTGAATTGAAACAAATTGTATAACCAGCAACATTAGCATGGGATGAGTTCTAAGTATGTGGGCCCATATTGAATTGAAAAAAAAAAAAAAAGAAAAAACTTGGTTAATGGATCAAAGAATTGTTGGCAGACTTATTTTTCTTTATTTTTGGAGCTTGAGCTTCTGTTGATTTAAAATGCAAATGGGCCAATTTGTAAGGAAAGATATAGGCTGTTGATAAGTGAAATCGGACTTTCAAAAGGCAACCATGATTGGCAATGTGTATTTAAGCCCAAATCCAAATATCTACAGCCCATCAAATTGAGAGTTCCAAAAGCAAAGCTTATGGGTCAAGTTCATGCCAAAGCAATTGTCGCGACTTATTCACTCCAAGACGCGTTATTCGTGAACAAGTCTCGAGGGGGCATTTGTAGACAAATTAAAATTGCACCAATCAAATGGTGACACATGTGAAATTCTATATTAAATATCAATTTTATAATTTCTATTTATATTTGGGAATTTATTCAAATTTAATTCCTAATTTAAATAGTTAATTTATTGATATTTTTAATATATATTTATTGGCCAATTAAAGATTGCCAAATGTCAAAATCTTATTGATCAAGATTATCTTGATTAATTAATTATTTCTTTTGATAATTATCACAATTTGTGATTAAAGAAATAATATTAAATCTTGAAGGACCAATCAAATTAGAGTCCTCGCCATGTGAGTTATCCAAGAACCCCTCTCCTACAACTATAAATAGGGGTCCTTCTCAAGGAATTAAATCACAATTCAAAGGAAGAAATCCAAGCAAGAAGGCGGTGGAGGAAATTCTCTCAAAGCAAGAAGAATATATTCAAGGAGATCTACGGTGTTCAAGGCGAAAGTCAAGGCGTTCATCGCGGAGTCCATTCAAATACGGCGTTTGATTCGGGAATAAGCTTCCAAGCCCTCGAATTAACGTTATTGAAGTCAGAACCATCTTGGAGGAAGATCAAAAGGTCAATTTCACCAAGAAGTTCATATATTCAACTCAAATATCATCATATATATTACGTTTGATTCGAGATCAAGCTGCCAAGCCCTCGAATTAACGTTATTGAAGTTCAAATTCAAGTTTGGAGAAGATCAAATTGAAGAGTTCAACTCCAAGCTCTCAAATCTCGGATATTTTATTTTTGAAGAAAAGAATCAGAGGATTTAGTTTAGAGATTGTAACCCTTTTAATAATTTGATTCATATATATTTAATTTGTACACTTTTTCTTGTTTGATATTCGCAGACAATAAAAAATTTGTGTTACAACATTCATTCAAGATAATGTAAAAATTGAACTTTGTTAATTTTTGCAATAAATAATATTTTAAATTAAATGTGACAAATTAAAAAAAAAATATTCGTACCATGGAGTGTGTTTCCATGATCATTAGCAGGCAATTTGTAGACATGACCATTCAAAGTGAATTGAGCCCCTCCAATTCTGTTAGCAACTCGGCCAACAAGGGCACCAAAGAAGGTTGAATCATTCTGCAAAAAAATATATATTTTAATAACACTGATAATCAAATTAGGCACAACATTTAATTTATGTACTGAAATTTATTTGAGGGAGGTAAATCAAATATTTTTCTTCTCGAAATACTCTTTTTGCCCATGTAAACCAAGTTTATGTTTAAGTTGGGCCATGGAGAATTGAGAAAGGTTTCTCCATGTGATAGAGGGTGATATTTTGCTTTATCTCAAAATAGACCTGGCAAATATGTGCGGTTGGGCTGGGCCGAGCAAAAATTCAATTAGGCCCCTAATTTCTTGGCCCATTCCATCCCAAACCCTATATGTATGCCTAAATTATATTGGGCCAGTTAGGCTAACTTGGGTTTCGGATAGTTCGGGTCTATCCAAAGTAGACCTCATTCATTTTGGACCCATATATATGCTGCAGTTCAGGCCAACCGTAACATTAGTCGATTGGGCGGAATAGAAATTGCCAACTCTAGTGAAAAGCAATGTCAGGTTATAAATTACAATTTACAATAAGGAAGTTGAAGATAGAATAAGAGCATTCTCAAAATACTTTTTAAATTTAAAGAGTATCTCTTGCAAAATAAAGAACATCTATAAATTTGAATAGTGATTTTTTTTACACATTTCAACACTCTCATTATATTTGACTCTTTATTTTCTTTTTTCCCAAAATTAATTTATTACACAAGGGATATTGGAAGTAATTTTAGACATTTACCAAAATTTGTGTTGTTTTTAGAAAGTGTCATTCAAAATGATGATTCATTGTGCAAGAAATCTAGTGCAATTAAAATTATAAAGAGTTATTTTAGCTCTCTAAATTTGGAGAGTGAAAATTCATTCTCTAAATTTAAAATTTAAAAATAAAGAGTGTGTTAGAGATGATTTTTGATGGATGACTCTTCAAAATAAAGAACATTTTTCATTTGAAGAGTCTTTTGGAGATGCTCTAAGAAATGAATACAAAGATCAAGGATTATAATTTTCTATTCCATTTTTCTGTTGACCCCAAATTACAACTATAGTCTCCGTATAATATTACGAGAAATTACAACCAAAAGAGGTGTATATTATTAATTGTGATATCAAATTAGTACAAAATCAAATCGTAATACATTTCCATAAATAGGCATACATGAATCAAATCAACAATTATTTACTGTGGTGTACCCTATCAAACCTATGAGAACCCTAAACCCCTACATTTAGAGTCACATCAAGTCATGAATACACAAAGGTGCATGAATCAAATCAACAATAATGACGCCTTTTAAAATGCCCAGTATTTCACAAAACACTGATAAATTCCAAAAAAATGGCATGAAATATTCTTATCATACTGACCTTATAACCATCTATGGATCCAAAACCAAGAACAATATCATCTAATTTACCTGCAAAAATGAAAAAGATAATATCAATGAAAATTCAATTAAAACTAAACTCGATACAATCGTCATAAATAATAATTTTGCACAAAACATAAATGAATATTTTCAACTCACCATTTCTGTCAGGGACTAAAACGTTGAGAACGGTGGCGCCATAATTTGTAATGTTTATTGATATATGACCATTCTTCAATTCATAAATGCCAATTTTTTCATCAGCTTTACAAACATTGAAATATGTAAAAGATATGATGAGAAGAGAGAAATATGAAAGTGCTTTTGCCATTTTTTTTTGTTAATATTTCGATATATTATTATTTATCACAAACAAAAACACAAAGGGTATTGGTTCTATAGTTATGTATATATAACAAAATGGGAATGGGAAAAATTTATGGGATTTGGATAACTCAGAAAATATTTCTAGATAATGATTTGTCTAATGTGTGTGTGTGAGAGAGAGTTTTTTGAGAAGGTATGACTCTTGTGTGGATCTTCCCGTAATAAATGGTGGAAAGGTTCTAGACGGTCTTTGAAAAAGTAAAGAAGCCTTGTATACTTGCATGAAGAAAGAACCATACAAGACTAAAAGGTACCCGAATATGAAGGAGGGGGAAATATTGCAATGTATCAAATTTGAGTTCCATATCCAAAGCCAAAAAAAATGTCAGTTGGTATTATCCATACTGCATCAGGTTAGTTTATTTAGAGTCGACAATATTGGTCCGACTCAATGGATCGGCTCGGCCAGCCCCCATATAGAGCTGGTCTGGGCTTTATTTTTAGCGGCCCAAAAAGAACCTGGACTATTTTGACCCGACCCAAACTGTTCGTGACCCAACAAACTCGAACACCCCGGTCAAAAATACACTTAATGGGTTGGGCTGAGTTGAGCCACAAGAAATGATGCCCGATGAAATTTTGGTCTGACCAACTCTAATTTTTTCACTTGGCCCAAACCCGACCTGGCCCATTGCCAGATATAGGTGGGTTGAGTCCAGTGGCGGATCTAGAATCGATAATGGGGTGGGCTAGAAAATAAGGAAATTTCAGTACAATAAAATTTACATAATAAATGTTTTCAGTGTTTATTGAAGTGGTGCTCGAGAGACTTCAAAACTTAAAATTCATTAATAATTAAATTTTGTCACGCCCCAAACGCGACGTGACAACGATCAATCACTTAAACAGAAATAATTCAATAGTCTAAACCAATGATACAAACTCCAAGTGAAATAGAGTCTAATGCAGCGGAATAAAATACACACAAGTACAAATTACATCTTAAGGTCCGACGGAATCCGAATACAACCCATAAATTATCCGAATTTAACTTACGGTCCAAATAGAACAAAATGAAAAGTCCAACAACAATAAAAGTAAAAGGAGTGTCGCTCCACATCAACAAAGAGGAATTCAATCTGTGGTAGGTTCGACGTCTTCAACGTACTCTTCATCTAAAGGTTAGAAAACGGGAGGGAGTGAGACAAAATCTCGGTGGATGGGGTGATCGTGTGCAAGTGTGGCGATATATATAGTTAATGCGAGAAAACGGTTGTATGAAAACGCGTGAGGTATGATGCATGTTTTCATACATAGCCCATAAGCATCGTGATAAATATATATTAAGTAATATATTTATATAGTTTAAGAAATAGTTCGTGGTCACACAGGCGCATGATGATTCAAGCGGCGGGAGGATTGCGTCTTCAAGTGTAGCGCCAATCCCATGCAAGACAATTAGTGGTTGCGTCTTGAAGTGTAGCGCCAACCCATGCATTACAAGTAGCGGTTGCGTCATCAAGTGTGGCGCCAACCAAGCGTTAGTTCAACTCCGGTCGTGTGGATCGATAAAGCGATTCCTTCGTTCTTCCTTGTAACTCCCGTTCATGATGGTCCAAGACCACACCTTATTGCTCCATAGGCAAAGACAAAATCCACGTTGGAGCTAGCAAGGCTCGGATTCGTCATAATCATGATTATACCTCGAAGTACTACGACCCGCTTCCCTTGGACAAACTTCGTCCCTCGATTTGCGGGATTAGGGCGATGGGGCCGAGAGTGGAATAGCGGCCGAGCTGCCTTCCATCCCCCGACGTATCCATTCGATCGTGAGCTCGACACACCAAGTTGACTCAGCGAGGAAAGTAAACACAAGTTCGGGTAGTCAACCAGGCAATCGAGTATTATTGATTCAGAAGCGATTCGAAATTTTTTTAAAAATTGCGAGTGGCAATTATGGTGTTGGCGGAGTTATTGGGATGAAGATGATTATCGGGAGGATAAGCAATCTTCGATATCTTGAAATATTAGGTGGAACATAAGTCCCGTTATAGATTCAAATCACAAGACGAGGAAGTCGCCCCGCGATCGGGTATTAATCGGTCAAGGCGGTCCGATAAGTCAAGGGGTTTTTGAGAAAATAAAATATTTTAATTAAGAATTGAAGTCAGAGGGTCCAGGGCTGTTTTAGTAAAAGAAAATAATTTGAGTTAGGTCCTTGATAAAAAGAAATTTTACAACTTAGCCCCGTTTTGTAAAAACCAATACTTTTGGGGTAAAATTTGAATAAATAAATATCCCGACCTTGAAAAATTATGAGGTCAGTTCCTAAATTCTCCAAATTGTTCAGAGATTCAGGTTTTTTGAAGTTTTGAGGTCGAGTTTTTATAAAATTCTCATATTGGCCCCAAATTTGCTAAAATTGCCATTTCGGGCTCTAAGTTTAAAATAATTGGAACTCACAAACCGGAAGGGCTTTTAATGTGATTCCAGTTGGAAAACGTCACTATGGTTAGTGGGATATTGGGACAAAAACAGTTTTAAGAAGAAATAAGTTTAGGTCCTTTAACTTTTGAAAATTTCATTTTTGTCCCATTTTGAAATAATTGCCTTTAAGACTTTTAGGGGTCCAATTGTTATGAAATTTGAACCTTGGGTCCAAGATATAATTATGTTATAGTTAAATTAGTATTTCCAGGTGCATGGACTGCATAAGTCCTGGAAATTTTATTTTGGTCCTAATTTTTAATCTTTTACCATTTGGTCCCTCAAGTTTTATAAAATTACTTTCCAAGCTCTAAACACTTGGATTTTTGGAATACACTTAGAATATGTTATTTCCAGTCCCTTAAGAGTTAAAATTTCAAATTTTAAAATTAGGGTCTTGGACAATTTCAAAATTTGCAAAATAGCCCTTAAACTTCTCAAATTTTACAATCTAGTCCTTGGGCTTTTAAGAGTTGATTTTATTTATCTAAAAACTCTTAAAACTTTATTAAAATATCAAAATATAATTTTTGAACCTGAGTTCAGTCCCAAAATCGAAAATTACAGAGGGGTCCCTTAAATTTTATTTTTCTTGCAATTAAGTCCACCAACTTTCCATTTTTGCATTTTAAGTCCAAAAGTTAAAATTTAATCAATTATGCTCGACTTGTCCAGGTTATAAATCATTCAAAACATAGATTTCAAGAGTCATACACATACATATCCTTCTCATACAAAATTTCATCAAGTATAACAATAAAATGTGCATGTATGCCCTATTTTTCGATAAATCACATTTTTGAGCAACACTTGAGAATTTTTCCAACTTGACACAAGAAAATAGCATGCAATACATAATATATATCTCAAGTGCTCAATAACAAAATACTACATGCATATTTTCAATTTAAAACACCTAGAAGTTGAAAGAATTTTTCCACCCACCTCGTAGTAGTTTCTCGGGTTGATCTAAAATGTGGTCTTCTTCCTTGAATCAACTTCTTGACTCAAACTCTTGAAGATCAGCCCCTAAATGGTATCCAAACCATATTTTGGTGTTAAAATTAAAGTCTCAAGTCTAAAGAAAATATACTAGTACAAAATGGTTACTACTCACCTTAATATCTTCAAGTAGTCTCAAAAATGGAAATTTTCCTTCAAGCCTCTAACCTCCACTTGAGATGATGTAGGTCAGCCCCTAAACTCCAAAAATTTATATTCTTGAGTCAAAAATTAATTTTTCATGTTGTCAAGAGAAAAAATACTAAAACCATAATTTTCTCACCTTAATAATATGTAATCTTGAATTTCCTCTTCAAGCTTGTAGTCAAATCTAGGTCTCTAATTCTTCAAGAATTTTCTCTAGGAGTACCTCAACAAGAAGGATTCAACATTATTAGATGGTGAAGGTATAAGGTTGAGGATTGGAGAAGAAAAATAGAGTTGGGAGAAATGAAGATTTTCTTACCTTATGCTTGAAGAATTTGATCCTTTAGAGAGGAAAATGGAAGCAAGTCTTGTGTTTTTATGATAATTATGAAATGAATAATATTGGTAGATAAAGAAAAAAATAACAAAAATGATTGATTCCCCTAAGACAAGGAGCCAAAAGTTGGAGGGAATAATAATCATGGTGTTGGTATTTTTATTTATTAGAATTTGGTGGAAAGAAAAGTTTGTCCATCCTTTAAGCATGTGACCAAAAGTTGAAAAAAAAAATTAATATATATATGTAAATATATATATATATATACATATATAATTGTAGGTCTTGAAAAGAATATGAAACAACCTCCCCATTTATGGTAATTTTCGAAATTTTTTTAAAAATATAAAAAAATATATATATATATATATATTTTTTTAGAAAAAAAATTGATTGGGAATTTGGTTGGGATGAATTATAGAATAAGATGAAATATTAGGATAAGGATTGGAATGTACTCCTAAATTGTTGGAGGTCTAATATTCCTAAAGTAGTAGTCATTCGATCAAGTATTAATACTAGAGGAAGAATATAAAATTGCTAAGCTCTAAAAATGCGAAATGCGTAATTGACGTTGGAAGAAATAAATAAAATTAGAGTCGAGTTTCATTAATAATAGGTTTGTGATACATAGCCGAATAAATAATCACTACATAACACCGAATCTCACGTTAAAATTCGGGGTCTCACATTCACCCCTCCTTAAAAGAATTTGGTCCCCAAATTCTCTTTAGAACAATTCTGGATATTGATTCCTCATGTCTTCTTCCATCTCCCACGTTGCGTCTTCGTCTCGGTTATGATTCCGCCATACAACTTTAACCATTGGAATCTCCCCGTTACGCAACCGACGTACTGCCGTCAATGATGATTACGATTGGTTTCTCGGTGTAAGATAAATTTTCCATTAGAGGAGGAGCATCACGAGTGATGATGTGCTCAGGATCTGGTTGATACATTTTCAATCTCTATACATGGAATACATCGTGCATTCCCGCGTACTGTGCCGGTAACTCAAGTCGGTAGGCTAACTTCCCGATCCTCTGCAAAATCTTGTAAGGTCCAACATATCTCGGACTCAACTTGCCTCCTTTCTTTGGATTGATCAATCCTTTCCGTGGAGACAGTCTGAGGAATACTTCATCTCCGGCTTCAAATTCCAAGTCCTTTCTCCTCTTGTCTGCGTAACTCTTTTGGCGGCTCTGAGCTGTGCGGATCCGTTCCTTAATCAACTTGACCTTCTCCATGGCCTCCTGAACTAAGTCGACCTTTGGAATCGAGGGCGACTTTCGTTTCTCTTTTGGAGTCCATTGGTCATCAATCTCCCAGTGTAGTGGAGATCTACACTTTCGCCCGCATGGCTTCGTAGGGTGTCATCCCAATTGTGGCCTGATAGCTGTTATTATAGGCGAACTCGGCCAATGGTAAGTACGAATCCCAACTTCCTTGGAAGTCCAACGTGCATGCTCGCAACGCATGTCTTCCAGGGTTTGAATTGTTCGCTCAGACTGGCCATCAGTTTGTGGATGTCTGCTGTGCTGAAACTTAGCGAGGTACCCAATTCCTCATGTAAGCATTTCCGAACTGAGACAAATCTCAGTCTCTGTCGATACTATGTCGACTGGCACTCCATGCGGTCGAATGATCTCTCGGATATAAATCTGCGCAAGTTTCTCGCAAGTTTGTCGGTTTTCTTCATGGGTAGGAAGTGTGCGATTTCGTGAGTTGGTCTCGACTACCCATATAGCATCATCGCCTCGTCTAGTCCTCGGTAGATCCGTCACGAAGTCCATCGTTATGTGTTCCCATTTCCACTGGTAATTCTCAACGGTTGTAATAAACCGATGGTCGTTGGTGTTCTCGCTTTTATTCGTTGACAAGTCAAACATCTCGCAACGAACTCGCTACTTGGTTCTTCATATTCACCCACCGAAATGCCGTTTCAAGTCCTTATACATCTTATTTCCTCCAGGGTGTATAGTGTATTTCGAACGGTGTGCTTCGCTAGAATTCTCGCTCCTAATCGCTCGTCACTCGGTACACAAAACTCGATTCGAAATCGATAATCCCATCTTCATGTACCGAGAATTCGATCCTTCTCCTTTAAGTATCTTCTCTTTCGCCTTTGAAGTTGCACATATGTCTCTTGTCTTTGCTTTGATCTCGTTGATGGTCGGGTTTAACCGAAATGTTAGCACACAAAATTTGAGTATTGGTTCTTGTCGGATTCCAAGTGCTCAACTCTTCTAATGATTTCCACTCTCGAATCATTAGTCTGGCTAAACTCGCCTTTCTGCTCAAGGCGTCAGCTACTACATTAGCTTTCCCGGGATGGTATTGAATATCAAAGTGATAGTCTTCTATTAACTCCATCCATCTTCGTTGTCTCAAATTGAGATCTTTCTGAGAGAATAGATACTTTAGGCTCTTATGATCTGTGTAAACCGTGAATGTTGCTCCGTAGAGATAGTGCCTCCATTTCTTTAATGCAAACACTATTGCCGCCATTCCAAGTCATGCGTTGGGTAATTGGTTTCATACGGCTTGAGTTTCCGTGATGCATAAGCAATGACCTTTCCTTCTACATGAGCACTCGCTCCTAGTCCTTCCTTTGATGCATCACCATAGATGACAAAGTTTTACTGCTTCCCTTTGGAAGGGCTAAGATGAGTCGTAATAAGTCGTTTCTTCCGATTCTTGGAAACTAGTCTCACACTTGTCATTCCACTCAAACTTGACTTGTTTCTCGGGTTAGTCGAGTGAGTGGTCCCTTATTTTGGAGAAATTCGGATAAATCTTCGATAATATCCAAATCCCTAAAAACGCTCGATCTCCGCTTCGCACTCTGGTTGTTTCCATTCAACCACCGCCGGCCCTTCAAGATCTACGGCGATCCCAAAGTCTTGATACTATGTGTCCCAAGAATGCGACTTCACTAAGCCAAAATTCGCACTTGCTTTGAATTTGGCATACGGCTTGTGCTCTCGTAGTGTCTCCAAAACAATTTTCGGATGACGTTCATGCTCTTCTCTAGACTTAGAGTATACGAGTATGTCATCAATGAATATCACTACGAATTGATCCAAATAAGGTTGAAAAACTCGATGCATAATATCCATAAACGCTCTGTTTGTGCGTTTGTCGACAAATGCATCACTACAAACTCGTAGTGTCCATATCCGTCCGAAAGGCCGTTTTGGAAATGTCTTCTTCACGGATCTTTAGCCGATAATATCCTTGTTGTAAATCAAACTTGAGTACACCATCGCTCCTTGAAGTTGATCAAACGATTCGTCTATCCTCGGGAGGGGTATTTGTTCTTGATGGTCACACCGTTAAGACCACGATAATCTATACACAATCTTAATGTGCCATCCTTCTTCTTGACGAATAGTCTGGTGCTCGCAGGAGACGTCTTGGTCGGATAAATCTCACATCCATCAAACACGTAATTGTGTCTTCAACTCTTGTAACTCAACAGAGCTATTCTATATGGCGTTAGCGATTGGGGCGGTTCCTGGTAATACCGATGGTGAACTCGACTTCCCTATCCGGAGGGACAAAGTGGTGAGTTCTTGTGGAAATACATCTCGTATAATTCGATACTATAGGTACTTGATTAATTTGTGTCTTAACCTTAGGTTTGTTAATTACAAACGCCAAGTACCCTTGTGCCCCTCTAGTGATCGTCTTCCTCGCTTTCATTGTTGAAATGATTGGGGCAATCTTAACCCGTGTCCTTCCCGAAATTTCCACTTCGGGCTTACCGTTCACATAGTTTAATGGACTTGCGATGGCGATCCATTTGTGCATGGTGTGCAAAACCGATTCATTCCCAATATAATGTCGTATTCGGATATAGGTAGCAAGATCAAATCAAATAGGAAAGTTTATCTCATCAATCTTAACTTCGCATGCATTATAGATAATATCTCATTATCGGCTTGCGCCCATAGGAGTGGACACTTCTAAACCTATAGGCAAATGTTCCATGCATGCATGCAAACTTGTGTACAAAATGTGGTGCGACAAATGAATGCGTTGATCCAGGGTCAAATAGTACTTTAGCGTAGTGGCTAGATATTAGAAGCGTACCTTCCACCACGCCCATTGCCTCCCGGAGCCTCATGTCCGGCTAGTGCAATGCTCGAGCGGGCATCCTTGCCCGATTTTCCTGGCTATTACCCGACTTTGGCGGTGCACTTGTTTTTCGTGCGATCCTCGTACTTGGGCAATCCTTTAGCCGGTGTCTTTTACTACCACATAGCAAGCATTTCCCTGTTTGTGCCAACAATCATTGACAGATGTCCCGTTTTTGGCAATGTGCACATCGACCTGGTTTTTCTTGTATCGGTCCTTTTCCTTTGTCCGTCTTATTGATTGGTCCCTTCAAAACTTATCAAATTTTGCTTAGATGGTTGTCCCACAGCTATCCTCTTGAGACTCTTTGATGGCCTACTCTGCTGAATCATCAATACGGTTTAGTCCCGACTCGATGTGGAGAGTCGACTTTACAGCGGCCGAGTAAGTTGTCATTTCAATCGGAAAGTCGCTTTTGAAGTTCCAACTTCATCCCGTGTGAACTTATATAATTTGTCCTCTTCTCAGATCGATTGTCCCCGGCGTATTTGGACAATCGATGGAACTCGAGCTCGTATTGGGCTACTGAGACATGTTCCCCTGTCTCAACCTATGGAACTCATCCCGGCGTGCCTCCTTCACAACTTGGGGAATATATTGCTCATTGAATTCAGCCAGGAAATTTTCCCACGTCCTATCTACTTGGTCCTGTTCCCATTTTCTCTCAACTGCTCTCCACCAATCTCTAGCAAATTTATTCTAGTCGAACACGGCGAGCGTAACCTTTTGTTCCCCGAGTATTGGAGAGCATTGAAGATATTCTCCATTTTCCCAATCCATTCTTCTGCCTTTAAGTCATCAGGCTCTCCTAAGAAAGCTGGTGGGTCAAATCGCAAGAATCGCTCCAGGGTGCGATCATTCGCCTCTCTAGCGGGCTCGGGAATACGCCGTTGAGGCTCGCTTGTTGTCTCATGAAGACCAAGATCTCATTGCGGGGCTATTGCGCAGCCAAGTTATCTCCCGCAAATCGGCGGAGGAGGTGGTGGTAGTTCGGGGAGGTACCGTTCCTGGGTATGTCCTCATACCTACGGGGAACACGGCGGGGTCTCCTCGTCCACGGTTTTCCACCATGTATCCGTAGTTTAGCTACAATTCGAAAAGGAATGATTTCAATAAGTACTTGCATATAACAAGTTATATCACAACAACAATACACAAGACATATAATAAGTAGAAAAAGTATATTCATTGATGTGAAATTTGAATACACCAATGAGTTCATACAACAGAATATAAAATCGAAGATAAACTAGAGTCGGGATACAACTTGATTAAGGTACAAATCGAAAACAAAATAAACAGGATGGAATTAAGCATCGGCTAAAATCTAGCATAGAAGTTATCTACTCGGTGAGGTCGTCATCATCACTAGCGGCCTCGTCCCATAATCGGATCTCGATCGGTGAGGTACCACCTCGGCATTAGCCGCGGCTAAATCACCACCGCTCCACTCCCGGAGCATCATCGAGTGGGCGGCTTCAAAGCCTCGGGCTCTTCATCTTCCATTGATCCTCATCGGGATCCTCTTCGGGATCTTCTTGAGATCCTCCTCGGGATCCTCTTCATTATCGGCCTCGAAGTCGGGCATGGGTTCCGCCTCGGGTGGTGGCAACGTGGCGCGCATTAGGCGCTAAGGCGCCTCTCAAAGAAGATCCCATTGAGTTAAGGCATGTGTGAGGTCCTCTATCACCTGCATTTGTTTGATGATAGTATCTTCGAGACGATCGATGGTGCCTCTCGACATGTATGCCTCCCTTTCCCACTTTCCGTGGCCTTCCTCGCGCGTTCCATCTTCGTGCGAGTAACTTCCAAGTGTTCCTGGATTGACTGGATTTGATCCTCGCGAGCACGGATGGTATCCTCGCGATCCTTAGCAAGGAGGGTAAGATCGTTCTTCTCCTCTTGGCTCTTTGCCAGGAGGTGTGTCAGTTCTTGGTTGCGGCGGCGTTCTTTCCGCCAATTCTCGAGATAGCTCGAAGGTATTCCCAGTGCCGTGGTTCGTGTATGCCCTGAAGTAATCACGTTCGCGCGGGCCTCCAATAATTCCCACCAGATAGGTGTCGTCGGCTCCATCCTGAACAAGCCAAACTAAGAAGGATCAGTCGAAGTAAGAAAAGATAGGGAAGAACAAGGAAAGAATAACTAAGAAAAGTCAGTCAAGAGTCAACTAAGTCAAATCAAGTATGACTATGGATTCTCCAAGTATAAATTCTGACTTAACATAAATATCAATAATACGGTTCTATGCCATTATTGAAATCGATTTCACACTTAATTGGTCAGGTCGCCGTACAACCCAACACAGTCCGAGGGTCCTATCCTGGGTCAGCTCGGTGTAAGTTTCCATCTTACTAGCCGAGCTCTGATACCATAACTATCACGCCCCAAACGCGACGCGACAACGATCAATCACTTAAACAGAAATAATTCAATAGTCTAAACCAATGATACAAACTCCAAGTGAAATAGAGTCTAATGCAGTGGAATAAAATACACACAAGTACAAATTACATCTTAAGGTCCGACGGAATCCGAATACAACCCAATAAATTATCAGAATTTAACTTACAGTCCAAACAGAACAAAATGAAAAGTCCAACAACAATAAAAGTAATAGGAGTGTCGCTCCACATCAACAAGAGGGAATTCAATCTGTGGTAGGTTCGACGTCTTCAACGTACTCTTCATCTAAAGGTTAGAAAACGGGAGGAGTGAGACAGAAAATCTCGGTGGATGGGGTGATCGTGTGCAAGTGTGGCGATATATATAGTTAATGCGAGAAAACGGTTGTATGAAAAACGCGTGAGGTATGATGCATGTTTTCATACATAGCCCATAAAGCATCGTGATAAATATATATTAAGTAATATATTTATATAGTTTAAGAAATAGTTCGTGGTCACACAGCATGATGATTCAAGCGGACGGGAGGATTGCGTCAAGTGTAGCGCCAATCCCATGCAAGACAATTAGTGGTTGCGTCTCAAGTGTAGCGCCAACCCATGCATTACAAGTAGCGGTTGCGTCAAGTGTGGCGCCAACCAAACGTTCGTTCAACTCCGGAATCGTGTGGATCGAGGCAATGATTCCTTCGTTCTTCCTTGTAACTCCCGTTCATGATGGTCTAAGACCTGTCACCTTATTGCTCCATAGGCAAAGACAAAATCCACGTTGGAGCTAGCAAGGCTCGGATTCGTCATAATCATGATTATACCTCGACTTCTGACGACCGCTTCCTTGGACAAACTCCGTCCCCCTCGGTTGCGGGATTAGGGCGATGGGGCGGAAGAGTGGAATAGCGGTCGAGCTGCCGGTTCCATCCCCGACGTATCCATTCCGGATTGTGAGCTCGACACACCAAGTTGACTCAGCGGAAAGTAAACACGAGTTTAGGTAGTCAACCAGGCAATCGAGTATTATTGATTCAGGGAAGCGATTCGGAAAATTTTTAAAAATTGCGAGTGGCAATTATGGTGTTGGCGGAATTATTGGGATGAAGATGATTATCGGGAGGATAAGCAATCTTCGATATCTTGAAATATTAGGTGGAACATAAGTCCCGTTATAGATTCAAATCACAAGACGAGGAAGTCGCCCCGCGATCGGGTATTAATCGGTCAAGGCGGTCCGATAAGTCAAGGGGTTTTTGAGAAAATAAAATATTTTAATTAAGAATTGAAGTCAGAGGGTCCAGGGCTGTTTTAGTAAAAGAAAATAATTTGAGTTAGGTCATTGATAAAAAGAAATTTTACAACTTAGCCCCGTTTTGTAAAAACCAATACTTTTGGGGTTAAAATTTGAATAAATAAATATCCCGACCTTGAAAAATTATGAGGTCAGTTCCTAAATTCTCCAAATTGTTCAGAGATTCAGGTTTTTTGAAGTTTTGAGGTCGAGTTTTTATAAAATTCTCATATTGGCCCCAAATTTGCTAAAATTGCCATTTCGGGCTCTAAGTTTAAAATAATTGGAACTCACAAACCGGAAGGGCTTTTAATGTGATTCCAGTTGGAAAAAGTCACTATGGTTAGTGGGATATTGGGACAAAAACAGTTTTAAGAAGAAATAAGTTTAGGTCCTTTAACTTTTGAAAATTTCATTTTTGTCCCATTTTGAAATAATTGCCTTTAAGGGTTTTAGGGGTCCAATTGTTATGAAATTTGAACCTTGGGTCCAAGATATAATTATGTTATAGTTAAATTAGTATTTCCAGGTGCATGGACTGCATAAGTCCTGGAAATTTTATTTTGGTCCTAATTTTTAATCTTTTACCATTTGGTCCCTCAAGTTTTATAAAATTACTTTCCAAGCTCTAAACACTTGGATTTTTGGAATACACTTAAAATATGTTATTTCCAGTCCCTTAAGAGTTAAAATTTCAAATTTTAAAATTAGGGTCTGGTACAATTTCAAAATTTGCAAAATAGCCCTTAAACTTCTCAAATTTTACAATCTAGTCCTTGGGCTTTTAAGAGTTGATTTTATTTATCTAAAATCTCTTAAAACTTTATTAAAATATCAAAATATAATTTTTGAACCTGAGTTCAGTCCCAAAATCGAAAATTATAGAGGGGTCCCTTAAATTTTATTTTTCTTGCAATTAAGTCCACCAACTTTCCATTTTTGCATTTTAAGTCCAAAAGTTGAAATTTAATCAATTATGCTCGACTTGTCCAGGTTATAAATCATTCAAAACATAGATTTCAAGAGTCATACACATACATATCCTTCTCATACAAAATTTCATCAAGTATAACAATAAAATGTGCATGTATGCCCTATTTTTCGATAAATCACATTTTTGAGCAACACTTGAGAATTTTTCCAACTTGATACAAGAAAAAATCATGCAATACATAATATATATCTCAAGTGCTCAATAACAAAATACTACATGCATATTTTCAATTTAAAACACCTAGAAGTTGAAAGAATTTTTCCACCCACCTCGTAGTAGTTTCTCGGGTTGATCTAAAATGTGGTCTTCTTCCTTGAATCAACTTCTTGACTCAAACTCTTGAAGATCAGCCCCTAAATGGTATCCAAACCATATTTTGGTGTTAAAATTAAAGTCTCAAGTCTAAAGAAAATATACTAGTACAAAATGGTTACTACTCACCTTAATATCTTCAAGTAGTCTCAAAAATGGAAATTTTCCTTCAAGCCTCTAACCTCCACTTGAGATGATGTAGGTCAGCCCCTAAACTCCAAAAATTTATATTCTTGAGTCAAAAATTAATTTTTCATGTTGTCAAGAGAAAAATACTAAAACCATAATTTTCTCACCTTAATAATATGTAATCTTGAATTTCCTCTTCAAGCTTGTAGTCAAATCTAGGTCTCTAATTCTTCAAGAATTTTCTCTAGAGTACCTCAACAAGAAGGATTCAACATTATTAGATGGTGAAGGTATAAGGTTGAGGATTGGAGAAGAAAAAAATAGAGTTGGGAGAAATGAAGATTTTCTTACCTTATGCTTGAAGAATTTGATCCTTTAGAGAGAAAATGGAAGCAAGTCTTGTGTTTTTATGATAATTATGAAATGAATAATATTGGTAGATAAAGAAAAAAAACAAAAATGATTGATTCCCCTAAGACAAGGAGCCAAAAGTTGGAGGGAATAATAATCATGGTGTTGGTATTTTTATTTATTAGAATTTGGTGGAAAGAAAAGTTTGTCCATCCTTTAAGCATGTGACCAAAAGTTGAAAAAAAATAATATATATATGTAAATATATATATATATATACATATATAATTGTAGGTCTTGAAAAGAATATGAAACAACCTCCCCATTTATGGTAATTTTCAAATTTTTTAAAAATATAAAAAATATATATATATATATATATATTTTTTTTAGAAAAAAAATTGATTGGGAATTTGGTTGGGATGAATTATAGAATAAGATGAAATATTAGGATAAGGATTGGAATGTACTCCTAAATTGTTGGAGGTCTAATATTCCTAAAGTAGTAGTCATTCGATCAAGTATTAATACTAGAGGAAGAATATAAAATTGCTAAGCTCTAAAAATGCGAAATGCGTAATTGACGTTGGAAGAAATAAATAAAATTAGAGTTGAGTTTCATTAATAATAGGTTTGTGATACATAGCCGAATAAATAATCACTACATAACACCGAATCTCACGTTAAAATTCGGGTCTCACAAATCTAATCTATACTAATAACAAAATTTCATTCATTGTAGGGGATCAATCATTCCGCAATCTAAAGCAATTTTCTAGTACTTTATTCATAACATTAAACTAATCAAATTTCTAGTAATTTATTCATGCCAACGGTAGAGTAATACAATAAAAGCTAAAAGAGTATATTCTGTACATGCCACAAAATGACATTAAATGAACAACAAATGAATCGTGGTTAAACTGCTTTGTTCTTTCTTTCTTTCTTTTTTATTAAGATAAATGAACTTTGTTAATATATCATTAATTAAATTAAAAAGGGATGGTGTAAAATTATGGGATGGGCTAATGATAACAAAACCAATAAGATAAGCATAGAGTAAGTAAAAACTGATGGGCTTCCACAATTTTAGACTGGGCTCCAGCCCAGTGTAGCCATTGCGTAGATCCGCCTCTGGTTGAGTCCTACTTGGGCTTCGAGCCTTCGACATGTCCAATCGGGCAAAAAAATGACTAAAACTCAAAAAACTTGACAAATTGGGACTCAAATCCCCAAGGTTTATTAATTTCAAGATTTAATTAATCTTCTATTCCAAAATTTGATCCAGACTAGTTTTGTCAACCCCTTAATTAAATGACAAAGTTTACAATTCTCCCTATATATGAAAAATTATAAAATATATTCAATGTTGCTACTTCCGATTAATTATATGATTATATCACAAAGTGAAATGGCAAGAATATCATATGATTAATTTTTATAGTAGCTAGGATCAAATTACATTTTGAATTAATCTTAATTTTCAATTTGGTATTACCGTTCTTAAAAAATACAAGTCTAATCCTAATATCAGGTTCACACTGTTCAACTGAAGAATGTGGCAAACATGAACCCTGGCCAAGCTAGCTTTTCTTACGACACCGTTGGATTTTCGTACATTGAATGTTCTGATTGAAAGAAATTACCAATACTTTATGAAAGATATTTTCTTCAAATTGGGGAGTGGTCTATTATTTGAGATCTAACAAGACCATTCAATACATGTAATCTCATTTAGTCCGATGATATTTTTATTTTCAGGATCAATTGTTATATTGAATTCAGATTTTAACAATATCTTGACTTTAGAAAATCTATGGACTTTTATATTCTCAATGGAGAATAACTTTAATTTGTCCATTGATAAAATCTTATGAGTTCGTGGAATAGTCTGATTCGTTTAATTTCCGAATTGGGAAAATTGCAATTTTAGTCCTATAACTATGGACCGTTCGCATTTTGGTCCCATTCGGATTTTTTTGGCAAACACGTCCTGTAACTATTGTATCCTCTCAGTTTCGCCAGACCAAAATTGCCCGACCTCGAATTTGATTCGGGCGATCGACAAGTAGGCCATTTTCCTGGCTAACTTTACACGCCGGCAACAATTTGCCACGTAAGATGAAAATGGAGGGATTAACACAACCCCTCTAAAAAACATCAAACACACAATAAACCCTAATCTGCAAACCTCTCATTTCTCTCCCAGACCAATACAATACTGGAAGCAACACAAAGTTATTTTTTTTCGAAGAATGGTATTTCAAAAACGCAATGGGAATCAAGACTTGCCACCCCCATTATATTGTAAGTCAATTTTTATTTTTAACAGGTTTTAATATAAATTCTGATTTTTTCGAAACTGTGTGTAGGGCATGAAATTGTTGTAAAGTAATACTTATATAGATATTGAGATTCTATTTTTTACTTGAACAGTGATGTAAGCCCCACATTTTTTAATGGTTGGAGATGATCTCTAATTTGAAATAGTTCAAATAGGCCCCCCCTGTTTCAGTATTTGTTATTTAGTGTTTAATATTTCTTATGATTTGTCTTTTTGTTTTTTATTTATTAGTTTTCTAAATTTTTTTACTTATTCAACAGATCCAGATTTGGATTCACTTACATTAGTGATGCATTGTTGGGGGAGGTTTGACCTATTACCAAAATCAAAATACGTGGGGGGTAAAAAATTGGTGCTTGATTGGGTGCCCCTCAATAGTATTACTAATGCCAATTTTAAAATGTGGAGTGAAAGTGAAGGGGTTGATGGGAACAAGAGATATTATATTTTGGTGGATAATTGGTTTAGGTTATTAGGTGATGATAATGATATAAGCAAAAAGTATGTTTCTTCTAGGGCTAAAAAGTATGTTTCTTCTAGAGAGATGCATATATATATTGATATATTACCCCCGAAATTCCTAGTGTTATGAATGATAATCATGAGAATGGGACAGTGGGTGAAGGGGGAAATGATGAAGAGAATTGTGGCATTGATTTAGAATCATTGTTTGATAGCGATTATCTAACTGGTAGTCAATCAAGTAACGATGACCAATTATTTGAGGAGTATGTAGACCCTATAGAAGGGGAAGAATTAGTTGTTGTGGCAATGAATATAGAGTACAGTAGTGGTGAAGAAGATATTGTACATGATGGTGTTGACTTTGATGAGGCTAGGCATCTAATGGTGAAGAGGGTAGTGAGCATCTACGGTTTAATCATGCACTGATCTATGATCCATTTTCCAATTAGGGATGGAATTTGGGACAAAGGAAGAGTTTAGGAAAGCGATGCGATCCCCATGCTATAAAAACAAAAAGGTCATCAAAAATTTTTAAAGAATGATAAGAGAAGAATCTATGTTACATGTGATGGAGAAAACTGTGCGTGGAGGATAAATGCATTGAAAATAAAAAATGAGGAGACATTCAAAATTATGCTTTTTAATGATGAACACTCTTGCCCACCAGTTTTCATGTAAAAAATGTCAAAACTAAATGGTTAAGTGAAAAATACATTCAGAGATTTCAATCTGATCTAAAAAAGAATGTGAAGGGGTTTAGGAGTGATGTGGTGAATGAGATTAGGGTCCATGTTTCAAAAGATCAAGCCTATAGGGCAAAAAGAAGAGCTTTGGCAATGCTTGAAGGAAATCCTGATGTGCAATTTGAAAAACTTTGGGATTACGCAGATGAATTAAGGAAAACTAATCCTGGCAGCACTATTATATTGGGTACTGACAATGAAAATGGAGAGAATAGGTTTAGCAAGTTTTATTGTTGTTTTGATGCACTAAAAAAAGGGTTCATGGGGGGTTGTAGGCCAATTATAGGGGTAGATGGGTGTCACTTGAAGAGTCCACATGGGGGTATTTTACTTACTGCTGTGGGTGTGGATCCCAACAACAATCTGTTTCCTATAGCTTATGCCATTGTTTGTAAGGAGTGCACAGAGACTTGGTCATGGTTTTTGACTATTTTGAAGTCAGATTTAGACATTGTAAGAGATGATGCATACACTTTCATGTCTGATAAGCAAAAGGGGTTAATCCATGCTTTTCATGAGGTGTTCTCTAACTCAGGGCATAGGTATTGTGTAAGACACTTGCACAATAATTTAAAAAATGCAGGTTTTAGGGGACTGAGCTTTAAAAATGCATTATGGAGGGCTGCAATGGCCACTACAGAAGGAGAGTTTAAAAAGAGAATGAAAGAGATGAAGAATTTGAGTGAGCATGGGAATGGTGTATTGATAAGCATCCATCAGAATGGTCAAAGTCTCATTTTAGTGAGGCTCCTAAGTGTGACATGCTCTTGAACAATGTATGCGAAAGTTTTAACTCATGCATTTTGGAAGCAAGAGAGAAACCTATCATTACCATGTCATAGTGGATTAGAGAGTTTCTTATGAAAAGACTGGCTGAAAATAGGGATAAAGCTCATGCAAAATGGAAAGGCAAATTGTGTCCTAGGATTAAAAATATCCTAGAGAAGCACTTGTCTAAACATCCTAATTGTATGCCTTTGAAGTCATCAGATAGACAATATCAGATTAATTGTTATGATGGGGCTCAGTTTGCAGTTGACTTGGGGAATCATTCTTGCACATGTAGAGGGTGGGGGTTAAGTGGTATACCTTGTAAGCATGTTTTAAGTGCCATTATTAGCCAGAGAGATGATCCAGAAGACTATGTTTATTCTTGCTACAGTGTTGAGACTTATAAAAATGTTTATGCCCATGCTATATTACCAACAAGTGGTGAGCCAATTTGGGGAGAGTCAATGTATATTCCCCCATTACCTCCCAATTTTGGCAGGAGTGTTGGTAGACCATCTCAGGCTAGAAGACGAGAGCCCGATGAACCCAATGCAAAAGGCAAAAATAAGTCCAGAGGTCCAGAAGGTGTACATAGACTTAAAAGACAAAAATCTACTGTCAATTGTAGGATTTGTGGAATGTCAAGCCATAATTCAAGGGCTTGTCCCTCTAAGCAAAGAAATGAATCTCCAGTTGAGCCATATGCTATCAATATCCCCAGAAAAAAATAGAAGGTATGTTGTTTGTGTACTTTATGTTGACATTGTGTACTTTATTTTTTGTGCTATAAAAATACTAATTTTAGCAATTTGAATACAGGTTCCAGTTGGTACTTCTAGACCAGTTATTTTACCACCCTCCACACAAAGTGAAGTGATAGAAAATGAGATGGTAGGAATGAATTTTATGCACAGTCAGACTGGAAGTAATATTCAACATGATGTAAGGCCACATAAGCCTGGACCTTCAATGTTTGAACAATTGCAAATGGCCAAAACCACTATCCCAATAATCCCACAAACTCTGCACACAAGGGTCAATATTAGAGCACCACCACCAATGGATGGTGCTTGTTTCACATCCAAAACCAGCAGCACGATTTCATTTGTACAGAAGTCAATTGTTGTGGAAAGTGGCCACAAATTTCTGGATCTATCTCAGCTTAGCCAAACTGCTCCAAATCAGAAGAAAAATACTCAGAAGGGTGGTAGGATGGGTTAGTCATAGTTGGGGAGTAATATTCAAGATTTGAAACTTGTTAAGAATTTGTCTATTTTCGAATCTTTTGGAACACCACTCTTTCTTGTAACTTGAAAACTCTTGTAGTTGAGATTCCAGGGCAAGAATTTCTGGTTCTTTGGTTTGTATTTGAAACCTTAAAATAGTTGAGTACGTTTTGTAAGCAAACATTTGTATTTGAGTTTCCTGGCAGCACTTTATCTATCTTGTTTTATCTGGTCTTAAGAATGAGATGTTGTTCTTAGATATTTATTGGGTCTCTCTCTCTCTCTCTCTCTCTCTCTCTCTCTCTCTCTCTCTCTCTCTCTGAAGAATGTTGGGTGTTTCTCTTAAAAACTTGTATATAACCAACTGTAGATCATTATTATTCACATCTCATTCTTACTTCTTATTTCTCAAGTATATAACCAGCTGTAGATCGATTATTGCCACAAAAATAAATAGCCCCTTTCTCATTAGAGTATCTCTCATTATCTTCTCATTAGCAAATGAACATAACCATTACAGCTGTATTACACTTGTACAAATAACTAAAGGATAAGCTAACTCAAAGAAAGTAAAAAAAAAAACTAATCAATATGCTGAAAATGACCATTACAGATGTATTACACAACATTGCCAATTGTGAGTTGATAAGGCTTAAAACAACATCATTACTTAGTAAAGTGGACATAAACATAAATATTACATCTCTAACATAAATACTACATCTCTAGTTGATAAACATTGCATCTCTAACTACAGAATCATCTTCAAATTATCACCCTCAATGTGTTTACCATAAACAACTTTGCAAACCCACTGACAGATCAACACAAGCAAAGGAATCAAAACAACAATAGCAAATTTCAGATTTTTACGTTTCAACTTCAAATTCTCAGTTTCCATTTCATCAATCCTTCTCAACAACCCCTTATTTTCAGCTTCAAATGCATTAATATTCCTTAACAATCCCGGTATGATTGCTTTAGCCCTTCTACACATTGACGGATCCTCCCACGAAAAGAACCTGCAACCTCCTTTCTATAAATTCCCAAAAAAAGAAAAAGTTAATTTCTCCAATAATAAAAGAAAAAGTTAATTTCTCCATGCCAACAAAATAAAAATTTCATCTTTCAAAATGAACATTGTGAAAATCATAAAAAAAAAACTTATATCATAGTCTCGACAAGCTTGGAACCTTCGTCCTGGATTTTCGGCAGTCCACGCGGTGCGAATAACAGTTGTTCGTCCACAGTAACACTCTACAAAGCCAGTCACATGAGATATTTTGGGTGAATCGGCCAACAATGCTCACTTTGTGCAGGACTCAGGCGTGAAATGGGCAAGGGTTTTCAAATGAATTTTTGGGGATTCTGCTGAGAGACGGGGTGGTAGGGTGGTTGTAATTTTCTCCTATTTTCATCCTACTTGGCCACTTATACACATAAGCATATATGATATGGCGTGATTTGGCAATATCAAATTTTTCTTTCATGCCAGCGTGTAAAGTTAGCCGAAAAATGGCCTGAAATTCTGAGGTCAGGCAATTTTGGTCCTGAAATTGAGAGGATACAATAGTTACAGGACGTGTTTGCCAAACAAATCCGAATGGGACCAAAATGCGAACGGTCCATAGTTATGGGACTAAAATTACAATTTTCCCTTTCCGAATTACATAAAGGCACATATATAGGGAGAGGGTTATATGAGACCACTTCATAGGATGAGTCTATGGGGACCAATCATAGCCATATATCTAATTTTTTCAAGGGCTTCCTATTTAAGAGGCAAAATTGCATATTACAAGCTATTTAATTAAACCAAGGGGCTTTCCATTCTGAGGCAGTATGGAAGGCAGTTGCTTTTTCTTTCTTTTTTGAATATGCTTTCTATTCAATGCCTAATATGTCTAAAGAGTTGAAAGGAAAAAAGCGGGCTATGATGAGCTGAATCCTCATTCAAGACATCCACAGGGAACCTTTCTGCAAGAGAGGTGCCAGGTTCATCAGGGTCGAAATCAAACCTGATAGAAGTTAACGGGATTTAGCTGATTCTATTATGATCACGCAATCCTTCCAAATCTCATAGCAAAATCAACGTGAACAATCCTCCTCCTCCTTCAACGCACTATTGTGAGAAATCATTCCTCCTTCTTCAACGCACTATTGTGTGAAAAAGGTTGCAAACAATTGGCCATAGTTTCTAGAACTCGATTACAGTCCGAAGGTTGCTTATGAAGATACAATTTGTTGCTTGTATAGATGTGTAATGGTGCTTTTATATACCATTAAAGCTACGAAAGAAGCACGTGCTATAGAATCAAAATAGTTCCAACAAAAATCGCAACAAACCTTTACCGCATAAGCAACGAATATACACCACATATGCAACACATATACATTAACTACATAAGCTAGTCATAAGCAACAAGCTTATACTACATAAGCAACGAATATACACTACGTATGCAACCCGAATACATTAGCAGCATAAGCAAGTCATAAGCAACAAACCCATACTACATAAGCAACGAATATACACTACATATGCAACACAAATACATTATCTACATAAGCAAGTAATAAGCCACAAGACTATACTACATAAACAACGAATATACACTACGTATACAACACGGATACATTAACTACATAAGCAAGCAACAAACTCATACTATATAAGCAACGAATATACACTACATATGCAACACAAATGCATTATTTACATAAGCAAGTAATAAGCAACAAACATATACTACATAAGTAACAAATATATACTACATGTGCGACATAGAAACATGAATTTAGCATCGCAAAAATATTTTACATAAGCAACACCGACACAAGCAACAAACTTATACTACATATGCAACACACAGTTTAAATAAGCAAATTATTACTTACATGCACACACCTACACAAAATATACCATCTTAATATTAAATATGTAAGAATTGCATACTACACAAGCAACATATTTACACTAATCATGCAACTTAAATGTGTACAAACTATATGATTAAATTACACATGCAATATAGTTATGCTACATATGGAATATGATTATATTACATAAGAGTTAACAACAGAATACACTGGAGAAAAAAAATGTGAATATGAGTGAATATTGGTTACTAAAAAACTGAAGGCACACGTTGCATGAAAGAGGGAAGAAAATTGAACGTGATTGAAATCTAATCAAATCTCAATAACTGATTCTATATTATAAAATGACCACCTATCCTTCTTAGTCGCTGAAACAAAATAAATATAAAACCCCCCTCACTACAAGAAATAGAAATTTTACCGACGGAAAAATCCGTCGGCAAACCCATTTTACCGACGGATCCGCGATGGATTCCCGACGGATTTTTCCGTCGGTAAAATGCTTGTCGCTAAAAATTTACCGACGCAAAAATTAATCCGTTGGTAACGTGCCGATGGATTTCCGATGAATCCACAACAGAACTCGGTAACACTATGCCGACAGGAGGCCGACGGGCATTCCGTCGGTATTCTGTTATTATTGGGCGGCTTAAATTGCCGACGGATTTTATGTCGGTAAATGATATCCATCGGAAATTTAAGCCGCCCAATAATAACAAAATGCCGACAGAATGCCGACAGAGAGGCCACCGACGGATCCCCGACGGATACATTCCCGATGGAATCCCAACGGATTATCTCCGACTGACCACCGATAGAAAATTGCCGACGGAACGCCGACAGAATTACCGACGGAATGCCGACGGATTTGCTAATGACTTTCACTGACGGAATACCGACGGATATTGCAATTGTTGTTGCATCAATGATCAGTCAATATATTTAAATTTTTATAATTTTTCTTTGGAATTTTTTTTAATTACTCATTTCCTGCTTTACAAAAAAAATAATACCAATTAACAAATACAACTCAACATCTAAAATTTAATATCCAACATCTAAAATTCAATATCCAATATCCAACATCCAAACAATCATACCAAACGAAGTGCAAAACAAAAGACAACAATTCAACATAAACATCAAAGACCGCAACATCTAAGAAACTAAAACAATCCAAAAATTAAACACATCCATATAATTCAACCACATGACTCGCATCACTAAAATGTAATAGTCTAATCTTACTAACTAAGAATCGCATCACCATCACCATTAGTCTGTGGGCCTCGGGGAGTAGGTAGGCCATGGGGAAATCTGAAAGATGCTCATGTGCGTCATCATCCACTCCACCCGTGCCTCAAAGGTGCTCGTCCGAGCTATATACTTATCCAAATTTTGTTGTACCTCAACTCAACCCTCAACCCTTCTCTCATC
The DNA here is from genome assembly GCA_016081115.2 of Rehmannia glutinosa. NCBI lineage: Eukaryota > Viridiplantae > Streptophyta > Magnoliopsida > Lamiales > Orobanchaceae > Rehmannia > Rehmannia glutinosa. Next base: position 189,027 of record JABTTQ020003388.1, on the reverse strand, counting down.
TTTTAGGCGCACTGCTGCAGCTTGGGACAACTGGATCCTTCATAAGATATATGTATCAACAATCAATGCACCCAAAATAATCAACATACAAATTTGAGTTTTTTTGGAAAAACTTCTAAATCAATCAGAAAAAACTATGAAGAAATTTTATTACCTGCGCATAGTAGTCTTTCTTCTCCAATTACCATTTGTGTCATATGACAGGGCGAGCTATGCTGATTCGACTACCAAAAAAATATTATAACATAAATATAATGTTATGTGCCAAACACCCATAGTTTTCATTAGTTTTTTTGCAACCAAAGATTTCAATATCTAGCAGTGGACATTATACATATGTCCAATCTGGAAATGATAGATTTTTAGTTAAAGCAAACAAGCATTTTATAGTAGTACGGCACATCGCACAGGTACATAATTTAATGACTTAATAAAATTCTACTTGCTTGGACTTTATGTAGTTGAAAGAGTTGATAAGTGCTTAAATTAATTATCTTGATCATGGATTAGCTGGGGCTTAGCTTATAAAGAAGCCTGCCACATGTGCACCACTTTGGAGCTGGAACTTGCAAAAGCAAATGTGACATAATTGTAAAAGGAAAAGAGTAGAAATTGAGGGTTGCATATATAAATTAGTTTTGTTACATGATCTATTCAGATGGGTGGCAGTATAATTTGTCCAGAAAAGTTTTGCTTGCATACTCAAAGCAAGTGTTGAAAGAGTAAGTTAACTACGTGTGCTTCTTCTTCATTTAGGATTCTCCCCCTTGTATAGGATTTTAGGCTTATAAATAGCATTTGGAGGATCCATATTTTCGTACACATTATTTTTTAGCACTTTTAGACTCTAGTTTTCTCTCTTTTTTTATTTTTTTAATATTGGGATTGATTGGGTTCTTCCCATTGAAGTTATTTTGCGGCTTAATCAAAGGGTAACATTTCTCCATCTCTTTTGTCTAATACATATATATCCAATCCGTAGCTCAATTAACCAAGAGCAGCAGTTATTTAAGTCTAATTTAGGCAATTTATAACCTTCATTAATACTCATGTAGTATGCATTTGCTGGAAACGAGAAGTAATAGCATTAAAATCAAACCAGTCATAATATGAACAGTTTCCCACTTACAGTTCGAAAATTCTTTAGTAAACTAAACAAAACTAGAAAAACAAAGGAAAAAAAAAAACAAACAAAAGGCCAAGAAAGTAAAGGGGAAGCTAAAATGGCAGCACTCACTTTAAATCCCTAAAGAAGTCACTATTAGAGTCAAAATTCCCATCTCATTTCCTATAAACATTTCATGCATATTCAATTAACAAATAGAATAACAACCTACTCAATAACCTATAAACATTAAGACAACGTTAATTTAAATCTCAATAAGCAAAAGAAAATAAGGCAGATTTATGCATATGATATAAAAAAAGTATCAGACTTTCTTTTATTTTCAGAATATTTATTATGCAAATTTGTGTACTCACAATTTAGCTTAGGTCTCGTTCGTGTTAGCGTCGCCAAAAGAAATAAATGAAGTTGTCCATGTACTCACAATATTGTATTTGATTCTACTCTATTCATTACAATCTAGAAGTGAAATTCACATTTTAGTTTGGTCTTACTATTATTAGTTTTATTAAATTTTTTTTTATCAAAGTCTGTCGCTAATCTCTCGGCAATCCGTCAGTATTTACCAACAGAAAATTCCGTCGTTGATAACGACAGGTATATCCGTCGGCAAACATTTGGTCGGTATTCCGTCGCAGATCTGTCGGGAAATTTGGTGGTAGAATTTTTCGGGAACTTTACCTTCAGATTAACGAGAGATTATTGTCCGTCGTTATATTCCATCGGTGAGCCGTCAGTATTTTGTCGGTATTTTTATAAATGTGTATCCGTTGGTAATCTGTCGGTGATTCGTTCGATGGCAATGACATTAATTTAAATCGGCATTTTCTGTTGGTACAAAAACAATTTCTTGTACTGTCTAAAGATCTGGATCACCCAAAAATATTAATCTATGGTTAGAATTGGTTCATATGGACTCAACCCAATTGAGAGGACACATTGGATCTATATCATATATATATATAAAGTTCTTGCTTTCATAAAAAAGTATAAGTTTCTTTAATTTTTAATCCGATTAAAATATTCATGTCATAATATTATATTTGACTAGATGAACCCCCTGTGCGATGCACGAACTATTTTAATAATCGACAGAGTTGTTAAATGGACCGTCTTGCCGACGCCGACCCCATGCGGTGTACAGATTGTTTTAATGACACTTCTGTGAATTTGATCTCCCTGTAAAATACATTATATCAACATAATGTAGAAATATTAAAAGTCAACAATTAAAAAAACCTAACATATGTAATTGAATTTATGGATTGTCAAACAGACGTGGAAAAAAGTCCTAGGGTTTTCTCTCTTGAGAATCTCTTACATCATGTGTCTGTCTCCATCATGCCTTCTATGGGTCTTCCCATCGGAAGTTATTGATCTCTGCCACGTCCCCCTTCTCTCATCATTATCTTTGTCATAGGTGCTATCTCCATCTGCTTCTCTCTGGTGCGACTTTGGTTATTTTCTCCGAGATTGGCTTATTCTATATATCTCATGGCGGAGGATCCGGTGGAATTATGTGCTAATCTCTCCCTAAAGTCTAAAGAATCTTCCAAACTCTCAACAGATGCATTGCAACCCAACCCTGTTGATTTCTCTCTTCTCCTCAGGGGCAAAGTGCTAGACCCTCGGATTATCAATTTTGAGGCAATCTCATCCTTATTCAAGTGCATTTGGAGCCCTCATTTTGGTATCTCATGCACACCTTTGGGTTATAATATGGTGTGTTTTTAGTTCAAAAACCATATTGATCGAGCTAGGTTTATCTCTGGATCTCCATGGCTCTTTGACAATTTTTTATTGGTTCTGCACGAAGCTACGAAAACCCTCATATCTGCATCCATGCCATTTGACCAATGCCCATTTTGGATTCAACTTCATAAACTCGCTATGGGGCTCATGAACCAGAATTTTGGACAGATTGTTGGAAATATCATCAGAAAATTCTTAGATATTGACTCTGACTCCGAAGGCTTGACTATTGATAAATTTCTTCGGATTAAGATTGATATTGATATCTCCAAGCATTTGCGTCGTGTGATCAAAACTACTTTCAAAAACGTCGAATGTCTCATCTCTCTACTATATGAACAGCTTCCCAATTTCTGCAATTTCTGTGGAGTGTTTGGGTATGGTGAACGCGACTGTGAATCATGTATTCTGAAACCCCTAGTACCCGCTGCACCTAGCCCCTATGGTGCATGGCTTCGGGCATCCTTATAGGGAACTCCTTTCTCTTCCCCCAAAAATCATCGATAGACACATGCCCCCCCACCACAAACCGTACCATACATCCACTCTTAATCTGTCTGAAGCTACTAATCCTACAAACATTAATCCCCCTGATGTTCCCTTAGATATTACCCCATCTGACTCCCATTTTTCTATTGACCCTCTCTCAGCAATTATTCCCTTCCCCACCCCACAATCTCATCTCTCTCTCAACATAGATCCATCTCCCCATGTCTCATCTCCCCTTTCTACTCCAAATACTCTCCATATGTCCTCATCTTCCCAGCTTTCGAATATTCCCTCTATATCGACTAATCCCCTCATGCTTTTTCCAGTCATACATCCATAATCCCTGCAAATAACATACTACACCCAGTGTCTCTCTCATAACGACTGACACTCAATCTCTAATCCCCATCCAATCTCCACACACATCTCCCCAGCCTTCACGCCCTCCTTCAAAATCTCCCTCATCTAACCCCTACTCCACTTCCCATCCAGCCCCTTCCTTGCTACACTCCACATGGACCTAGATACTCCGGCCAGAAAAATTGCCAAAAAGTTCCTTCACATTAAAAGTCAAAATGCCCCTTCCTTCTCCAACTTCCTTTCAAACCTCGATACCAAAAAAAGTAAACTTTCCCTCTTATACATAAACATGGGCCTCGTTGATAACATCTCGGTTGAACTCATTGGGGAAAAAAGGCAAACCCTCACCACAATCGAATTCCCTTATTCCCATTGAATTTCCCTCTCTATCCCACATTCCCTCTGATAATTATCCAACGGCGGAGACTGGCATAGTTGTCCAGTCCTGCTGATCGCCATGCGTCTCCTATGTTGGAATTGTCGGGGCTTGGGGAATCCCTAAACAATTCAAGAATTGCGTGATTTCAAACGAATTAAATCCCCCCACATCATCTTCTTGTCCGAGATGAAATGTGGTATCTCTAAGCTAGACAAAATCAATGCACAACTTAATCTCCACGGCTTCAGTGTTGCTTCCAAGGATCATTCGGGCGGTCTCACCCTTTTTTGGCATAAGGATATTTCCGTTGTTCTTCGTAGTTCCTCAAAAATATTTATCGATGTTGATTCTGAAATACTTGGAAAAAAATCCCACATCACATGTGTTTATGGGGAACCTGATGTTTCAAAAAGACGTCAATTCTGGAATCAATTTGTGCCCCTCTGTGACAACTCTTCAACCCCGTGGATCATGTTGGGCGATTTTAATGAAGTTCTATCTCAAGATGAATTTATGGGTTCTAGATTACGGCCTAATTGGCAAATTGAGCTCTTCAGACAATCACTTCATTCTCTGAACCTTCTAAACCTTGGATTCAAAGGACCGAAGTTCACTTGGCATATGCTTATAAATTCCCTGCACACCTAAAAAGCACAGCTTGACGGGGTGGTTTGCAGTCCATATTGGCAAAATCTTTTTCCCTAGAGTTCGATGACTTATCCAAACTCCCTATACTCCGACCACTCGATACTCCATGTTCATATCAGTAAAAGAGACCCCAACTCCCTCCACAACAGAAGCCGAAAAAATTTCAGATTTGAAGCTCTCTGGGTTAAATCGAAAGAATGTGAGAGTCTTATCCGTGAAAACTAGGATTCATATTTTGAGAACCTACCTGAGAAATTGGCTAATTGTGTAGTTGCTTACTTCAATGGGGAGAAAAAGACCACGGTTATATGTTCTCCTGCATCTCTCACCTCAAAAACACTCTCTTCCGCCTTCAATCTGGGACTATTACTAATATGACACAAAAGTTGATTCTTGAAGTGAAAAACCGAATTGAATTCCTACTCGATCAAGAAAATATCAAATGGAAGCAAAGAGACAAGCAATACTAGTATGTGGAGAGAGACCGAAACACTCGTTTTTTCCATAATTACGCCAGTAAAAGAAAAGCCATAAACCATATCGATTCCCTTCTCGACTCTTTCAATTCCCGACAGTCCTCCCCGGATGCCCTTCAGCAAATCATCACTGATTATTTCGGCTCACTTTTTTCATCGGCTAATCCACTCGATAGCAATATAGAAGAAGCCATTCAAAGAGTATCGACAAAGGTGACATCATAAATGAATCAGGCATTGATCGCACCATACACTGAAAAAGAGATTATTTCAGCCCTCACACATATGCACCCACTCAAATCCCCTGGACCCAACGGTGTTAGCCCTGTCTTTTTTGAAAAATTCTGGAATATTGTCGGACCAAATGTTCTCTCGTTTATTCTTAATTTTCTTACTAATAGGGTGTTTGATAATAAAACCAATTTCATACATATTGTTTTGATCCTGAAAATTAATAAACCGGTACTTATATCTCAATTTTGTCCTATAAGCTTGTGTAATGTCGTTTACAAATTAGTTTCCAATGATATTTCTCTTAGATTATGTGATATCATCCCCCGTGTTATATTTGGGACAACAAACCTGGGAAAGAGAAAATTCATTGGGCTCCCTAGAAAACTCTTTCGACGGCTAAATCTGTCGGCAGGCTCAGTTTCAAAGATTTTCGCATCTTTAATCTAGTCATGCTAGGGAATCAAGCATGGCGTCTTCTTACCTAACCATTATCCCTATTAGCTCGGATCCTACAAGCAAAATATTACGCAACTAATTCTTTCATGGAGCCCAGACTTGGGAATCGACCATCATGGATGTGACTTTGTATTTTAGAAAGTCGTCGACTTCTTTATATTGGATGTCGCAAATATATTCTTTCGAGACATACTACAAAAGTTTGGGGGGACCGGTGGCTTCCCAAACCTCCCACATTCATGCCCTCTTCTCTTCCGCCTGATTTACCCTATGATGCACTAGTCAGTTTTCTTATTGATGATACATCTCGTAGTTGGAAGGTGGAATTGATCAGGAACCTGTTTGTTGTCGACGATGCTGATTTAATTCTCTCCCTCCCTATCAGTTTGAGTATTCATAATGACAAGTGGATATGGCATGTAACGTCCCCTTACGGACGCCACAAGGCTCGTTAACATTAAGCTTCTTTAAAAAAAAATTTAGAAAAATTATACAATATTAGATAATTTTTTTTTTCTTTTCAAATGATCATTCTCTTATTATATTAAAATCAACCATTATATCATGAAAGTACAAATTATCATGAGAAAACTAAAAATGTCACAAATCGAGGGTTTGAATTCAAAAGTAGCGAAAGCATACAATTTGAAAAGAGGTTTTCAATAAATCTTAAAATAAAACACAGCGGAAGCATAAAACGTAAAAGTAAGTTTTATAATTTGACACCATAAAATATAATGTCTTTCTTAGCGTAATTCCATTTCTAATCCCACATTGTTGCACATACGCTCCTCATATACTTCAACTTAAGTCATCCTCATTACATTCTTATCTGCAACATGATGTAACTTTTATAAGCATTAAGCTTAGTAAGCACATTTGAATTCTCACAAAAATATTTTTCGAATTATGATCATTTATCATGGAAACATAAATATGAGCATGATCATTGTAAATAAATTTTGCAACTCTTTCTATGCATAAATAAAAATATGCATATTCATTTTATCTTTATGGGCCCAAGTGTTACACCGTTAACATCATTAGTGCGCCATCACGAAAGGAAATGGGTAGCTAATCCCAAACCAAAAGTAACAAGTCCATCTTGCGAGACAAGTCCACCTAGCGGGACAAACATTATCATTGGGTGTGTAACTCTTCCATTACGTGATACATACATATACATTTATGAAATGCTCATCAACAATTTGTATAGAATGACGTAAATGCCTTTCATAGAGAATGCTCAAATATAAGATACTAAAATCAGTGTAACTTTATAAAAAGAACATTTCATAGACTTATATCATGTTGCAGGTGAGAATGTACTTACTTGACTTGTTTACTTACTAAACTTTTTACTTAAGGGTGATCAGGGACGGATCTAGAAATTTTTTATGAGGGGGGCACAAAACAAAGCAAAAACCTGTGTAAGACAATCATACTGTGCGACGGAAGAAAAAGTAATATTTCTAGGGTAAAAAGTAATACTATGTTTGAATATACTTTTTTAGATATATATATATATATAATCTATTAGTTTTTACACTAAAAGTATTATTGCTTACATAAAAAAATATTACTTTTTGTTTCTGTCGTAAGGTGCGACCATCTCACAAGAAATCTACTCACAAAATAAATACAATTATAAACTATATCAAAAATAAGATAGGTGCAGTTATAAACTACATAAAAAAGTTAATAGGAGTAAACTTTGCTTTTTCATCTTAAATTCCAATAATTAATATAATAGGTTTTAAAATTAACAATAACAAATTAAAAAACAATATTAGGGGGGGCACGTGACCCCATAGTGAGGGATGTGCAATGAGGGTGATGAACGTCTTGATCACAGTGTGCTCCCCTTCTTAGAATGTTCATGTCAAATATTTTCATGAGAAACACATACAATTAATATAGACATTAAAAATGCATTTATATATATTTATAAGATTTCATAAATAATCTAAATAAGGTTCATAAAACTTTATTAGTACATGATCAAGCCTAATGCTCTAAAACTGGAAATTCTGACCTATACATACAAAAAACAATATTAATCTGATTATATAAATATCTAATCCATGTAAAACTTAGTAACATGATACCTACATCCTAATAGAGTATCGCTATTTTTTTCTCTACGAAATAGATGTGAAAGACATGACTTTCAAATTTTGTAAATGAATACAATAGTGCAGACATCTTATATTCTAGTCTGGGCATACTATAAAGAACAATTTTTAACTCACAACCTAGACACCATATAAAGCTAAAACTTTGCAGAATTATACATAACCCATAATTACATGTCCTAGAATTTTCTTAAGGTAAATGAACATTCATTTATAGTGAGAAATGATTATTCAAAACTGATCCTAAAAACTGTCAGGATTTCGTACACTATGAGCATGTTGGATTCTAAATTATGTATCCTTTAAACCTTGATAGATAAAAATATACTAAACTTACTGGATACTAATAATGCATATAGGAATGACATATCTAAAAATTAGCGATAAATAAATCATATTCGTTCTACACATGCTTCAAAAGTTTGAGATCATACAATTTTCCAGATTCATGAGTGAATGTCGAATGATATGATAAAATAAAATTCATTATTTTATCACCAATAACTATAAGGAACTGAAAATTTAACCTAGCATATATGATATTTAGATAAGTATTTCTAAAATATAAAAGCACTCAAGAAGCAATACTTTGTAGATCATAATATTTCACCAATTAAAACCGAATTTGGAACTACATACCTTAATTCTTATAAGATCTTGTATAAGCAAAGTGGTTGATTCATTAGATCCTTTAATGCCACTTTGTTGAAACTACTTCTATGATTACTTGTTGTGTAGATATATATTATACACAATGAATTCAAGGTAAATAGTATGAAGAAGTAAAAGCACACTTTGGTGAAGAGTTGGATTTGGTTCTTTGAACGGCACATATATAGATTTTTTAGGAAACTATTTAGAATGAAGGAAATTGTTGGCTCTCAAACTTTTTTAGATCAACACACATCTTATTCATATATGTAACATTGCATTCTCAGCAAAATAACTAGATACAAGTCTCATCTATTAAAGTATTGAAAAAGGGTCTCTACATCCTCACATGATAGTTGCTAGTCATGTTCCAATTGATAAGATAAAGACCTTACTTTTCTTGCTTTCTTCAAAATGATTTAATCATGGAGAATATGCCTTTACTTTTGTGGTTCAAAGAGGGAACAACCATGACACTTTACTTGCTTTATACGAATCATGACAACCACAACAACATGTGTATAGTAAGCTGTCACAGAATTTTCTGGTTTAGTAAGCTTTAATGTTTGGACCATAACTCTAAGATAATTCTTTTTTATATAGACACCTAAGACATGTATCTAAATTAACATGTTCAAAAATCCTAGATAAGAAACTTATTTGATGGGTAAAATACGTTGGCAAAGTGGCACATGCTGTTGTGCAGTTTTTCAGATTTTCAGTTTTGGCATGCCTAGTGTTTGGGCCATATCTCATAATTTACATATTCAAATAAGGTAATTCTTGTTCCTGTAGACTCCTAAGGCATGTATCTAAATTAACATGTTCAAAAATTGAATATAATAAACTTATTTAATGGGAAAAATACGTTTGCAAAGTTGCACATGCTGCTGTCAAGTTTTACAGTTTTTCACTTTTGGCATGTTTGAGTGTTTTGAGCATATCTCATTAATTACATATTCAAATAAGGTAATTGTTATTCCTATAGATACCTAAGACATGTAATTAAAATACCATGTTCATAAATTCCAAATAATCACCTTAAGTAATAGGGAAAAATGTTCACAAAATTGTATCTAAAACAACATATCATCAAGTCCATAAACTACATGAGTTTGAAGTGCATGAAAATAATTCATTTAATCATTCATGATTAGCATAATAAAATCTCAATATAGCATGTAATTTCTCATATATACACACATTATAGTAATATATGTATAACTCATGTCCCATATATACCGTCGTAATTTTTTTGACATGAACTTCCGAGCAAACCAATCTCACGTCACTAGATGACACATCAATATTAAATATATCAACAACCATTATGATTAATAAAATTATATAATCATTAAAGAAAATATGGGCATTACATGGCACTATTCCAAATTCGGTAAATATTCTGTCAAAATTGCATACCATGTCGTTTATGATAACCTAGGTAGTTTTTCGAAAGTTCCTACCTCTCCCTCTTCGAGTAGTAGTCTGGATCCGATCTGGAAAAACTCTGAAAATTTAAAGTGTCGTCGTGCATTCTTCATTTCTATTGGCATCTTCTAACTAACTCGTTGCCCTTCCCATCAAACCTTCAACGTCGGGGACTCCCGAACTTGCACTCATGCCCATTTTACCAATATATAGATTCATCGCTCTCAAAGTTGTTCTTCCTTTGTGGTTTTTCTGATAGCACCTGGTATTATGCAGGTCTTCAAGAGAGAATCCATTCTTTCTCGCATCCTGTTTCAGACATTTGGGCCCAGTCTCTTGTTGCGCATTCACCTCCTCACATATGTGAACTCATTGTACCATTATGCTATGCCATCTGGCACGCTCGATATTTGAAGACGAACTAGCCCATGCGCCTATTTTGGCCTCCAGTGTTACGCATATGCTTCGTTCACTCCATTCTGCACATTGTTGGCCGGAGAGAGATTCAGTTTCACATTGCTCCTCCTTCTTTGGGTCTGCCCCACCAGGCTTTCACATCTTCTTTGACGGTTCCATATTTACGGCGAAGAAAATAGCGGGCACGGGGATTTTTATGCAAAATGGCATGGGTCGCTTCATCTGTGGTTCAGCAAAATGGTTCGATGGCATTTCCAATCCTATGATTGTCATGCCCCAAACGTGATGCGACAACGATCACTCACTTAAACAGAAAATAGATCAACAGTCTAAACCCATGATATGAAACTTCAAGTGAAAAGAGTCTAATGCAGCGGAATTAAAATAAACACAAGTACAAATTACATCTTAAGGTCCGACGGTATCCGAATACAACCCAATAGATTATCCAAATTTAACTTACAGTCCAAACAGAAATAAAATGAAGAAGTCCAATCAATAATAAAAGTAAAAGGAATGTCTCTCCACATTAATGGTAGGGATTCAATCTGTGGTAGGTTCGACGTCTTCAACGTACTCTTCATCTAAAGGTTAGAAAACAGGAGGGAGTGAGACAGAAATCTCAGTGGATGGGGTGATCATGTGCAAGTGTGGCGATATATATAGTTAACGCGAGAAAACGGTTGTATGAAAATGCGTGAGGTATTATGCATGATTTCACACATAGCCCACAAGCATCGTGATAAATATATATTAAGTAATATATCTATACAGTTTAAGAAATAGTTCGTGGTCACACAGGCACGATGATTCAAGCAAGACAAGAGGATTGCGTACTGATGTGTAGCGCCAATCCCATACAAGACAATTAGTGGTTGCGTACTGATATGTAGCGCCAACCCATGCATTACAAGTATCGGTTGCGTACTGATGTGTAGCGTCAACCAAACGTTCCGATTAACTCCGGAATCGTGTGGATCAGACAGCGATTCTTTCGTTCTTCCTTGTAACTCCCCGTTCATGATGGTCCAAGACTTGTCACCTTATCGCTCCTTAGGCAAAGACAATATCCACGTTGGAGCTAGCAAGGGTCGGATTCGTCATAATCAAGATTATACCACAAGTACTACGACCCGCTTCTCTTAGACAAACTCCGTCCCTCAGTTGCGGGATTAGGATGATGGGGCCAGAGAGTGGAATAGCATCCGAGCTGCCCGGTTCCATCCCCGATGTATCCATTCCGACTATGAGCTCGACACACCAAGTTGACTCAGACAGGAAAGTAAGTACACGTTCAGGTAGTCAACCAGGCAGTCGAGTATTATTGATTCAGGGAAGCATTTTAGGAAAGTTTTCGAAAATTTGCCCAAGGCAATAATGGCGTTAGTGGAGTTATTTGGATGAAGATAATTATCGGGAGGATAAGTAATCTTCGATATCTTGAAAGATTAGGTGGAACATAAGTCCGTTATAGATTCAAAATCGCAAGACGAGGAATTCGCCCCACGATCGCATATTAATCGGTCAAGACGATCTGATAAGTCAGTGGATTTTTGGGAAAATAAAATATTAAAATTAATAATTAAATTCAGAGGGTCCAGGGCTTTTTCATTAAAATAAAAATAATTCGAGTTAGGTCCATGTAAAAGAAAATTTACAATTAGCCCCGTTTTGTAAAAACCAATTCTTTTGGGGTTAAAATTAATAAATAAATGTCCCGACCTTGAAAATTATGAGATCAGTTCCTAAATTCTCTAAATTGTTCAGAGATTCAGGTTTTTAAAGTTTTGAGGTCGAATTTTTATAAAATTCTCACATTAGCCCCAAATTTGTTAAAATTGTCATTTCGGTCCCCAAGTTTAAAATAATTGGAACTCACAACCCGGAAGGGCTTGTAATGTGATTCTAGTTGAAAAATATCACTAAGGTCAGTGGGATATTGGGACAAAAACAGTTTTAAAAATAAATAAATATAGGCCTCTTAACCTTTGAAAATCTCACTTTTGTCCCATTTTGAAATAATTGCCTTTAAGGCTTTTAGGGGTCCGATTGTTATAAAATTTGAACATTGGGTCCAAAATATCATTATGTTATAGTTAAATTAGTATTTCCAGGTGCATGGACTGCATAAGTCCTGGAAATTTCATTTTGGTCCTAAATTTTAATCTTTTACAATTTGGTCCCTCAAGTTTTATAAAATTACTTTCCAAGCTCTAAACACTTGGATTTTTGGAATACACTTAAAATATGTTATTTCCAGTCTCTTAAGAGTTAAATTTTCAAAATTTAAAATTAGGGTCTGGTACAGTTTCGAAAATTGCAAAATAGCCCTTAAACTTCTAAAATTTTACAATCTAGTCCTTGGGCTTTTAAGGGTTGATTTTATTTATCTAAAAACTCTTAAAACTTTATTAAAATATCAAAACATAATTTTTGAACTTGAGTTCAGTCCCAAAAATCGAAAATTACAGAGGGGTCCCTTATGTTTTATTTTCTTGCAATTAAGTCCACCAACTTTCCATTTTTGCATTTTAAGTCCAAAAGTTGAAATTTAATCAATTATGCTCGACTTGTCCAGGTTATAAATTATTCAAAACATAGATTTCAAGAGTCATACACATTCATATCCTTCTCATACAAAATTTCATCAAGTATAACAATAAAGTGTACATCTATGCCCTATTTTTCGATAAATCGCATTTTTGAGCAAGACTTGAGAATTTTTCCAACTTGATACAAGAAAATAGCATGCAATATATAATATATATCTCAAGTTCTCGAAATCAAAATACTACATGCATTTTTAAATAAAACACCTAGAAGTTGAAAGAATTTTTCCACCCACCTTAAAGATCGATTTGTTGGTGAAAATGGAATAAATCACTCTTGATGAAGAAGTGACTTAGGTAAGCCCCTAAGTCAAAGAATATCAAAAAAATATAGGAGTTAGAAAAATGAGGTTAAAAATTTAAGGAAAGAAGAAAGAGGTGAAGAATATTGGTAAAACTACACTTACCTTGTGTAGTAGATGAAATGAGACTAGTAGAGGTCTCAAAATGAGTCTCTTTGCTCACTCTTAAAACAACTCTTAAGGTCAGCCCCTAAAAGTCCAAAAATGAAAATGGAGTATCAAAATTTTGGAAAATAGAAGAGAAGAAGAAAATATACTAAAAATCCCATTTCTTACCTTCTAGTCCAAATTCCTTCACAATTTCTTGAGGTCTAGTCAAGATGGTTCCAAGTCTCTATTATCTTCAAGTTGTCTTCTAAGTGTACCTCAAACCAAAAATCAAACTTAGGTTAAGAAGTGAAGAGGATGAGCTAGAAATATCAAAATGGATTGAAGAAGAAAATTTCTTACATTGTAGTAGTGATAGTTTCGAAAATAATGAAGTAAGAAAAGTTCTTGTGTTTTTGTTAAGTGTTTGAAGAAAGAAGAAAGTGTTTGAGGATATGAAGAAATTATTCTTGAAGATATGATGAAAGTGTGTTTGAAGATATGAAGAAGTGTTTGAAGATATGAGTTGAAGATATGAAGAAATGTTTGGAGATATGAAGGAGGTGTGTTTGAAGATATGAAGAAATGTTTGAAGATATGAAGATTGTTTGAAGATATGAAGAATGTGTGTTTTGAAGATATGAAGATTGTTTAAAGATTTGAAGAATGTGTGTTTTGAAGATATGAAGAAATTTGTAGAGAGAATTAGGAGAATGTTTAGAGAGAAGGGAGAGGATTTTTTATTTTTGCTTGGGTGATTAATGATAGTTAATGGGAATAATTAGGGGTTTAGGGTAAAAAAAAATAACTAGCTTTCTTTATTAGGGACCTGAAGCCAAAAGCTAGGTTTTAGAGGGAAATTTAAAATTCATTTGTTTGACTAAGGGGTTAGTGGGATTTGTAGGAAGATTTTTAGTTGTAGGCTTGGAAGACATAAAATAAAATAGAAATGAAATTATCAAAATTTTATTTATTTTTTTGTCCAATAATAATTTAGTTGGGAGATACAAAATGATAAAATAGTGATAGAAGAAAAATTGAGTTGTTTTCCTCATTTAAAGTGGTAATTTCGAAAATTAGGGAAAAAAAGAAAAAAAAATATTTGGTTTCTTTTCTTTATAAAATTGAGGGAAAAAAGGAAAAAAAATATTTGGTTTCTCGATACGTGGAATACATCGTGCATTCTCGCATATTGTCCTAGTAACTCGAGTCGGTAGGCTAACTTCCCCATCCTCTACAAAATCTTGTAAGGTCCAATATATCTCGGACTTAGCTTGCCTCCCTTCTTTGGATTGATCAATCCTTTCCGTGGCAAGAGTCTGAGAAATCTCCATCTCCGGCTTCAAATTCCAAGTCCTTTCTCCTCTTGTCCGCGTAACTCTTTTGGTGGCTCTGAGCTGTGCGGATCCGTTCCTTGATCAACTTGACCTTCTCCGTGGCCTCCTGAACTAAGTCGACCTTTGGAATCGATGGTGACTTTCGTTTCTCTTTTGGAGTCTATTGGTCATCAATCTCCCGGTGTAGTGGGGATCTACACTTTCCCCCATACAAGGCTTCGTAGGATGCCATCCCAATTGTGGCCGATAGGCGTTATTATAAAGAACTCGGCCAATGGTAAGTGTGAATCCCAACTTCCTTGGAAGTATAACGTGCATGCTCGCAACATGTCTTCCAGGGTTTGAATCGTTCGCTCGCTCGCGCCATCGGTTTGTGGATGTCTTCTTGTCTTTGAAACTTAGCGAGGTACCCAATTCCTCATGTAAGCATTTCCGAATCTAGAGACAAACCTCAAGTCTCTGTCTGATATTATGTCTACTGGCACTCCATGCAGTCGAATGATCTCTCGGATATAAATCTGCGCAAGTTTCTGCAAGCTGTTGGTTTTCTTTATGGGTAAGAAGTGTGCAGATTTCGTGAGTCGGTCTACGACTACCCATATGGCGTTGTCGCCTCGTCTGGTCCTTGGTAGATCCGTCACAAAATCCATCGTTATGTGTTCCCATTTCCACTCTGGAATTCTCAACGATTGTAATAAACCAGATGGTCGCTGATGTTCTGCTTTTATTCGTTGACAAGTCAAACATCTCGCAACGAACTCTGCTACCTGGTTCTTCATGTTTACCCACAAGTAATGTCGTTTCAAGTCTTTATACATCTTGTTTCCTCCAGGGTGTATAGTGTATTTCAAACGGTGTGCTTCTGAGAGAATTTTGCACCTAATCTGCTCGTCACTTGGTACACAGACTCGATTTCAGAATCTGATGATTCCATCTTCATGTACCGAGAATTTTGATCTCTCTCATTTAAGTATCTTCTCTTTCAATTTTTGAAGTTGTACATCTGTCCCCTGTGCTGCTTTGATCTCGTTAAGTAGATCGGGTTTAACCAATATGTTAGCACATGAAATTTGAGTATTGGTTCTCGTCGGATTCCAAGTGCTCAACTCTTCTAATGATTTCCACTCTCGAATCATTAGTCTGGCTAAACTCGCCTTTCTGCTCAAGGCGTCAGCTACTACGTTAGCTTTCCCGGGATGGTATTGAATATCAAAGTGATAGTCTTCTACTAACTCCATCCATCTCTGTTGCCTCAAATTGAGATCCTTCTAAGAGAATAGATACTTTAGGCTCTTATGATCTGTGTAAATCGTGAATGTTGCTCCGTAGAGATAGTGCCTCCATTTCTTTAACGCGAACACTATTGCTGCCAATTCCAAGTCATGCGTTGGTTAATTGGCTTCATACGGCTTGAGTTTCTGTGATGCATAAGCAATGACCTTTCCTTCCAGCATGAGTACTGCTCCTAATCCTTCCATTGATGCATCACTATAGACGACAAAGTTTTATGTTCCCTTTGGAAGGGCTAAGACTGGAGCTGTAGTGAGTCGTTTCTTCAGCTCTTGGAAACTAGCCTCACACTTGTCAATCCACATAAACTTGACTTGCTTCTGGGTTAGTCGAGTGAGTGGTCTGGCTATCTTGGAGGAATCCTGGATAATCTTCGATAATATCCAGCTAGTCCTAAGAAACTTTTGATCTCCGTTACATACTCGGGTTATTTCCATTAAACTACTATTTGTACCTTTGATGGGTCTACGGCGATCCCAGTGCCGGATACTATGTGTCCAAAGAATGCGGCTTCACTAAGCCAAAATTCGCACTTGCTGAATTTGGCATACATCTTGTGCTCTCGTAGTATCTCCAAAACAATCTTTAGATGAGGTTCATGCTCTTCTCTAGACTTAGAGTATACGAGCATGTCATCAATGAATATCACTACGAATTGATCCAAATAAGGTTGAAAGACTCGATGCATCAGATCCATAAACACTGCTAGTGCGCTCGTCAGACCGAAAGGTATCACTACAAACTCGTAATGTCCATATCTTGTTTGAAATGTCGTTTTGGAAACGTCTTCTTCACGAGTCTTCAGTTGATAATATCCTTGTTGTAAATCAAACTTCTAGTACATCGTCGCTCCTTGAAGTTGATCAAATAGTTCGTCTATCCTCGGGAGGGGATATTTAGTGGTAACATCTATCCGAGATCGTATAATAGTCATATCATTAATGTCTCTTATCCGTGATACCTAAACCACAAGTCAAATTCCCTTACTTAAGCTTGTGCAAGTACTTGAGAATGAATAACACAAGGGTATTATCATTGATCAATATACTTAGTGATTCCCCTACTATCATTTTCACCAAAGTAATATCATTAGGTGTCTAGATCCCATAATATATCACATCCAAATCATATACTTATCAAGAGATATCCTCATATTCTTCGAGTCTCACCATATCAGGCATTATAATCTCTAAATCACGGATTTTCTAAATCACCTAACGTCCAAATAGAGGAATATCCGGATGTCTTAACACTATAACAACCCAAAAGAGTTCAAATATTCATCCAAGATTCAACTTAGGTCATCTAGTAGCGGTACCCAATCCGAGCTCAAAGGAACCTATCCCGGGTCAGCTTGGTGTAAGTTTCCATTTTACTAGCGGAGCTCTGATAGCATAAATGTCACGCCCCAAACGTGACGCGACAACGATCAATCACTTAAACATAAAATAGATCAACAGTCTAAACCCATGATACGAAACTTCAAGTGAAAAGAGTCTAATACAGTGGAATTAAAATAAACACAAGTACAAATTACATCATAAGGTCCGACGGTATCCGAATACAACCCAATAGATTATCCAAATTTAACTTACAGTCCAAACAGAAATAAAATGAAGAAGTCCAATCAACAATAAAAGTAAAAGGAATGTCTCTCCACATTAATGGTAGGGATTCAATCTGTGGTAGGTTCGACGTCTTCAACATACTCTTCATCTAAAGGTTAGAAAACAGGAGGGAGTGAGACAGAAATCTCAGTGGATGGGGTGATCGTGTGCAAGTGTAGCGATATATATAGTTAACGCGTGAAAACGGTTGTATGAAAACGCGTGAGGTATGATGCATGATTTCACACATAGCCCACAAGCATCGTGATAAATATATATTAAGTAATATATCTATACAGTTTAAGAAATAGTTCGTGGTCACATAGGCACGATGATTCAAGCAAGACAAGAGGATTGCGTACTGATGTGTAGCGCCAATCCCATGCAAGACAATTAGTGGTTGCGTACTGATATGTAGCGCCAACCCATGCATTACAAGTAGCGGTTGCGTACTGATGTGTAGCGCCAACCAAACGTTCCGATTAACTCCGGAATCGTGTGGATCAGACAGCGATTCCTTCGTTCTTCCTTATAACTCCCCGTTCATGATGGTCCAAGACCTGTCACCTTATCGCTCCGTAGGCAAAGACAAAATCCACGTTGGAGCTAGCAAGGCTCGGATTCGTCATAATCATGATTATACCTCAAGTACTACGACCCGCTTCCTTTGGACAAACTCCGTCCCTCGATTTGCGGGATTAGGACGATGGGGCCAGAGAGTGGAATAGCAGCCGAGCTGCCCGATTCCATCCCCGACGTATCCATTCCGACTATGAGATCGACACACCAAGTTGACTCAGACAGGAAAGTAAGTACACGTTCAGGTAGTCAACCAGGCAGTCGAGTATTATTGATTCAGGGAAGCATTTTAGGAAAGTTTTTGAAAATTTGCGCAAGGCAATCATGGCGGTTGTGGAGTTATTTGGATGAAGATAATTTTTGGGAGGATAAGTAATCTTTGATATCTTGAAAGATTAGGTGGAATATAGATCCGTTATAGATTCGAAATCGCAAGACGAGGAAGTCGCCCCACGATCGCATATTAATCGGTCAAGACGATCCGATAAGTCAGGGGATTTTTGAGAAAATAAAATATTATAATCAATAATTAAATTCAGAGGGTCCAGGGATGTTTCCTTAAAATAAAAATAATTCGAGTTAGGTCCTTGTAAAAGAAAATTTACAATTAGCCCCGTTTTGTAAAAACCAATTCTTTTGAGGTTAAAATTAATAAATAAATGTCCCGACCTTGAAAAATTATGAGGTCAGTTCCTAAATTCTCTAAATTGTTCATAGATTCAGGTTTTTAAAGTTTTGAGGTCGAATTTTTATAAAATTCTCACATTAGCCCCAAATTTGTTAAAATTGTCATTTCGGTCCCCAAGTTTAAAATAATTGGAACTCACAACCCGGAAGGGCTTGTAATGTGATTCCAGTTGGAAAATATCATTAAGGTTAGTGGGATATTGGGACAAAAACAGTTTTAAAAATAAATAAATATAGGCCCCTTAACTTTTGAAAATCTCACTTTTGTCCCATTTTGAAATAATTGCCTTTAAGGCTTTTAGGGGTCCGATTGTTATGAAATTTGAACCTTGGGTCCAAAATATCATTATGTTATAGTTAAATTAGTATTCCCAGGTGCATGGACTGCATAAGTCCTGGAAATTTCATTTTGGTCCTAAATTTTAATCTTTTATAATTTGGTCCCTCAAGTTTTATAAAATTACTTTCCAAGCTCTAAACACTTGGATTTTTGGAATACACTTAAAATATGTTATTTTCCAGTCCCATAAGAGTTAAAATTTCAAATTTTAAAATTAGGGTCTGGTATAGTTTCGAAAATTGCAAAATAGCCCTTAAATTTCTAAAATTTTACAATCTAGTCCTTGGGCTTTTAAGGGTTGATTTTATTTATCTAAAAACTCTTAAAACTTTATTAAAATGTCAAAACATAATTTTTGAACCTGAGTTCAGTCCCAAAAATCGAAAATTACAGAGGGGTCCCTTAAGTTTTATTTTCTTGCAATTAAGTCCACCAACTTTCCATTTTAAGTCCAAAAGTTGAAATTTAATCAATTATGCTCGACTTGTCCAGGTTATAAATCATTCAAAACATAGATTTCAAGAGTCATACACATTCATATCCTTCTCATACAAAATTTCATCAAGTATAACAATAAAGTGTACATGTATGCCCTATTTTTCGATAAATCGCATTTTTGAGCAACACTTGAGAATTTTTCCAACTTGATACAAGAAAATAGCATGCAATACATAATATATATCTCAAGTGCTCGAAATCAAAATACTACATGCATTTTTAAATAAAACACCTAGAAGTTGAAAGAATTTTCCCACCCACCTTAAAGATCGATTTGTGGGTGAAATTGGAATAAATCACTCTTGATGAAGAAGTGACTTAGGTCAGCCCCTAAGTCAAGGAATATCAAAAAAATATAGGAGTTAGAAAAACGAGGTTAAAAATTTAAGGAAAGAAGAAAGAGGTGAAGAATATTGGTAAAACTACACTTACCTTGTGTAGTAGATGAAATGAGACTAGTAGAGGTCTCAAAATGAGTCTCTTTGCTCACTCTTAAAACCACTCTTAAGGTCAGCCCCTAAAAGTCCAAAAATGAAAATGGAGTATCAAAATTTTGGAAAATAGAAGAGAAGAAGAAAATATACTAAAAATCTCATTTCTTACCTTCTAGTCCAAATTCCTTCACAATTTCTTGAGGTCTAGTCAAGATGGTTCCAAGTCTCTATTATCTTCAAGTTGTCTTCTAAGTGTACCTCAAACCAAAAATCAAACTTAGGTTAAGAAGTGAAGAGGATGAGCTAGAAATATCAAAATGGATTGAAGAAGAAAATTCTTTACATTGTAGTAGTGATAGTTTTGAAAATAAAGAAGTAAGAAAAGTTCTTGTGTTTTTGTTAAGTGTTTGAAGAAAGAAGAAAGTGTTTGAGGATATGAAGAAATTATTCTTGAAGACATGAAGAAAGTGTGTTTGAAGATATGAAGAAGTGTTTGAAGATATGAAGAAATGTTTGGAGATATGAAGAAGGTGTGTTTGAAGATATGAAGAAATGTTTGAAGATATGAAGATTGTTTGAAGACATGAAGAATGTGTGTTTTGAAGATATGAAGATTGTTTGAAGATTTGAAGAATGTGTGTTTTGAAGATATGAAGAAATTTGTAGAGAGAAGTAGGAGAATGTTTAGAGAGAAGGGAGAGGATTTTTTTTTTTTTTTGCTTGGGAGATTAATGATAGTTAATGGGAATAATTAGGGGTTTAGGGTAAAAAAAATAACTAGCTTTCTTTATTAGGGACATGAAGCCAAAAGCTAGGTTTTAGAGGGAAATTTAAAATTCATTTGTTTGACTAAGGGGTTAGTGGGATTTGTAGGAAGATTTTTAGTTGTAGGCTTGAAAGACATAAAATAAAATAGAAATGAAATTATCAAAATTTTATTTATTTTTTTGTCCAATAATAATTTAGTTGGGAGATACAAAATGATAAAATATTGATAGAAGAAAAATTGAGTTATTTTCCCCATTTAAAATGGTAATTTCGAAAATTAGGGAAAAAAAGAAAAAAAATATTTGGTTTCTTTTCTTTATAAAATTGAGGGAAAAAAATTAAAATATATATATCCATAATTAAATATTTATAAATTTAAAATAAGAGATGTGAAATAAGAAATGTGTAATCGAAAAATAAATTGGAAGTTGGTTGGGATGAATTATAGAATAAGATGAAATATTTGGATAAGGATCGAAATTCATAGTTAAAAATTTATCATAGTTATTACAATTTTTAGAAAGCTGCAAGTTTTATTTTATAAATACATCAAAATTCATTTTTAGAAAGTATTTTTATGCAGAAAAACATAAATGGAAACAAGTTTATATATATATATATATATATGTGTGTGTGTGTGTGTGTATTAAAATAGCGTATAAAACCCATTAATGGTCTTGCCCATTGCCCATTTCAATTTGAAGGTAATTGAAATTATGAAAATATTTGTGTAATTTTTATTGAAAATCCTACTACTTTAATGAGTGGATTAAATTGCACAAAACTCGTTAAAGAGCTAGGCAATTCAATAATATCTCCTTAATAAACATGGAGAAATAATTTTCCAATAGCCTACTTATGAAATACGAATTGATGATAAATTGCCCAATATTGTGAGAAATACAAAAGTATTAAATATGTATCATATGTAATTGTCTAATAGATTTAATCCTTCTGAGTCATGCATCTACTATAAAATGGCATGGGCTTGTTCAATTTTTTACACCAACATTTTCTTTCACCAAAAAGATGTCTCGTGCCTACTCCTTTTTGTTGTTCATTGGGCTCTTAGTTCTTACCCTGACTCCATCTCTTGCTCGCAATTTAGAAGAAGATTCAACATTGTTAGATATTGAAAGAAGTGAAAATGACCAAATCTTGGACGAAGATGAGCAAATGTGGACCAATATTGATTCATCTAAGCACCACCGCTGCCGCCACCACCACCACCACCACCACCATGCTCCCTCTCCACAAAGCCACCATGCTCACCCTCCACATCATCACGGCCACCAACATCACCACCATGTTTCTCCTCCTCGCCATCACCATCATGCTCATGCACCATTAGGCTTTTGAAAGTATATTAGTTGCTCAAATAAGTTAATAAAACTTTATTTTTATTGTTGAGATTGATTCTCATGTAATCTCAAATTTTCACATAAAGGAATTAAAAATGTTCTAGAATTATCTGATTCTTGTAGTATTTTTGATTGCAACAACATGGATAATTAATATATTTTGTATCAATGTTTTGAAACTCGGACCAGACCGGCCGGTTCGACCGATTTAACCGGGAACCGATCATATGTCCGGTCCGGTTCTATATTAAAATCGGGTGGCTAAAAAATTATTGTCGCCCGGTCAAACTCGGCAAAAAACCCGAAAATATGTGACTCGGTTAACCCGATTATTTTTTTAAGCAAAATTTTGTTTGTTTTATTTCATTAAACGAAAAAGTATTTGGTAATTTTACATATAATTTTTCCTTATATTTGAATTTATTTATATATATATTTGGATATTATAATATATTAAATTTATTTATTTTTATTTATACTTGTTATTTTTTTACATTCGTATTTGTATTTATTTTTTTACATGTGTACATATATATATATATATGGGTCAATTGGTTTTTTTAGAACGGTTGAACCGGTTGAATCAGTGACCCAATGATCCAGTTATTTATCCGCTTCGATGTCCGGTCCGGGTTTAAAAATATTATTTTGTATTCGTTGCCATCTTATTAATGTTTCAATCATTTAGAGCATAATATATCCCCCTCCCCCCCTAAAAACCTAATTTGCAATACGTTCAATTCATAAACAACTGAGTAAAAAGTTAACTGCATATGTATACTTCTGTTGGGGTAAAATTGGTTTTTTACTATTTTTTATTTAATTCATTTTAATTAGTTTTTAGCCCATATATATTATCAACTGGGTCAAGTCAACAAAAATGGTCCATGAGGCCTAACTCATCGCATCAAATCCACGAAGCTCAATTTATAATATCACTATTCTTTAACCCGAGCGATGCACGGGGTGTATATCTGTGAGGCCTCTTTTTTGCACTGTAAAATGTACATTTTCGTAATAGTTCTATGAGTTATATCTCCTGCATTATAATAATTTTAAAATAACATCAGACAATAATTGATAAATAATATTTAATATTTTTATTGATGAAGTCAAAAAAAAAAATCACACATGAGAATCATGGAAAAAAATACATTCAAAATTATGTATTCGTTTTGATTTTTGAAAACTAGTTTTTCATAAAATCACACAAGGCACAACTTCTTCACACGTTTCGTTTTAGTATAAGTGTGAAAATTGTTGCCATACTTTTTTTTTCAAGTAGTTAATAGTTATTTTTGAAAGTTGTTCATATGTGTAAATTTGAGACATAGATTTTTGGGATGAGATCTTTGTTCATATTCCACTCTTATTCCATTACATTGGATGAAATACACGTGTGCAAGATGATGTCATGATGTCACAATGTACACGTGTCTTTCATCCAACATATGGAATAAGATTTTTGAAAGTGGAATAAGATCTCAACCCGATTTTTGCAAAGTTTGTGCAATAAATTAAAAATTAATACTTGTATTATATGAAAACTACATACAATAATTTTATTTATTCATGTTGTTAAGCCAATTTTTAATTTTTCAAAATTTTATTGTGTGGATTTGTATTGTATTATTTGGATTTTCTAATTCTTTTTTTTCTATTCAAGTTCTCATATTTGGTATGTTTCAGACCGTGTGATGCATGAACATTAATTTTATAAAATAATTGTTTGTAATTTGCAAAAGGTTTAAAATTTCAATATTTCACAACTACCTCTAAAAACTGAAACGCATGCAAATTGCAATCTTACTTCGCCGGTGTTACAAAACTAATACAATCTTACAACAAAATTTATTTCATCTGTAATTGAAGTGAAAATCTTTTACGTCTAGACAAGTATCAACTACCTAAGTATAAACCGTATACACGATAATGCAATCACAAAACAAAAAACATGGAGTATACATACGAAACTAAAAAATTATGCAGAATTGTCGATACTTATGAGAGTTTGGTGAATGCTCGAGCTCCTCTTGCAACCTTAATAAAGACATCCTCTAACGTCGTATCCGCCAGACCCCACGCCTGAACCGAGAATCTACTCTTTGCATTCTCGACTGCCTGAAAGACATCTGCTATTCTTATCTCGTGCTTTGGCAACTCAAACTTTTGTGTCCCGGAGATTTGGTATATCTTGGTAGCGTTTGGAGAGAGGTGGTGTACTAAATTTTCTACTTCTTGCTCGTGGTTCTCGGATGTAGTCATCGTGAACACGTACGATCCTCCATATCTAGCCTTGAGCTGTCATTGGTAAATAAGTATATGAAGAGTTAAGATGCCATAAAATTCCATAGACACAATTCAGCACAAGGAAGCCCATATTAAAATGAGCAAGCACCATTATACTTGGGGACAATTGCAAAAACTACCCCTGAGGTTTGGGTTAAATCAAAGAAACCCAGAGATGTTTGAGAATTACAAAAACAACCCTTGAGGTTTGATTCTGTATTAAATGTAAGGAAGTAATTAAACTAATTTTACAAATGTGAGGTGTTTAAAATGTTTTTGTTTATCAAGGTGGTAAAGTATAATACAAAATCAAACCTCGCGTGGCTATTAACAAAAACCTATGTGTTTTTTTGTAATTAACCCAAACCTTTGGGGCACCTTGTGTAATTATCCCTTTATAAAGTTGAAGGATAATTACAAAATTACCCCTATAGTTTAGCCTAATTACAGAAAACCCAGCTATCTTTAAAAATTACAAATACCCTCGATAACAGGTTTTTCTGTAATTTGCTTAAACATCATGGATAGTAATTCATAATTATTTCCCAAACTAATTTATCTAGTGATCCATGGTTAAAAGTAACATTCTGAAAGTTTTGTGTGGATAGGAAAGAATGGAATGTTGAAACCTTGAAACTTCTATATTGTACCATTATTTGACAGGTTACAGTTTATGTTTTAACATCTATGGAATTCAAAAGTTCAATATTTTAACAAATGTATCAGGTACTAGTGAAAGGGAATGAAGAAAAGGGATTCTACAGCAGAAAAAGCAAAAAAATGTTCACCAAAGATTACACATCAAGCGGAAAAAACAAAGAAGAAAACCAACAAGCTTTTGATCACAGATGACAGATATGACACGGGGATCACTAGAAACAAGTATAGGACTCGGTGACAAAGTTCTAAGATAAAGGCAATAAAACAGAAAGAAAGTACAGATTTAAATACATACTGCATGAAGATGAGAACATACGATATTTATTGCACTCAGCATTATTAATTTAGCAGCTAACATCTTATCTTACCTCTTTAGGGTTTCCAACACACTGCAGGCTGCCATCCACGAAAATTCCAAGACGGTCACATAAGTGCTCCGCCTCTTCCATTGAATGTGCTGATATATCAAACAAGATACACCACTTAGATAATAATTAGTTTTAAGACTAATGTTTGTAAATGAAAAGTGTCAACGTAAACAAGTGTGCGTTTTTAAATAATTGAGTGAGCTCCAAAAGAGAGCATAGACGTTACTGGTGAGAATTATCGCTCTGTTTTGTTTTGCACGTTTCACAACGTTCCACAACAAGTTTCTTGAAGCAGGATCCAATCCAGTACTAGGCTCATCCATATATACCACCTTTCAAAATCCGAGCTAAAGAATGTTAACAACAAATTATATCTCAATGTCATAACACAAAAGTCAGTTTGAGGATCTAATCGTACTTTTGGATCTCCAATAAGTGAAATGGCAACGCTAAGCCTCCTCTTCATGCCTCCACTATATTTACCTGCTTGTTTGTCTGCCACCCCACCATTAAATAAGTTCACACTCTTAAGAGATTCTTCCACTGCCTGTACACATAAAAATAGATTATTTTACAAATCTGCATCAAATATATGCCAAATTTCATCACCATTACATTATCACTATCAACACCTATATCTAGTAATGACCTAAGGATTGTAGGGAAAGTAAATATGCATAAGCATGCGCTTCCAACTTCTTGAGGTTTTTTACTATAATTAGGACCATGAGCTTTGCTGCCTAAATGTATCCAGGTAAATTATATTATATGGACTTACTTGTGTTAGGGAAGCGCCTTTGAGATTTTTAAGCCTTCCATAGAATAGTAGATGCTCTCTTCCTGTTAAATTTTCCCAGAGTAAGCTGCAAATAGTTTACAAAAAGATTAAGTATATCAATGGGGAACAGAGTAAAATTCTAAAATGTTATATCCATATGGTTGAAAAGTGACGCTTACTCATGTTGGGGACAGACACCCATGCTGGTGTATATCCTATCCATATCGGTGCGTATATCTAGTCCTTGAACATATGCAGTTCCAGAGCTTGGCTTTATGAGCCCAGTCATCTGTCAAAACAAAATATAGAGTAGGCAATTGATTCTTGAATCTGCATGCTCCAAATGAGTGACTGCCTAGAGACCTATTACCTATACTGAGGGAGAGTTTGCAATCACTTATGAAAAAAGTGATTCTCAACTTCCGGCTGAAGAATTTTTATTGTTTGCAAATGCCAACTTCGCATCTAATTCTGCCCAATTTAATCTAAAAGCTGAGGGGGGTGATGTTGATTTCTAATTTTGCTTCTTTGACTTTTACAACTTATATACAAAACACTCTCAATTTAATTAATTCAACTTTTAGGTTGCATTTGGATGGAAGGATTTAGATCTGGGGAGAGGATTTAGGGAAGGATTTCAAATGACTCCAAATAGAAATGATTTGAAATCCTCCAAACTAACTCCAAGAATAGCTTCCAAGGATTTGAAATCCATTATAGAATGACTTCATTCAAACAACTTCAATGGATTTGTTATTATGGATTTGAAATTCATAGTTCAAAATCCTTCCATCCAAATGGATTAGTTTCTATTTGCAACACTACCAATAATTCCGAACTAGTTTTAGCTTCTACTGCAATCAATCACTTTCAAAATAGAAGTTTTTGCAAACACTCCCTGAATGCAGGTTCCTAAGGACAAACAAAATGAACTAGAGCTAATATAACGAAGAATATTTCTCAGTAAAACAATCAAGAATGTTAACTGACCATATTAATAAATGAGGTTTTTCCAGCACCATTTGGACCGAGCATGCCAAAGCATTCCCCCTGTGGCAAAGCAAGTGAAAGATCTCTGACTGCAAACTTCTCTGGGTTTCCATCCCTACCGGGGTATACTTTTTTGAGATGATTGCAGATAACGGAATGACTTGTACTTGGTTCAGCTAGTAGCTGTTCAACCTTCTCCCTCTAAACCAAACACAACAAAGCGAAAGTGAGACAATACAATCTATTCAAATAACAGATTAGAGAAAGTCAGCATAAAAATCGCTTCGAGAAACGATAGGTTGATGGCATGGAATTGTGGTGTGATCAAATCTTATAACGAACAACTAGTGCATGATTATTATAATGAAATCTTATATTTATGATCAAACATGGACTCAATCCTCAAAATCTAATAATTCAACCTCAGAATCCTCAATAGTTGTAACTAACAGATCCTACTCTCTACAAGTGCTACACTGAGTTTACCTCTTGCTCAACGTCGAGTTTCTCCATTTGAACACAAACTTTAGACCCCTCCCTTTGCAAGCTAGGTTTCCGGGAGGATGATGAGAGGCCCTTCTGAGGCCTCCGCAAAAAAATAGAGGATCTTTACCAGATGACCTGACTTGGTCTGCATAATATGCAACACCAAGAACAACTACCCATTCCACTGCCATGATAATCAAGACCTCTGTCATTCCATTGTTGCTATCAGTTAAATCTTTCCATCGCATTCCGTCAGTTCCCATGTAATTTCCAGTAAAGGCATATTCTGAAAACTCGTACAACCCACGATAAAGGGAAAATCCTGGATATAACTCCATAAAAATTATCGCGGCTCCTGCAATATTGGAAGGATGACTACAAGGCTAGATAAAATTATTCATACAAGAATAGTTGTAGAAAAGGATAATACTATACTGAAAATGAGAAAGTTGAAGGATTCATAAATTAAAAAAAAAATGTTGTAGATCCATTTGCCATTATTGTACAGTACATTTCATAATGAAAAACAAATTTCACAAATCATTAGCTATTCATGACATAGTGCTGGTCTTCCGCTACATTACGTATTATGCAAAACTTCCAATAAAAGCATAACCAGTTATTTATTCCAATATCTCAATTACAAGTATCAGAATTCCAGAAAACTTGTTACAACATCAGAAAACATGTATATAATCTTTAAAAGATTAATAAAGAGAAAAATGGAAAACGAAACTTTCCATAAAATATGTATATAATATAATTTGGAAAGCAGGAGTATCACATATTGGCTTTCTTTAATTTCTTTTTAAGGAATGAAAATTTTACATTAGGTTAGAAATGAATACTGTTCAAATGGAGTACTTCTAATAAACATGCCACCAAAAGTTTTAATATATGAATATTTTATATATCTGTTCAAATAGAATCAACTTAGATCTAGTCTAATTCTGTGTAATTTGATTTAAATGAAACAAAAGTTTTATGTGTGCTACTATCATGGAATCTTACTTTGTGTTTTAAATATAAAATGTGCAAAATATGGAAAAAATATTTGTATTAATAAACACCAAGCTCTGCAAGAAAAGTTGGTGAAAATTCAAATTTTGGCAATATGAACCAAAAGGAAACTTCAACTTAAATTGCTCCAATATCTACATTTAACATTCAAACAAAAATGATCAAAGTATTTTCTCAAAAAAAAAAAAAAAGAAAAGGATCAAACTAGTCCCAAAAGGAATCTAGACAAATTGTCAGAAAATGCTTATGCTACATAAAGTTTTTTACTTACTCGGGAATGAAGAATCTTGGATAAAGAACTGGAAAAGGAATCCGCCCAAGAGCCCAGTTCCAAAGACCATGATATAGCCCACAACTGGGAATTATAGGTTGAGAAGACCAAGACATATCATTACAAAGAATAAACAAACAAATAAAAACATGAAAGTTGAATGAAAAAGATTGTTATGCTGAAGTCACCTGTTGCAGTCTTCACGTTTGAAAACAAATCAGCAACAAGAAAAGCCAGCGAGATTTGCAAGTTTATGTAGAGGAAATAAAACACAAACTGGATGCTATAGTCATTTAGATTGAAGAAGTTTAACCCTGAAAGTACAATATATCAGTTAAATACTTTGTGACTAAGTAATGTGTAAGATATGACGCTGGGAGAAAGGTTATATATCTGGCACCATTTCACTAGTTGTGTAAGTTTACCTACGAATGAGCCAAATACCACAAAGCATAGCATGTAGATTGAGGATATTGCAAGAAAATAAGCATAAGATATCATCCAATAAGGTCCATCACCAAGCCCATGCATTTTCATCATAATTCTTAGTCTGTGCTCTTTCTCATAAACCAAAGATATTAGCACGACCTGCAAGAAAGAGAATAAGAATTTCAATCAGCATACAACGTACACAAGCTCTTGAAATTGAAGATACGAAAATATTTGAAACACCTAAAGGGTCCTCTGCAAGTTAATGAATTATTGTAATCATATAAATCGGTCACTGGCAGACCTATAGAAATTAATATCTAAAATTGTTTATTTTAGTAATGTTATTTTTCAACTAATAGTGCAAGCCAAAAAAGTAAAATCTTACTGATTTGATTTAATATTTCAAATACTTATAGACTTTCATCAGAAAAGGGATATGCTTAGAGAGGAAAAGTACTCTGTTTTTACAATAAAAACTTAAGGGATAATTATAAAAGACACCCCTTGATGTTTGGGCTGATTACAAGAAGCCCATCAGCCCAGAGATGTTTTAAAATTACAAAAGAAACTCTCAGGTTTGATTTTGTCTTAAATTCAAGGGGGTAACTATAATAATTTTGAAATATGAGGAGAAATTTGAAATGTTCTTTTGCTTATGAAGGGGAAAATGTAAACGGAATCAAACCTCAAGAGTTTTTTTTTCCAATTTTCGAAAATCTCTGGGTTTTTTGGGTAATTAGCTTGAACTTTTTTTTTTTTTTTGTAATTGTCCCAAAACTTAATGCACAAAATTGAAACTGTAAGAACTTTCTATTGGCAAGAAAAAAGAAAATGAAATACAATGACAATAGCATAATTAACACTACTGCTAATCCGTTGTACTAATTGCAGAAGATAAAACTTATATATCTCATTGAAAGGGAAGTAAGTTTAATTGAGCTTACAGGAAAGAGTTGTATGATAACCCACGTAAAGAAGAGTGGCCCAAGGAGAGAAGAGAGATCCATCCTGACTCTTGTTTCAGGCTTAGGCATTTCTTTGACAAACTCGAAAAGCATTTTTGTAGTTGGTCCAAGCAGATATTCGAGATAGGCATTTGATGCCTGTGCATGCATACACCAAATCAGCAAGTTTTCATTTATTATTTCACAGAATAGCAAAACTTAACAAAGCATATTACTTGAGGTTGTCAATGCCAAATATTATAATTTAACAGTGTGATGGTTGGTAAGACATTAACAAACAAGGGAAAAACACTTTGCCGTTCGAACTATGGCATTTTTTGCACTCTGGGAGCTAAAATTTTTATTGCTACACTTTGTCATTTGAATTTCACGGGTTTTGCACTTTGCACTCCAATTATTTTTTTTTTTTTTTTTTGCTAGGATTCTGTCACATGCATGACACGCCTCTTGTTTGTATATGTTTTGGTCAATTTCAGGTTGTTTGATGGCTCCATTCCAATTGTTGAGCCTAATGCTAGATTACTAATTTTCCCACATAAAACATCCTTGAATTGGCCAAACAACACCACCAAGAAGTGTGTTTTGCATGTAACAATATCACTGCCAAAAGTTGCTCAATCGATGTGCTCTAGATGTCAAAGTGCAAAACCCGTATAGTTTAAATAACATAGTGTAACAAAAAGAAGTTTAGTTCCAAAAGTGCGAAAATCGTCAATGTTTGGATGGCGGAGTGTTATTACCCCAAAAAGACAAATATGCATCTAAAAAAGTAAAAGATAGTGTGAGTGATCAAATAAGTAAAAAATTTGTTTCCTCGAAACTTACTTTGAATGGCAAAAAAAAAAAAAGATTAAACTTGGAATCAACAGACAACGAAAGAAAATAACTATTCACAATAAAATAAGGATCTTGAGAAATGCTACTTATTCAACATATGGAGTAAAAAGTACCAGAATATTGGGTAGGGACCATGTCAAAGCACGTTTGCGAATGATGATTGATGACTTGAATATGGATACAAATTGAGGTTACAAGTATCACAAGTCTCCAAAGAATTAACAAATCAAACATATTTCTCTCTAGGAGCACAGAAAACTTACTTATAGAGACTATGATTGTACAGTACATGTCAGACTTGAAGAATGAATTGATTAAGGGGGCAAAACAATAATAACAAAACATGTATATCTGATAATTGCATCAAATCATCAAAATTTGTTTTATTTGTTACTCAGGTTGCCAAACTGGTTTTTTGAAACATCATCTTCGCTTAAACTAACAGCTTATTATTTTAAAATCAACTTTTACATTAGTAAACAAACATAGAGTGGGCAAATTGATATCAATAAGAGAAGTAAGGATTTACATACCAAATTTACTGAACGAGGCACTCGCGTCAAGGAAATAGGCCCCTCGCCTGTGTCATGCTTATATGTAGAATTGTACCATATGGAAACACTGAATAGATTCTCATTTGAGTTCATAAAATCATAGGCTGTGAAGCAAAGTGAACAATGAATAGGTAATTCACATAAACATGTAATTTTGTTGCACAAAGCCATACTCGTGGTACCTGCTACAATCTCATTAATCTTTTCTTGTGAGTTCCCTTTACGATAACCCTTGTATAGCTCATCATTAATCTCTAAAGAACTATTGCGCCATAAATGTAATCCTTGAACGCAACGTACCTCTGGATTTTATACAAAATAAGGTTTAAGAAAAGTAAGGGACATAATTTTAAAATAATTTGAAATTGAAGCTAATTATCATAAAACATAAGTAAAACATCAACATAATAAAATCTTATCCCAAAGTTAAAAACATTTTGGAAAGAAATATATGTCCATAAAACTACCTTGTGGTAGTATAGCAGACCCCAATTCGAGCGGAACAGAAAATTCAGAGTTTGGTCTGCATCGAGGTTGAAGAAAACTAATTGGATTTGAAAAAAAAGCTTCATCGACAAAATTGGTAGTGCTAGCCGTTGCTTCCGAACCCTGAAATACCAGAATTCCATCTGTAAGTCATTATCATACACTAGATTACTAAACCATATGCAGTTTAAGCTATGAAGTGTATACCATCATAACTAGAACAATTATCATGGAAGTAGGAAAAAATATAAAAAGAAATACAACTGACCAAGGCATCATGCGCTACGCTGTACAGAATATCAGAAATATCTGTATTTAATGGGCTTGCAAACATTTTACCAGCCACACCTATCAAGTCATAGGAGAAGCATTAAACATTCTATCATGCTCCCTCCTCGCACATGAGATATTAAATACTTTAGCATAACCAATGGTAAATAAGATGAAGAGGAACATACTTTGTCCAAATGTTTGGTTATTCCCTGTAATAAGCATAGTTACAGGACATGAACCCGTTCTCTTGCATGAATCATCAGGCAAGTCTCCATATGATATAGAATCAGTTCTCACTGCACGATATGGCTGTGCTGGTATTTGTAATAATGGAGGCCATTCTGAAGGATGAGTAATGGGACAGTTGAAAGCTTGTTCCATATTTGAGTATTCAATCCCACACCTTGTTTCACAGTGGCCATTCCCGGTATCAACACATTTGCAGCCACATCTGTTTGAGGGCTTATCCAATTCATTGTTAATCAAGTTTTGGATGAAAACAAGCAACAAACAGAGGATAATTGGGAATAGAATGAGTCGAATGTTAGTCTTGATATTTCGTTTCTGCATCAAGAGGAAACCATGAACACGAAAGCAGGTTAGGATAACAATCCCATAGACTAAATGAGACTAAGCAAGGATGTTTCAAATATTAAAATTTGAACCTCAAAATCATGATACCAAAAACAATCAGATAAGCTTATTATATAAATTGAACTGGGAAAAAAACACCAAAAGACCAAATACTCTGCCAAATTATCCTAAGGAAAAATCACAAAGCTTAAAACAAAGACAATTATTGCTTGAAATGGACTGCTCATATGCCATAAAATCGTCTTACAAAATTGCAAACCTTGTAAAAACATCTATGTGGAAATGCTCTTAGTCTGGGAGATGCTTTAATTTCTCGAAGATGAAACTAAATATTGTAAATATCCTTTTGAGGATTTATTCCCCCAAAAGACATCCCCTCTTCCCCTAAAAATATTTTGAAATAACCCGTCATTATTATGCATACGTATATGTTACTCCAGTTAGTATATATTTTTATATATTTATATATATTCCGATCATCACATCAACAATATATATATATATACAGTACATCTTCCAAATATTTACCTTAAATATATATTTTTCAATATCTACATTAAGTTAATAACAACAAATGATTATTTCAAAAATATGATGTGACACTAATAACCAGCAAGACTGCTACATCTACTGTAGAATATCCTTTTTCGAAAAACTGATTTTCCTCATGATATACATTACATCACATCATCCATTTTCAAGCTAAGTCTCACCGCATTGTTTTCTATCTCCGTAAATTCCAATAAACCACATGTGTTTCCCTGAAACGTTTCCACCAAAACTCCCCAAAAATGACTACAAACATAGCCTAAGATTTCAGAAGGAAGCATCACGCATTAGAGCAGCTAAGGTCCTATGATCAACTGTCCGCCCCAATCAAATGTTCATCCCAAGTCCCAACCAACTTGGAATGATGATAAAATGATGTGCTTCGACCCAATAAAAGAGTCCAATCTACATTCAACTTAAACTTTTGAATTATAGAAGAGCTAAATCAGTTAAGATGAAAGAAAAATCCTTATCACAAAATCAACATAATTTCGAAATGCTTCAGAAATCTCATTTCCAGCGACCCGAAAAAACATCGAACGCGTATGAGGTCATTTTGAAATGATCTCTTCATGGATAATTTCATAAAGTAATACCCATTATAAAATGAACAAGAAACACAATAAAAAGCACAAAATAAACACAGATTTTGAATCCAAACCAAATACACCATCAATTAAAAAGAAAATCCCAAAATTTGAGGACAAAACATTTCAATGTAGAACCAACTCGCCTGAAAAATCAGATTCTTCCTGAGCAAAGCGTTGGCCTGAGTCCAGGAACTCGACGGTCCATCTGATGGATCCACCATTCTTTCCGAAATTGGACCGTCACAAGAGAAAATTTTCTTCTCTTTCTTTCCCTAATTATTCTACAGATTTTGCGTTGGTTTCATTTTAAGGAGTTTTTTTAGTTCAGTGTTTGCCGCTCTGTTTTACACCGTTATATATGAATTTACTATTTTTAAACGTAAGAGAAAAGCTGTGAAATGACGATGCTGTCCTTTCATTGTTACAGAATTTCGCGGAATTTTATTGCGCTCGAATGACTGTAATGCCCCTCAAGCGTTTTTTTTTTATGTTCTTACTTGATTGCCTTAGATTATAATCCTACATTAATTGAATACTTTGATCAACTAAAATTTGTAACAGCATTTTCAAGAGAGCATTCTATCTTCAATTTAGAGTTTTTTTTTCACTTATCTACAATTTAGAGTTAAAAAAGCAAAAATTCGTTCCAGTACTGTCTTAAATCATGCTCTATTTTGAAAATGTAAACAGTCTTGCGCCAAAAATTGTGAGGCCCCGAATTTTAACAACGTGAGATACGGTGTTATGTAGTAATTATTTATTCGACTATGTATCACAAACTTATTATTACTGAAACGCGACACTACTTTTATTTATTTCTTCCAACGTCAATTACGCAATTCACATTTTTGAGCTTAGCAATTTTATATTCTCTTCTAGTATTAATACTTGATCGAATGACTACGACTTTAGAAATATTGAACCCTCGATAAATTATGAGTATATTTCAATCTCTATCCAAATATTTCACTATATTCTATAATTCATTTTCCCAACAACTTCCAATTATTTTTTTTTAAAATATGTATTTCTTATTTCACATCTTTAATTTTTAAATTTCTAAATATTTAATTATAGATATTTATACATTTTATTTTCTTTTAATTTTGTATAAAAAAAATTATTTAAAAAAACAATATTTAGAAAATTATGCCTTATAAATGGGGATTAATTTTTAAATTTCTTATTTAATTATATATATTTATACTTTATAATTTCTTTTAATTGTAAAAAAAATATTTTTTTATTATATTTTTTTAAAAAAAATCGAAAATTACCATTATAAATGGGAGGTTGTTTCATATTCTTTTCAAGACCTACAATTATATATGTGTATATATATATATATTTACATATATATATTATTTTTTTCCTCAACTTTTGGTCACATGCTTAAAGGAGGGACAAAACTTTTTTCCACCAAATTCTAATAAATAAAAATAACAACACTATGATTATTATTCCCTCCAACTTTTGGCTCCTTGTCTTAGGGGAATCAATCACTTTTGTTATTTTTTTTCTTTATCAGCCAATACTCTTCATTTCATAATTATCATAAAAACACAAGACTTGCTCCCATTTTCCCCTCTAAATGATCAAATTCTTCAAGGTAATAAAATCTTCATTTATCCCAACTCTATTTTTCTTCTCCAATCCTCAATATTATACCTTCACCATCTAATCATGTTGAATCCTTCTTGTTGAGGTACTCCTAGAGAAATTTCTTGAAGAATTAGAGACTTGGATTTGACTACAAGCTTGAAGAGGAAATTCAAGACTACACATTATTAAGGTGAGAAAATTATGGTTTTAGTATTTTCCTTTTGATAACATGAAGAATTAAATTTTGACTCAAGAATATGAATTTTTGGAGTTTAGGGGCTGGCCTACATCATCTCAAGTTGAGGTTAGAGGCTTGAAGGAAAATTTCAATTTTTGAGACTACATTTTAGATCAACCCGAGAAACTACCACGAGGTGGATGGAAAAATCCTTTCAACTTCTAGGTGTTTTAAATTGAAAATATGCATGTAGTATTTTGTTATTGAGCACTTGAGATAAATATTATGTATTGCATGCTATTTTCTTGCATCAAGTTGGAAAATTTCTCAAGTGTTGCTCGAAAATGCTATTTATCGAAAAATAGGACATACATGTACACTTTATTGTTGTACTTGATGAATGCTTGCATGAAATGGACATGTATGTTTATGACTCTTGAAATCCATATTTTGTATGACTTATAACCTGGACAAGTCGAGCATAATTGATTAAATTTCGATTTTTGGACTTAAAATGCAAAAATGGAAAGTTGGTGGACTAAATTGCAAGAAAATAAAACTTAAGGGACCCCTCTGTAATTTTTAAGTTTTGGGACTGTACTCAGGTTCAAAAATGATGTTTGGACATTTTAATAAAGTTTTAAGAGTTTTTAGATAAAAAAAAAAATCAACCTTTAAAAGCCCAAGGACTAGATTGTAAAATTTTAGAAGTTTAAGGGCTATTTTGCAAATTTTGAAACTGCACCAGACCCTAATTTTAAATTTTGAAATTTTAACTCTTAAGGGACTGGAAATAACATATTTTAAGTGTATTCCAAAAATCCAAGTGTTTAGAGCTTGGAAAGTAATTTTATAAAAATTGAGGCACCAAATTGTAAAAGATTAAACTTGAGGACCAAAATACAATTTCCAGGACTTATGCAGTCCATGCACCTGGAAATACTAATTTAACTATAACATAATTATATCTTGGACCCAAGATTCAAATTTCATAACAATTGGACCCCTAAAAGCCTTAAAGGCAATTATTTCAAAGTGGGACAAAAATGAGATTTTCAAAAGTTAAGGGACTTATACTTACTTCTTTTTAAAACTACTTTTGTCCCAATATCCCACTGACATTAGTGACATTTTGCAACTGAAATCACATTAAAATCCCTTCCGGTCTGTGAGTTCCAATTATTTAAACTTAGAGCCCGAAATGGCAATTTTAACAAATTTGAGGCCAATGTGAGAATTTTATAAAAACTCGACCTCAAAACTTTAAAAACCTAAATATCTGAATAATTTAGAGAATTTAGGAACTGGCCTCATAATTTTTCAAGGTCGGGACATTTATTTATTCATTTTTTAACCCCAAAAGAATTGGTTTTTACAAAACGGGGCTAATTGAAAATTTTCTTTTTACAAGGACCTAACTCAAATTATTTTTATTTTAAAGAAACAGCCCTGGACCCTCTGACTTTACTTATTGATTAAAATATTTTATTTTCTCAAAATCCCTTGATTTATCGGATCGTCTTGACCGATTAATACGCGATCATGGGGCAACTTCCTCGTCTTGCGATTTCGAATCTATAACGGACTTATATTCCACCTAATCTTTCAAGATATCGAAGATTGCTTATCCTCCCGATAATCATCTTCATCCAAATAACTCCGCCAATGCCATAATTACCTTACGCAAATTTTCGAAAACATTTCATGAACTGCTTCCCAAATCAATATACTCATTGCTGGTTGACTACTCCGAACGTGTATTTAATTTCTTCGCCGAGTCAACTTGGTGTCTCGAGCTCACAAATCGAAGTGGATACGCTTGGGGATGGAACCCAGGCGGCTGGCCGCTATTCCACTCTCCTCGCCCCATCGCCCTAATCCCGCAAATCGAGGGACGGAGTTTGTCCAAGGAAGTGGGTCGTAGTACTTGAGGTATAATCATGATTATGATAAATCCGAGCCTTGCTAGATCCACCGTGGATTTTGTCTTTGCCTATGGAGCGATAAGGTGACAGTCTTGACCATCTTGCTCGGGAGTTATAAGGAAGAACGAAGGAATCGCCCCGATCCACACGGTTCGAGTTAATCGGACCCATTTGGTTGCCGCTACAAATCCGCACGCAACCGCTTACTTGTATCGCATAGGTTGGCGCTACAAATCAGACGCAAATCCGCTTACTTGTCTTGCATAGGATTGACGTTACAAATCCATACGCAATCCTCCCGTCTGCTGACCATAGTGCCTTGACCCACGAATCGCTTTCTTAATTGTATAAGTATATTACTTAAATATATTTATCACGACGATTGTAGACTGTGTGTGAAATCATGCATCATCTCTCACGTGTTTTCATACAACTAAATTTCTCGCATTAACTATATACATATTGCCACACTTGCACACAAACACCCCATCCACTGAGATTTATGTCTCACCCCCTCATGTTTTCTAACCTTAGAAGATGACTTTGTCGAAGAAGCTGAACCTGCCTTGGATTGAATTCTCGTGCTCCACCAGTTGGACTTACTTCCTATTGATATCTATGTTGCTGGATTGTTTTCTTTTATTTTTCTACTGTTGGACTCTTTTATTTTCTTTTACCATTCTGGACTGTAATTTAAGGGCGTAGGACCATTTGACACTTAAGTTGGTGATATGATGTGTACTTTATTTCCTAGTTCTGGACTGTAAGTTGTTTGGTTGTTGGGATGTATTTGTAATCGTGTTGTACTTGTAGTTTTCTGTTGCTTTAGACCTTGTTTCACTTTGGATTATTGCATCGTTTTCTAGAATGTTGGGTTTATTTCTGTTTAAGTGATTGATCACCGTCGCATCGCGTTTGGGGCGCAACAAAAATAGTGCAATATTGTAGTTGCTCTAAAATTATTATATTATATTCTTTTTGCTTTAAATTAATTAATGATTTTAGTGTATAAATGTATGCACTAAAATGGGATAATATAAAATATTCCTTTTTAGTAGAGAATTTATTACAAAACTGTTGGAAATAAAGTGCAAATTTTACACTAAAATAATGCAGAATATGCATTAAAATGGTACAAACTGCCAGAAATGGTCTAACAAGTGATTGGATCAATCTTATACGTGAATGGTAGAAGTTTGTGTTTTAGGAAAATTAGCTCTAGGTTCGAAGCTAGCAATATGGCAACATTTGCATCTTGTTCTTACGGTAAATATAATATCTAAATATCTATTGTGTATTAGTTCTTCGGGCTTATTTTTATCATAAAACTTTGATTTAATCTCATATTTTTCATAAAAGTTAAATTAGATAAAGGTAGTAGTTGAAAACTATTGGTACTATATTACTATTTTATTTTAACAGTAAAATGTATCGATGTTCATGCATGAGAAGTAAAATTTTACTTGAGTATTTAATCGTACAATACTACAATTTACAGAATTTTGGATAATTATATTTTTGTTTAAGATAAATAATCCTAGGAGTCACTACAATCATTTATTTC
Organism: Rehmannia glutinosa; assembly: GCA_016081115.2. NCBI lineage: Eukaryota > Viridiplantae > Streptophyta > Magnoliopsida > Lamiales > Orobanchaceae > Rehmannia > Rehmannia glutinosa. The sequence continues at coordinate 149,163 of JABTTQ020003388.1, read as the reverse complement.
AAGATTGTTATTAAATATATTAAAATAACTATGGTCCCACAAACAGATATAGTTAGCAGAAAATCAGGGTATTGTGTGTATTAAACTATTTAAGATAAATCTGTCCAAAAAAAACTATTTAAGATAAATAACCGTGGGACGGTGGGAGTCACTACAGCCATATGATCACTTTCAACTTCCACATCCTTTTAAAAAAGATTTTACAAATCGACCTCCTCTTAGTTAGGAGCTCTCGCTCTCTCTTCTGAGAGTACTGTTCCTGTTAGGGTCTTGTTAGGGTGTCTCATCCCTCCATCTTCTTCTTTCCCTTTTCCTGCTCCGTGTGTTTCTTGCCCCCCATCCCTTACTCCTCTTCCCATTATCTCATCTTTCGCTGGTCAGACATGAGATATAGTATTCACTGCGGGTATATACCTCGTCGGACGTCAACCCTCACTTCCCACCCCTGTTGACCTGGCGTACACTTACCCTTATTTCATGCCTCGGTCTCTGCACTCCCCCACATGCCCACCCACTAACACACCACTAATTCCCTTTATTCATCCACTAATTACTCCATTAACCCAAAAAGCCACCCGCTTAATCTTTCGGCTTGTGTAGGATGTCTTATGCATGAAAATATGACATACAACTCACCCACCAACCCTCCACTAACTATCCCTAAGGATCCAGCTTGACCGACCCCCACCCCTGGCTCCCACGTCCCACTAAGGGTTTGCTAGGGTCCCTTTGGCACCCATCGTCTGAGATCCACCTCCCCCCGTCGTCCGCTATCATCCTTTTCTTCCCCCAACCCTTGTTGTCTACACGTATCTGTTCTAGTGTCTTCCAGTTTGGATTAGGTTTTGGGTGTATCCCGTTTCTTTTGCTGTGGTTTTCTGGTTTTTCTGCAGGTTTCATCACGTTCAGGGAGTTGTGTAGTTCGTACGAGTGGTGGAGTGATCATGGAGAAGCTTACTGACAAAGAAGCAAAGGTGGTGGATTTGGATGAAGATACAGACACTAATTCAACGATAAAAGAAACCCAAGGGTACTGTTTAGCTGGATCTTTGTGTACACAGAAGTCATTTAACTCTTTCTATATGTTGGAAGTCATGAAGAAATCTTGGAAACCAAGCAAAGGTTATTATGCTAGAGAATGGGGGAAAAACCTATTCCTATTTTGCTTCGATGATCCGAAAGAGAGGGAATGGGTTATCTCTAATCAACCATGGCACTTCGAAGGAAATCTCTTCGCACTCAAAGAAATTGAGGGTACGGAACAACCGTTTTCCATCGTGATCACGGAGACCCCGTTTTTATGACCTACCAGTCAGTTGTATGAATAAGAAGGCCCTTGCTGGCATGGTTAAACAAATTGGCTCTCTTGTGGCTTGGGACTCGTCTGACGATGGCATTTTTGGGAAATCGGCAAGAGTTAAAGTCGCCCTCAACATCATGAAACCTTTACCCCAGGGTATCACGATCAAGGTGAAAGGCGAACCGAAATGGATCCCCATTAAATACGAGTCACTACCAACTTATTGTTTTTGTTGTGGAATAATTGGTCAACATTTTCGAACCTATACGGAATACGATAACAACGCAGCAACGTCCCCATCGGAAGCAAAATACGGTTCTTGGCGGAAGACATCCTCGTTCAAGCGCTCCCGTCCAACCGTACCCGAAGGCCTCTCACCCCACTCAAAACTAAGTCCGGTAAATAAAACGCTATTCCCTGAAAAACCAATGCAGCCACCTCCCCATGCAACCCACGTCACACCCATCAAGCCCATTAAGCCACATACCACCACTACATGCGCCTCAAGACCTGACACACTTGACCTCCCAATTGTCCCCATCCTCAATTCATTGATCCTAACGTCCAAATCCAACAAAACCTTCACAATCAATAATCAGTCCCATTTAACACAACTCCCCCCACCAATCCCATCCAACTTATCAAACCCACTCCTGCAAAATCCAAAACCAACCAATATGCATGAACCAGATGATTACACAACAAACCCACATGACTTGCCTATACCCCATGCCTATCCACCCACTTTTATTTAACATAGATGCCTTAAAACTAACCCCAAGTATACCCACCATTAATACCATAATCCCCATACCTAAACCAAGCACTTGGACAAGAATAAAAGGCCGACAACCCCCATCCCCCAATACACCGTCTAACAGCTCCCTCAAAAAACGGAAGAACAAAAATATCCAACCCCGCACCGACTCTAGCCAACCTACATCACCAAACAAAAAACCAAAACAGAATACCCCAACCCCGGGGTCAGTGACGGTATCCCTCACGCATATACAAACGGCGGAGACTGCGTAGAAGTAGTCCCGCCGAACTCAATGAGTTGTTTCAGTTGGAACTGTCGGGGCTTGGGAACTCCCAGACAGTTCAAGTGCTTACGCGAGACATCAAAAGAAAAGATCCCACCATTGTTTTCCTCATGGAAACAAAGCTACTTGGTACGGAAGTCAGTAATATTTGTGTTAAACTTGGTTTCGATAATTTTTTACAGTTGATTGTGATATGAGGAATGGAGGTCGCAGAGGTGGTTTGTGCCTTTTTTGGAAGGACTCGATACAGGTTACGATCCAATATGACTCGCTACATGCTATAGACGCCATGATTGACGGGAGATGGAGACTTACGGGGATATACGGATGGCCCGAGGAAAATTCAAAGTCGCAGACGTGGAACCTCATAAAAGCCCTCCACACAAACAATGACACACCGTGGGTGTGCATGGGGGATTTTAACGAAGTACTCTATCAGTCAGAAAAGCTGGGTGGCAGATTAAAAGACGATGCAAAAATTCAAGCTTTCAGGGACACACTTTCGGAGTGTAGCCTTGACGACCTTGGCTTCGAAGGATTTAAGTTCACGTGGACGAACAGTCAAGAAGGGGCAGATAACATTCAAGAACGGCTTGATAGAGCCGTGGCCAACTTATCGTGGATTTGCATGTTCCCTCAATACAAAGTGGAGCACCTCCTACGCTTATAGTCTGACCATTGTCCCGTTCTTCTGTCTTGGGCTGCCAATAGGACCAAGGGAGGTAGTAAAAAGAAACGGCTTTTCAGGTTTGAGAAAATGTGGCTACAAGATAATTCGTGCAAACCTTTTATTCGCTAGGCTTGGGATTCGACGGTTGAATGCGGCTCACCCAATCAAATAAAGGATAAAATTCACCGTCTTGGGGTTTCTCTTCTTAGTTGGGAATCAACGCATTTTGGTAGCGTGCGCAAACAACTTGAAAATGCCAGAGCCCAGTTGGAAAAAGTACAAAAGCTTCCTCCTATTGGAAATCATATAGCCGCTGCCAAGGAGATTGAAAAGAAAATTATAATGCTTATGAAGCGAGAGGAAACTATGTGGTTTCAAAGGGCCCGAGCAAACTGGATCAAAGACGGAGATAAAAATACGGCCTTTTTTCATAAAGTGGCTAATGGTCGGCAAAAGCGCAACTCGATCGAAAAAATCCAACATGCTGACGACCATTGGGTAGAAGACCAAAATGATATCGTGCGGGTTTTTCAAAACTATTTCGAGGATCTGTTCGCTTCCACCATGAACACGAACTACAACAACGTACTGGACGCTATAAACCTTAGATTGTCGGACGAGCATACAGTGGAAATTGGCGCACCCTTTACCGAATCTGAAATTGTGGCGGCATTATCTCAGATGCACCCCTTCAAGGCCCCGGGACCCGATGGTATGCCCGCTTTATTTTTCCAGCAATTTTGGACTTCTATTAAAACTGATGTTGTTGTTTCTGTTCTTAATATTCTTAATAATAATGCTAACGCATCGGCCCTGAATCACACGTACATCATTCTCATCCCTAAAAAGAATTGCACGTCCCTCCCTAGCAATTTTAGACCCATTAGCCTTTGCAATGTGATTTTTAAGATTATTTCTAAAGTCATTGCGAATAGAATTAAGAACGCCCTTACCCATGTCATCCACACTAGCCGATCCGCTTTCGTGCCGGGGCGGCTTATCACGGATAATGCCCTCCTAGCCTTCGAAATTTTCCACGCTATGAAATCCTCCACGGCCACAAAAAAAGGGTCATTCGCACTCAAGCTTGACATTAGCAAGGCTTATGACAGGGTTGAGTGGGAATTCTTGCACCAGGTTATTCTCCGCGTCGGCTTTCCTAGTCATATTGCTTCTTTTATTATGCGATGTGTGTCTACGGTTACATATTCTGTGCTCACTAATGGTGTTCCTGGCAATTTTTTTGTCCCCTCGAGAGGGCTCCGCCAAGGCGACCCTCTCTCCCCATACTTATTCTTATTTTGTGCAGAGCTTTTCTCCTCTCTAATCAGACGGTCAGAGATGGCGGGGCGTATACATGGCTTCAAAATTTGCAGACAGCCGGTCTCCCATCTATTTTTTGCTGACGATAGCATAATATTTGGAAGGGCAACAGATAATGAAATCCAAGAACTTCAAAATATTATAACTCAATACGGAGCGGCGTCGGGTCAGATTGTTCATTTTGAGAAGTCAGGGTGTTCCCGAGACAGTTGCGACCTCTCTTGCGAGTCGATTGGGAGTACAACGGGTTGCAAAACACCTCATCTACCTGGGATTGCCGGCTAATGTGGGGTGATCAAAGAAATGCATATTTCAATCATTAATTGATCGTGTAGGGAAAAAGCTTAAAAACTAGAAAGCGATCACACTTTCGGCGGTGGGGAAAATGACGCTACTTAAGAGTGTGGCACAGGCAATTCCGACGTACATCATGAGCTTCTTTCTGATTCCGCTAGAAACTTGCCAAAAAATCAACTCTATAATGGCGAGATTCTGGTGGGGACAAAAAAATGAGGAGAGAAAAATTCATTGGCTTCAATGGCATACACTATGCAAAGCAAAAGAACTTGGTGGATTGGGGTTTAGAGAGTTGTATGTGTTCAACATGGCCATGCTAGCTAAGCAAGGATGGAGGTTAATTCAAGATGACACTTTGCTACTCACCTGTATCCTAAAAGCCCGATACTACCCAAACGGGGACTTCCTGACCGCCACAATTGGCTACAACCCCAGTTTTACCTGGCGAAGCATTGTAGCGGGTAAGGAAATTATCCGAAAGGGAGCTAGACGATTGATAGGAAATGGACAATCAATTCACATTTGGAACGATCCTTGGTTACCCTCATGTCGCAACTTCCAACCGGGGGAACGAAACAGTGGATGGTCTGAGGAAATGAAGGTCTCTGAACTTTTTTTGGAGGGTCACGCTGAATGGAATGAGGAATTAGTGAATCAATTGTTTACGCCGGAGGTTGCATCGCACATCTTGCTTATCCCATTACGTAACTTTTGGTACGAGGATGGATGGGCATGGCACTTCATAGCAAATGGACAATATAGCGTTAAATCCGGGTACCGAGTTGGGCTTGATTTGGACAATCGGTTTACAGATAGTGCTTCATCATCGGAGAATCCTAAGGAGTTATGGAATTGGCTATGGAGGTTACCCGTACCCCCTAAAGTGCATATTTTTATGTGGAAAGTTCTTCACAAGGCATTACCCGTAAGAGTCGCATTATGCCAGCGCAAGGTGGTGCCCAACCCTATTTGCCAGAGATGCGGCGAGCGCCCCGAAACAATCGAACATGCTCTTCGAGATTGCCCGTGGAGTTTATTCTTTTGGCGAGCTTCCCCGCTTAGGCTTGATAATTCCGTGACTGACCAGGTAGCCTCCTTGACGGACATGACCGAGAAGATTGCGGGATTTAAGAATGATGATGCCAGTGTTATGTTCGTAATGCTCCTTTGGGCTTTGTGGTATGCAAGGAATGTCCTCATTTTTCAAGGAAAAGAACTATCACATGGAGACTGTTTTAACCTTGCGTTGAGACTAAACACAGGAGTACAAGGACGTTTTAAGCGAAATGGTAAACCTGCGAACTAGAGCTTTGGTGACCACTTGGTGCCGTCCCAGGGAAGGCGTTTTCAAAATTAATACTGATGCATCTGTAGTAAAGAGAGGCGGGTCCAACGTGGGTGTGGTGGTTCGAACACATAGCGGCGAAGCGATCAAAGTTCTATCTCAGAAATACCAACAAGAATTTGCAATCGAAATTATGGAAGCAATTGCGTGCCGAGAGGGACTTATACTTGCAAAAGAACTACAACTACAACACATCGAGGTGGAGACGGATTGTCAGCAAGTGGTTCAGGCGTTCCATCGGAAGGATTTGAACCTATCATACCTGGGACGGGTGGTGGATGACATACGAACACTGTGCAGCTCATTCCTCTCATGCAACCTCAGATACATTACTAGATCGGCCAATTCGATGGCTCATTTTGCTGCTAGATTTGCTTTTTCTGTTTCTTTTCCTAGTTGTAATGTTTATTTGAGTTGTTTTTCTCTTGAACTTACTCATCTTATTCCAGATGATGAGAAAACCTTTTCTAATTAATGCAAGTTATTTTCCTAAAAAAAAAACTATTTAAGATAAATAACGGTGGGAGTCACTACAACCATTATTTTCAAGATTGTTATTAAATACTTTAAAATAATTATGGTCCCACAAACAGATGTAATTTGCGGAAAATAGGTATTCTGTGTATTAAATTAGTACTCCTAGTTGTGTTGGGTTCTTTCATGACTCCTTAAAATTTTAAATCATCAATTATTTAGGCTGAGCTTGGATATGGAAGAATTCTCATTTTCGTTCCGTTGGAGAATCTTTTTAACCAAATATAAAAATATTTATAAAAAAATTCATAAAATATATTATTCATTCACTCTCATTTTTTCTCTTGTCAATCTCATCTACACATTTTTTCACAAAAAAACTAATCATTATTACACGTTCTCCCATAAATTTCACTATTCACAGCTCATACAATTCTAACTATCAATTATATTTAATCATTATTTTACTAGCTTTAAACTAAATCAATTTTCATAATTACTTTTTCATCTGACAACCAATCAAACTCTCAAAATTCATCCTTTTTTTTAAAAAATAATTTTTACAACTATTTTCTGGCAAAAACGAAATCAAAATAAAAGTGAAAGAATTGGATGGTCCAATTCTAATGAAAATGCAGTGTGCAGTCAAAAGTGATGCCAACACTTTGCAAAACACAAAAAAGACTTAATTAAAAATACAATTTCACAAAGTATGAAATAAAGACAGAATCAAATACAAGACACAAGAGATTGAAAATTTTGTACAAATATAAAATACTTGTACGGTGTTCATTAGAACAAAAATTAGCCAAAAGGTAATGTTGTTTACAAAATACAAAAATACAAAGTAAATAAGGAAACTAGAAGAACAACTCTCCTCAAGTGTCTCCAAAAGCAACAACACTCCTTCACAAAGTGTGAGAAAACATTTAGTGCACTCCAAACACTCAAACTACACCAATCTATCTCACATAAACACTCAAAACTCGAGTTCTAAAAATGATGCCAACAATGTTGCCAACATTCCCAGGTATCACCGAGCTTCCGCACTTTTATGGTGTGAAAAAGTCGGAAGATGAACTCTAAATTCTCCTAAAATCATGCACCACGAAATTTGGCTTTGGTTTTTCGATCCTTAAATAGCTATCTTCTTGAATAACTTCCTCGCAAGAAAGTAGGAGAAAAACTTCCCGCAAGTTTTAAGGAAAAAACCACCCACTACAATAAACTTCCAAGGAGTTAGTAGTGTTAGAAAACCGAATTTAAACTTCTAACTTAACTACCTTTAAAAAAGCTCAAATATTAATCGCAAAAAGAAAATCAAATCAAAAGAACAATTCAAAAGAAAGAAAAGATAATGTTTGAGGAAATTCAAACATTAACAAAAAGCATATCCACCCTTACTTCTCCCATATCCTAAACCAAACAAGAGAAACGCCATTCATCTCTTTTCTCAAATTTCTTTATCATTTTATTCTCAAAAAAATTTTCTTTATCATTTTTATTTGTTTGCCGCATAATTTGATGGATGAGATGTAGTGCGTGACCGATATCATTGGTTTATCAGAAAATATTGTAGTGGGTTATTTTTAATGAGAAATAACGATATGAAAAATGAATTGTTAATTTACCATAAAATTTGCTCATGCACATAGTAACTTATCTTGAATTAGGGAATAATTTGTTAACTCTATATTTTCGTATTTCGGTATTATTCTGAAATTTGGACTAATTCGACAAATTTTGCCTGTATAAAAAGGTATTAATTCGCAAATATATTAATATAAATATTTAATTACTCTATAGAAAATAATATTCCCTCCTATTCAAAATAAGTACGTTTAGCCACATAAAAAATTCTTTGAAAAAAATGACATTTTGCTATTTTCGAGGCTGGTGAAAAATAGTTTTTTTCCAAATTGCTATCATTTTCAACTAACATAAATGCATAAATTTGTTTTGTTTCAAAGCAGTATTTATGATGAATTAAGAGTATATTGGGTATTTTAACACAATCCTTAATATGTGTTTTTTGCTCTCCCTAAAACGTCATTTATTCTGAATAGGAATGAGTACATTTTGGTGAGAAGATTGTCAATAAATTATTTAATAAATTAAAAGTATTATGGAATTAAAAATAAATGAAAATAGTATAATTTTGTTAAAATGTGAAAAAGTCGTATGCAGTTATAGTATTTTATCCCGTGTTTTCAGTAAATTCGAAGAATTTTTATACTATCCTTACGCATACATTATTTTATTTTTATAATTAATAATAATAATAAAAAAGGAGCTGTGATTTTCCCAGCTTAAATTAAAGCCCCTTTTCCGTCTTTTCTCCCAATGCCATCCCCCTTCGTAACCATCCAAACCCAGGGGTAAAATGGTAAAAACATTTCCATATTCCCCGCGCGTTTCGTCTGCAAAGCCACCCACTTCCAGTATATAAAAAATATTTCGCAAATCACAGAAAAAAGATGGAAAAAAAAGTTTGAAAAAAATTTCCCCAAAAATGGAGGAGCTGCAGAGAGGATTTCCTTTGTTACTGCAGCAATACAAAGCGTTGATCCTCAAGAATCTGCTGCTCTCATGGCGGAACAAGCGCTCTACATTCCTCCAACTCTTCTCCTCGCTTTTCTTCCTCTTGCTCATTTTCTTAATCCAACAAGCCACCGTGTCGCGGTACGGTTCGTCGTCTTATTTCAAAACTGTTACTGACCCGAAGCCTCTGGTGGCGCCGCCAATTCCGGCGTGCGAGGAGAAGCACTACACCAGATTGCCGTGCTTCGATTTTGTGTGGAGCGGAAATGACAGTGCGAGAATTAGAGAAATTGTGCGAAGGATTAGAGAGAATAATCCCGGCAGGCCGATTCCTTTGGAAAAGGTGCAAAAGCCTTTTTTTTTCGCTTTTTCTCTGATTTATTTCAGTTTTCTTTAGTTATCCAATTATATGTTTGATTTTTTTATATATATTTTTAATAATAATGCACTTTTGTTGCATTGTTTTGGATCTTTTGATGTTAAGTCGTCAATACCGTTTAGGTAACTGGATTGGCTAGGAGTTTATGTCATTTTGTATATATGCAGTATGTATATTGCTTATGATGCGATTCTCTGAATGTGTGATAGTATTTGTGTGTAATATTGTCTATTGATGAAAGGTGTAATTTAAGGTTAACCACTAGTTCCGACCTGCACGAAAGGCGTAACGATCTGGTAGGGTTATATACATTTTCAATGGGTCATTCGAACATTCCTAGATCGTTACGTGCGGGTTAATCATTAAAATTCTGAAGCTGAATATTGGAAACAGGTAACCATAAGTTTAGTTCATCATCATCAGTTGCACCTTATCCCACTATGTGGGGTCGGTGGTGTGAAGTTTATAGTGTCAACTAATTGTCTAAAATTAGTTAACACTACAAATTCATACATAAAGCAAAGTGGCAAAGTTTTACGCCGGATGTCCTTCCTAACGCAACCTTTATTCGAAGGAGAAATGAGATGAAATTCCAAAACCATAATCATCATAGGTTTTTCCACTTGCATGGAAAATATGATGAGACAATGATGAGTTGAGATAGTTGCTCTGGTCATGTCCCATTACATGATTGATATTGTAAAATCAACATGTACATCATGGAACATGACCACTAACCATAAGTTTAGTTATTTTACGTTTTTTTTTTCTTTTTTTAATTTTTAATGTGAATTGTGTTTTGTGCTGGAGATGCTATTTGATGTGCTCCTATATTAAAAGCCTTCAAATATATCTGAAATTACGGAGGAATGGTCCTGCATGTTTCATTACGTTTGTGGTGCATGGGGGTGGGAAAAATGAAATATGGAGATATCAAGGATTCCCTTGGAAAATTCCTAGAAATTTTGTGATTGGCATCACGGAAGAATGAATTAGGAATTGGGGGAGTCATGAAAAATGAGGCAAAACATGGTAGTTAACAATGAAATTCACCAAAAATTGGAGGGCCTTGTGAATTCTTCTTCGTTTAATTGCTTCTGATGGATTTAGTTGAGGAATTAATAGTTGCTCTCACCATTATTTGATTTTCCTTTGCTTTCCATCTACCATCTTTGTTCCTTTTTCGTACTTCTCTTTGAGTTCTTTTAAAACTAATAATCTTCATAATTACTATTGTCCTTGAGAATGGCCACAACAACTATTCAAACGTCTGTAAGTGTAACCCTGGCTACTTTTAAGTATGCTTTTTCTCTCTAGAATTTAGCCTATGAAATGCGTGTGATGCTGTATCTAGAAGTAACGGACAAGGTCTATAATTCATGCTTGAGCAGGTTAAAGCATTCAGCACACGAAATGAAACTGACGATTGGTTGGCCAGCAATCCTATGTATTGCCCTGGCGCTCTCCATTTTATCGACAGAAATGCTACTGTAATTAGCTACGGCTTACAGACCAATTCTACTCCACTTGCTAAGAGAGGAAATTTTGAGGATCCAACTTTTAAGTTTCAAATTCCTCTTCAACTTGCTGCAGAACGTGAAATTGCAAGATCTCTTATTGGAGGTATGACACTTGATATAATTCTTTTAATTTATTGATGTAAAATTTTCTCTAAATTTTCACCTGAATATGACCGTCTTATATATGGCTGCATATATTTCAGATGCCAGCTTTAGTTGGGTGGTCACTCTCAAAGAATTTGCCCACCCTGCACTCGAAATTTTTTCTGCTATGCAGGATTCAGGACCAACCTTTTTCCTTGCTATTGCCATGTTTTCTTTTGTCTTCCAAATCAGTGCTTTGGTAACAGAGAAAGAACTCAAACTTCGCCAGGTATTAACTAGTATGAATTTGAGCTGCAGACAAGAAATTAAATTATGAGCAGGCAACTCAGAATTAATTGTTTGTTTTTCACACCATTTTTCATGAACAGGCCATGACAATGATGGGTCTATATGATACTGCATATTGGTTATCATGGTTCACATGGGAGGGCGTAATCACGCTTCTTTCATCCCTTATCACTGTTCTTTTTGGGATGATGTTCCAATTTGATTTCTTTTTGCACAACAGTTTTCCAGTTGTCTTCCTCTTGTTTTTCTTTTTTCAACTGAATATGGTAGGTTTCCTCATCCCTTGACATTAGTAACAATCTTTTTCTTTTCTTGTCTCAAAGTTGTCAATTATGTATGCATATGGAGATTTCTGATTGGTTGATGTTCATTTACCAGACTGGATTTGCGTTTATGTTGTCTGCCTTTATTAGCAAGTCTTCATCATCCACCACTGTGGGTTTCTTCATCTTTATTATTGGTTTCTTTACTCAGGTTTGTATCTGTGATCAAACTTTTCAACTTGTAAGTTAGTAAAGACACACTCCCATCACTCTTGATAACCAATTCCTATTCATTCTTTTCCAGCTTGTCACAACATCTGGATTTCCTTACGGCCCGGGTTTCTCCAATACTTACCGAATTGTGTGGTCATTATTTCCACCTAATCTTCTTGCTGCCGGTTTGAAATTGCTTTTTGATGCATCTGCAACTCCTCAAGACCCTGGTATCAGTTGGAATGGGAGGATGAGATGCCCACCAACTGATACGGAATGTGTTGTAACAATGGTATGTCAACCTTCACAATCTTCCTATCCCTAATACCATGTCAAGGAGTTTTGGAACATGGACAAAATTTCAGTGGTAGTAATTATTTATTGTTTATCTATGAAGCCAGCTACTGCTGTCACTGAATTAATTCCTTAATTTGTTGTGTTTATCGTCAGAATTATATCTACAAATGGCTTGTCCAAACGTCCTGCTTGTGGTTTGTTTTGGCCATCTACTTTGACAATATTTTTCCGAATACATCTGGTGTGAGAAAATCACTGCTCTATTTTTTGAATCCTTGGTACTGGATTGGGAAAGGTGGAAACAAGTGGGAAGGTATCAATATAATGATTTATTTTGCATAATCAGGTTTTTTGATTCGCTCTGGTATGTTAAGACTTCGGAAATGCCTTTTCAATTTCAGAGGGAAGCATGTGCAGTTGTCTGAGTTCAGTTCCACCTTCAGAAGATATTGTTCCAGATGATGAGGACGTACAAGAAGAGGAAAGCATAGTGAAACAGCAAGCTGCAGAAGGGAATGTCAATTCAAGCATTGCAGTTCAAATACGTGGACTAGTGAAAACTTATGCTGGAGTAACAAAGATTGGTTGCTGTAAATGCAAGAGAACCTCACCTTACCATGCTCTCAAGGTAAAGTTGGTTTTATTGTGATGTGCTCATTAGAGTAGCTTGGTCGATAAGTAATAATTGGAGAGGAATGCCTGCAGCAGGTACTCCAATTTGTAAGAGTGAGATTTCCAGTCAAAAGTCTTGTGTATCTTTTGTTCTATTGAGCCATAGTTATGACAGGGAGCTGTGGAATTGTGAATTTGATTTGTATATAGACATAGTGTGGGATCTACATACTACATGCAACACAACTAAATGTATGTAGAATATTATATTTAAAATGCACTATTTATCTAAAAGACATTTGGGGTGGCTTTGCACGTCTGTTGATATTCTATATATATATATATATATATATATATATATAGGAACTACTATTGAAATATGTTACTAAAAGGGGTAACTGACTAGTGAAGCATTATCTCTGATAATTGATATTTGAAAATGAAGGCATGAAACCCTTGTTTTGTTAGATATTTCCATGTCAAATTCTTGCAGTTTAACCCCCCCCCCCTCCCCCCTTGTTTTCATTATTTAAGGGGGGGAAAAAAAGATCCTTGCAACTGCATGAAGTGGAGGATTTATCAATGTGGCATAATCTATCATGTTATATTAAGTTTACATTTATTTTTGTGGAAATTTGCATGCTGAAGCATATCCGGGATTTTGTGCAGGGCATATGGCTGAACTTTCCTAAAGATCAGTTGTTTTGTCTTCTTGGACCCAATGGAGCTGGGAAAACTACTGCTATTAATTGTTTGACTGGAATTACACCAGTGACTGGCGGAGATGGTGAGTGGTTTTGTTTTTATTATCAAATTTCTTTTCTTCTCTTTGAATGATGAGGACTCTTAACTCTGATATGGAATATTTATTGGCAGCATTAATTTATGGAAATTCCATCCGAAGCTCTTCTGGGATGTCAAACATTCGCAGGATGATAGGAGTTTGTCCTCAGGTTCTTCCTTCTATAATTTCTCATGTCATTTTTGAGTTATTATAATTATCTGAGTTTACTAGTAAATACACTTCTCACTTAGCGCATGCTGAACGTTTCATTTTGCCCCCTTGAGCTTCAAGTGTTCTCATTTTCTCTTTAGTGTACATTTTTATGGCTTCGCTCCTTCCACGTTCATTCTTCTTATTTTTTATTTCTAATTTTACTCAATTGGAAGATATAGGTGCTTTTGAAAAAAAAATTCTGCTGTAGTGTCAAAGAAATGGAAACTTCAAATGGCACAAAATGCTGAAACCTTGTAACTGCAATGCCAGCTCAAATGGAATGGAATATTCTGTAATTAAGCTGGCAGCAAAGTTTTATGGCTTAATAACCTAATATAAGTTGTAAACTGAAACCAACTCTGTTAATGCTGATATCACAGTTTGATATCCTGTGGGATGCATTGTCTGGTGAAGAGCACCTTAGCCTTTTTGCCAGCATCAAAGGTTTAGCGCCTGCTTCGGTTAAGTTGGTATGTACTCTACAAACCCAGATTTATTTGTTAAATGTGTATTAATCTACTCCCATTTCTGTTATTGTTCAATTCATGAAATTCTATGATTGTGGTATTGGATAAGCTCTCACTTTTTAAGAGTATTACCATTCACTATCTTGCATTAAACCATTACCTCCTTTTCTAATCAAGTAACCAAAATATTGTTTCTTTCTAAACTACAGGTTGCACAGAAATTATTAGCAGAAGTGAAGCTTACAGATGACGCCAAAGTGAGATCGTGTAGCTATAGTGGGGGAATGAAACGTCGGCTTAGTGTTGCTATTGCCCTAATTGGTGAACCAAAATTGCTTATTTTGGATGAGCCGGTGGGTTGATGCAAAATTCTTTTTCCTTGATATATTCCATTATCTCTGGTAACAAATTTCACAAGGTTAATTTTAACCTCGCAGACCACGGGTATGGATCCAATAAACCGAAGACATGTCTGGGATGTCATTGAGAGTGCTAAAAAGGGGCGTGCAATTATTCTAACAACTCATTCAATGGAAGAGGCTGACATCTTAAGTGATAGAATAGGAATTATGGCAAAGGGCAGGCTTCGCTGCATTGGTACTTCAATAAGGTTGAAGTCACGTTTTGGAACGGGTTTTATTACGAACATAAGATTTTCTGGGGATGTTTATGGTGCCCATGACCAAGGAGATACTTTTAGTACAGCTCAACATATAGCTGTGAAGGAGTTCTTTAAATCTGTAAGTCACATGTCAGCCAGCTGATATTTTTACTCAAAAGTGTACGAGGTTAATATATTTTAATTTGGTGTTGCAGCATTTGGATGTTTTACCTAAAGAAGAGAGCAAGTCATTCCTCACCTTTGTTATCCCTCAAGAAAAGGAGAAGCTATTAAAGGTAAACAACACAGCTTCTAAACATTGTCTTCAAAACAAGTGTGATTAAGTTTATTGATGATTTTATCCCTACAAAATAATAATGTCTATGATGTGAATATAAAGTCAAGGTGTGTCTAGTTTCGGTCTACACAAGAAATTAGTACATTTGTACACAAGTTAATGTTCTGTTTTCTGGTTCATTCGATACACTCTCTACAACATTGAAAAATACTGTTTTTATTTTAAAATTTAAAAGAATAAAAATATTATGCCAAAAAGAAAGACAGTTACTAATGGAATGGCATTCGTAAATACATTTTTGGTTCTGTAAGTTGGTCTACAGTCAAATTTCATCCTTTATCAATTCGGTTTGCACTTTTCCACAATCTATTGACTCAGTGGCAATTTCAATTGAATTCGGCTAGTAATTCAAATAATGGCATGAAATTGGCGGAAAACTCATAATTTTAGAGCTATTTTGGGAGTAGCAGAAAATCAGCCAAGAAAATTGGAGATTTTAGGGGCATGCATACAGGTTAATGCAAAAATGTACAATTTATTTCAGTTTTCTGCTAAAAATTGAAACTTTCAGCGTTTCTGCTATTCGAGAAGATAATAGAGACAAAGCTCGGAATAGGATAGTTATATGACCAAAAATGCATTTTCTTCTGAAGGGTGAATGGAAGTAAAAGGATAATAGAGATGAAACTTGAAAACAGGCAATGTTAAATGACCAAAATGCATTTTTTTTCTGAAGCATGCATGGATTAGTGGACCTAAGTATTACTCTCACACGCATATTCCCTAACTTAAATTATTCTGCTGTACGCAGAACTTTTTCGCTGAGCTCCAGGATAGAGAAAAAGAATTCGGTATAGCAGACATCCAACTTGGCCTAACAACTCTGGAAGAAGTTTTTCTGAATATAGCAAAAAAGGCAGAGTTGGAAAGTGCCGCGGCTGAAGGAACCTTTGCAACTCTTGCTCTGAACTCTGGAGTGTCTGTTCAAGTAAGTACTACTTCACTAGACCCTTGTTTCATATTACCATATATCCTTTCTTTGCATTTCATGGTTGTATTTGGATTGAAGGATGGATTTGATGGGAGGGTTTGGGGAAATGATTTCAAATGGCTCCATTTTTTAATTTTGGGATAATTACAAAAAGAAATGAGGTTTTGGCTAATTACAAAAAAAAAAATTAGAGATGTTTCAAAATTACAAAAAGTCCCTTCAAGATTGAGTATGTCGTAAATTTGAGGGTGTACTGTAATATTTTTATAAATGTGAGAGGATTTTGAAATGTTTTTTGCTTATCAAAGGGGAAAATGAAAGACGGAATCAAACCTTAAAGGGTTTTTTGTAAATTTCAAAAACCTTTGGAGTTTTTCGTAATTAGCCTGAACCTCAGGTTTTTTTTTTTTTGTAATTATCCCTTAAATTTTAAATGGATTTGAAATCCACTATAATGACTTAAAATAGCTTAAAATAGGAGCTCGAGGATTTGAAATCCATTGATTTATGCGATTACCCAAACAAGTTCAATGGATTTGTTATTAAGGATTTTAAGTCCCTACGTTCATATCAATCAATCCAAGTGAAGCCTATCAGTATTCAGAATTCATCAACATTTGTTGATGTTCGTTTGTGTGCCTTCAAAAATTTGCAGGTTCCTATAGGGGCAAGGTTTGTGAGTATCCCAGGAACAGAATCCAAAGCAAATCCCCGAGGCGTAATGGTAGAAGTTTATTGGCAGCAAGATGATTCTGGAGCTCTCTGTATCTCCGGTCACTCCGAGGAGATTGATCCTTCACAGATTGCTGATTCAGATTTGCGATAATTCAACTCTTAAAAGCTTCCACAACTTATTAGCATGGTAATTTTTGTTATAATTTTATTGTTAGAAATTTTGGTCCGGAATGCACAACGACGAATATGGTTTCATATAATTCTTTTTTCATTCTATAATTTGGATTTATGGTAATTTTACAGTATACATGGAAAAAACAAAGAATAGAAAGAAACACGATTTTGTATATTTCGGAGAAATATATTGTACTTTTTTTGCTAGTATTGTTAGGTATGTGAAATTTATAGTATTGTGCTTGCGGTAGGTTTGCACATTTGGCCTCGATTCGACTCAATTCAATTTTTCATGTCATTTATGGTAGTAAGATTTATACTTGAGTAAGCATAATGGATGTTCAGATAATTTTTCCTACTAATGACCTCCATATTACTGATATTTTTTATGGCAACATGTACTAACTCATTGACCATTTTCTATAATCATAGAATTTCTTACTTCTCTGAGCTTGGTTCTTTACCATCAAGTACGATTGAATGTATCTTCTTTACTTGTTACCATGAGCCATGCATGTTTTTTTTTTGGAGTACAATGGAGGAAACTTGGGGAGGGGATACACGCACTCGTATGAGATCTAACCCGAGTCATTCACCCTTGCAACACATGTCTCAACCACCACTAGAGCACAAGGTTGATCCCATGAGCCATGCATGTTAGATTTGAGATTTTGGACTCAAATGTTGTCTAACGGTGAAATCGTATGAGTTCGTTGAATCGTGTATATTCATTTATGGAATTACATAAAGTTGCATTTGGAAGGAAGGACTTGGATTTGGGGAGAGGTTTGGGGGGAAGGATTTCAAATGACTTCAAAGAACAAGGATTTGAAATCCTCCAAAATGACTATAAAAAGTAGCTTCTAATGATTTGAAATCCACTGTAAAATGATTTCATTCAAACAATCTCAATGGACTTATTATTATGGATTTGAAATCATTAGCTCCAAATCCTTAAATCAAACGAAGCCGAAGGGTATGAATAGATTTAAAAGGTTATTTATATTTAATCTCAATGGACTTATTTTTATGATAATTACATTATTAGAATTATACTCCCTCATATTCACAATAAATGTCTTTTTGACACATGAAAAAATCTTCAAAAAGAATGTCATTTTCACATTTTCAAGGCTAGTGAAAAAAATATTTTTCTAAATTACCCTTAAATTTATTGTTTTCCAACTAACACTAATGATAAATTTGTTTGTTTCAAAATCCAAAATAGCATTTATGTTTAATTAAGGGTATATTTGGTATTTCACACAATTCTTAATATGTATGTTTCTTTTTCCTAAAAAGACACTTTTTTGATTAGGAAGGAGTATAAATTAACATTGGCATTGTCTTGAGTTTGTATTTTGATATTATCTTGAATTTAGAAAATGTATGATTCAAATACTGAATTAGATCTGAAATTTTTTTGAGTTTTTTTGTCCAACTCAAATATCCCTAAGATAGTGCTTTTTTATGGTAATTATATAAATTGACGTTGTTATCTTTAATTAAAATTTTAATATTATCTTAAATTTAAAAAAATATTACTTCAATAAGTAAAAAAAGAATAAGAAAAAGGAAACATACCTTCAATTTAGGTGTGCAACGAGGCTTGGAAGTACGAATTTGCATTTTAAAAGCGCCAATAGAACAGGATTTTTTTTAAATCACAAGATTTTTATTTATTAATTTTGTTTTTCTATTGTTGTAGTTCCTTTTGTGTGCACATTTGGAGTTTATCTTATTTTACATAATTCAGCTGTTTCAAAATTATCAAACCATACCTACTTGAACCATATCAATTCACATATCAATATATTTACACAATCAAAATACTCCACAGCTGAAATTCTTGCAAAATCTTACTTCCCCTGTTTTACCAAAAGTAAACCAGTCCATGGCTCACTGGCTATATTACAACAAATTTATTTCATATCAGTACTTCAAGAAATCTTTATGTTGTCTGGACAAGTATCAGCTATCTAAGTATACACCCTATATACAATAATGCAATTGCAACAGTAAATTCTGGATTATACAAACAAAACTGTAAAATGTATTCGAAAAAACGCCTGTCAAGCCATACAAATGGAGAATTTTAAGCTATAGAATCGGCAAAACTTACGTAGACTCCATTGTTATCATGAGAGTTTGGTGAATGCTTGAGCCCCTCTCGCAACCTTAATAAAGACATCCTCCAATGTTGTATCTGCCAGACCCCATGCCTGAACTGTGAATCTACTCTTTGCATTCTCGACTGCTTGAAACACATCTGCTATTCTTATCTCCTGCTTCGGCAACTCAAACTTTTGTGTCCCGGAGATTTGGTATATCTTGGTAGCGTTTGGGGAGAGGTTTTTTACCAAATTTTCTACTTCTTCTTCATGATTTGCAGATGTAGTCATCGTGAATACATACGACCCTCCATATCTAGCCTTGAGCTGTCATTGGTAATTGAAGTAAATGAATAGTTACGTTGCCATGCAATTCCATAGACAAGGCTTTACGTATAATTGAAGCAATTCAGCACAAGAGAGCCATATTAAACTGAACACCGTTATGCGTATAGAATTAATTAATTTAGTGCGCCAAATGGTTATAATTTGGAAGGCTTAACGGAAAGTTGAAACTTTGAAACTTCTATACGACAACGTTATTTGACAATAATTGACAGGTTATAATTTATTTTTGACATATGTGGAATGGCAAGTTCAATTTCTCAACAAACGTATCAGGTACTAGAGTGAGTGGAAAAAGAGATTCATCAGCAGAAAAAGCAGAAAATTAGACAAACGCAAATCCATAAAGCGTAAAACTTAAAAGAAACCAGACAAGCTTTTGATCACAAACATCACTGGAAACACGTATAGGACTGTGTGGACAAGTTCTAAGAGAAGAAAATAAGATTTAAAGAAGGTATGGGTTTAAATAAATACACATATAGATGAAAACTCGGGATATACGACACTCAACATTATTAACTTGGTGGCTAACATTTTATATTACCTCTTTAGGGTTTCCAACACACTGCAAGCTGCCATCCACAAAAATCCCAAGACGGTCACATAAATGCTCCGCCTCTTCCATTGAATGTGCTGAATATCAAACAAGATACATCAATTAGATAGTAATTTCTTTTAACACTGATGTTTGTAAATGAGAAGTGTCCATATACCCAAGTATGAGATAATTAAGTTCATGAGTGTGGAAGGTCCAAAAGAGAGCAAAAACATTACTGGTGAGAATTATCGCTCTGTTTTGTTTTGCACGTTTCACGACGTTCCACAACATGTTTCTTGAAGCAGGATCCAGTCCAGTACTTGGCTCATCCATATATACCACCTTTTAAAAACCGAGCTAACGAATGTTAACAACAAATTATATCTCAATGTCATAACACAAAAGTCAGAAGATCTAATCGTACTTTCGGATCTCCAATAAGCGAAATGGCAACGCTAAGCCTCCTCTTCATGCCTCCACTATATTTACCTGCTTGTTTGTCTGCCACTCCACCGTGAAATAAGTTCACACTCTTAAGAGATTCTTCCACTGCCTGTATCACAATATTGAAACAAACAAATTTAAAAACAACAAAAAAAATTGATAAATTTATTTACCTGCATCAGTTACATGCCAAATCTCATAACTGTTCCATTTATAGCTCTTGTCTCCCTGAGCACAGTGGTTCCACATACCCCACTAGCACATTTGGTCAGACATTAACATGTAACAGCTAACTACAGGATACAGTTGCATTATATTCTTTAAAGTAACCCGAGTCCCGATGTAGTACGCATAGATAATCGTCTCACTATCAACACCAGTATCTAATAATGAACTAAGGATATTTCAGGTGAAATATTAATATTTCCTATCTGTGATGGTAAAAATAGATATGCATAAGCATGCACATTCAATTTCTTGAGGTTTCTTACAATAATCAGGGCCATGAGGTTTGCGGCCAAATGTTTCCGGGTATATCATATAGACTTACTTGTGTTAGGGAAGCACCTTTGAGATTTTTAAGCCTTCCATAGAAAAGTAGATGCTCTCTTCCCGTTAAAGTTCCCCAGAGTAAGCTGCAAATAGTTGCAAAAAGAGTAAATATATCAATAATGAACAGACAATATTTTGCAAATTGATATATCCATATGGTTGCAAAGTGACGCTTACTCATGCTGGGGACACACACCCATGCTGGTGTATATTCTATTCATATCGGTCCGTATATCTAGTCCTTGAACATATGCAGTGCCGGAGCTTGGCTTTATGAGACCAATCATCTGTCAACAAAAATATGAATAGACAATTGATTTTTGAATCTGCATGCTCCAAATGAGCGAACTGTGTGGAAACCTATTAGGTACACTGGATCCAGGTTCTTAAGGACAAACAAAACAAACTAGAGCTGATATAATGAAGAATATTTCCCATTAAGACTGTTAACTGACCATATTAATAAATGAAGTTTTCCCAGCACCATTAGGACCGAGCATGCCAAAGCATTCACCCTGTGGCAAAGCAAGTGAAAGATCTCTGACTGCAAATTTCTCTGGGCTCCCATCCCTACTCGGATATATTTTTTTGAGATTATTGCAGATGATGGCATGATTTGTACTTGATTCAAGTAGTAATTGTTCAACCTTCTCTCTCTAAAGAAAACACAACAAAGTGAAAGTGAGATAATACAATGAGGAATGTGCAGCTATCAAAATAGTAGATTAAAGAAAGTGTGCATAAAATTCCCTTCAAAAAATGAAATGTCGATAGCATGAAATACTATCAGATGTAGCCATCAAAATACTAACAGATGCTAGTCCCTAGAAGGGCTACACATCAGTTTACCTCTTGCTCAACGTCAAGTTTCTCCATTTGAACAAATACTTTAGAACCCTGCCTTCGCAAGCTGGGTTTCCGGAAGGATGATGAGAGGTTCTTTTGATGCCTCTGCAAGAAAAACAGAGGATTTTTACCAGATGACACAACTTGATCTACATAATATGCAACACCAAGAACAACCACCCATTCCACTGCAATGATGATCAACGCCTCTCTCATTCCATTGTTGCTATCATTTAAATCTTTCCATCGCATTCCGTCAGTTCCCATATAATTTCCAAGAAAAGAATATTGTGAAAACTCGTATAACCCACGATAAAGGGAAAATCCAGGATATAACTCCATAGCAATTATCCCAGCTCCTGCAATATTGATAGGATGACTATAAGACTAAATAAAGTAATACATACAAGTGTTAGAGTTATATTGTTATTTATGTTATAGGGGTAGTTTTGTATTTTCCATTCTTAGTTGTTAGCTAGGGTTTTATCTATATATTGTAGTAGCCTCCCCATTTCACTTTTGTATTGTCTTCATTGTATTTTGCAAGACTTCTATGAAATCCTCTTCTCTATTTTTCTATCTCAATTATGTATGTTAATTATTCTAACATGGTATCAAGAGCAAGGTTTTAATAGCATTCTCGACTTCGCGGATCCAACATGGTACCAGTGTCAGTTTGCAGATCCGGTAGGTATATCGATATCACACAGTGAGTATGTTGCAGCTTTGTGTTATTTTCATTCGATTTTCGGTCTGTTAGCACTTGTTGGGTTTGCCGTCTTATTTTGGTCTCAAGAATCAGATTATTTGCAATAGTTTTGTTGGTAGAGTTGGCTTGATTTGTTGGATATTTGCATCGATCTATCTAGTTGTTTGGTTGATATTTCTGCTTGATTTTCTCGTCATTATTCATTATGGCCGGTGAAAGAGATGATTCGTTGCGGTCGATTAATTATGCGCTTGAATGGAAAGAATTATTCATATTGAGTTATGTCATGAGAAATTTTTTGAGAGGAAAAAATTGTGGAGTTATATTTACGGAACACAAAAACATCCTGTTGAGAAAGATAATACTAAATATCTTTGGAATTAGAGGTTTGGGAAGTGAACAATTCGAAAATTATTACTTGGGTTAACAATTCGCGGAGAACTCTATTGGTATGCAATTGGCTAAATATGATCTTTAAAGAAGTTTGGGATCATTTGGAACGTTGTATACTCAATCGAATTTTTGCTAAACAAAGATACCAGTTGGAAATAGACATTCGATCTCTTCAAAGAGAAAAATATGACTGTCCGGAATTTTATTCTCGCTATGACCGATCTTTGGGATCAATTAGCCACTTCATCAATCTATTGAACTTCGCGCATTTATTGCTCGTAGAGAGAGGAGCAACGATTGGTTCGAGTTTTTGATGGCTCTTCGGGATGATTTTGAGTCTCTTCGTGGGAATATATTGCACCGTATTCCTCTACCATCTGTTGATTCTTTGTAAGTGAATTGTTAGCGATGAATTACGCCTAAAGTCTCGTGCGGGAAAGGAGTTCTTCCCTGCTCCTACTTCATCCGTTCTTGTTGTGCCCCATCGTCCATCTTCTCGTTCCTTTCCGCATCGCACCCAAAAGTTGCGAGAATGAGTGTAGTTCTCAGAAACAACCAGGACATTGGAAGGCTCAATGTCACGAGTTGAATAAAGGTGGCCAACAACGCGTTTTCAACGAGAAAAATCCACGACCTCCCCAACATCGGTTTGTCCATCCAAATCAACGTGGTTTTAGGCGCCCACCGACTCGTGTTGTTGCACCTGTACCCATAGTTGTTAAAAGCGAAAGCGCACCAAAGCGCAAAGCCTTCTGAGCCTCGAGCGCATGGCGCAGGCGCGCGCCTTTTGTACATGAGGCGAAAAATAATAAAAACATTCAAAAATTATAAATTTTGTTCTTAGACTACAAACAAGCAAATATTTCATAAAACACATAGTTTTATATTCATGACAACTCATACACGCCAAACAACCATCAAAACAAAATGTTAATAAAGTTCATCATACGCAAAATAATAATAATATCAAGCAATATGTTGAAATAATATGCTAAAAATATAAAGACAATAAAAATTATATAAAATATCTTTGAAATAATAAAAAAAAAAAAGGAAAAGTAAAAACAATATTAATAAAAGAGAGTATCCACTAATTAGTAAATAATAGAAGAATTAAAAACACGAAACCCTAGTATTATAACCTAATTTTACAAAAAAACATTCAGCAAATTAAAGAAATAACAAGAAAAAAAAAGGAAAACGTAAGTGGGTGATGCTCGGATAAGCGGTGGCGCATCTCCGGGAGGGGGTGGCGCGACTCCCGTGGGCCGGCAGCTCCGATGCAAAGTTCGAAGGGGGGGCAGAGGTATGTTTGACGGGAGGCGGAACTCACACCTTGTGCGGTTGTGCCCTAATTAACGTTCTTTTTGGTTTCTCTTTCTTTTAAAGTGCTAAACAAATAAATATTCATCCTAACTTAAAAAAGTGTCAAAAAAATAAGTAGCACCTTTTGAAAAAGCCGAAAAACAAAGAAAAATATACGGAGTACATGGCGCGCCCTAACGCCTCGAAAAGGCGCCCTCGCGCAAGCGCCTCTCGGACGTCGCCGGCTTTTTGGTGCCCAAAGGCGATGGCATCTCGCCTGCATATACCCGGCGCGCCCAGCGCGCCTTTAATAACTATGTTGTACCTCATCGGTTCTCAGGACGTCCTAACTCTTACCTCCAACGACGCCTTCTATGGATACACTTGCAGAACAATTTCGTAAATTTCTTGCCTCATTTCATGCTTTGTCGCCTCGGGTTTGTCAACTCCGAGCTCGTCGGTATATCTTCCTCTATTTGGGTATTAGATTAAGGAGCTTTTCATCATATATCCCGATATATCATGTTTTAATTTCATTTCACCCACACATGCTGACTATTATTCTATCGATGATGGTACTTTGTTACCTTTAGCGGAATCGAATCTGTAGCCACCACACCTCATCCTGCCATCTCTTCCACATGTTTACCATATTCCCAAACTTACATTAAATCTTGTTTTACATTGCCAATGTGTGATTCAAAGTTACTTAAGTATCATTCTCTTTTACTTTTGTTGTGTGCGGGATCCACATTCCCTAAGGCGATTGGGACGGGCGAAAGAGTACGAGAGTTATACATTTTGGATGAGCTCAGTACCTCTCTATCGCAGCCTTTCTGTTGATTTGTCTTCTTTTCGTTTGAGTCCTTCATCGCCTAACTTTTATTTGTGGCATTCTCGTTTGGGTCATGTTTCGTCTTCACGTTTAAGATTTTTGGCTTCTACAGTTCATTAGGAAAATTGTCATCTCATGATATTTCGATTGTAGTGGTTGTAAACTTGCAAAATTTTCCGCTTTACCTTTTAATCCGAGTGTTTCTTCTTCTATTGCGCCATTTGATTTCGTTCATTCGATGTGTGGGGACTGCTCCCATTTCCACAAAGGGGGTTCTCGATATTATGTCTTTTATTGATGATTATTCTCGTTATTGTTGGGTTTATTTTATGAAGCATCGTTCGATTTTCTCGAGTATATATACTTCATTTCGAGCTTTTGTAAAAACTCATTCTTTGCTATCATAAAATGCTTTAGATGTGACTTGGGTGGGGAGTACACATCTAATAATTTTCGTGAATCGCTTGCTTTGGATGGGACTTTACATCAAACTTCTTGCACGATACTCCCGAACAAAATGGTATTCTTTGAAAGAAAACATAGGCATATCATTGAAACCGCCGCTCACTTTTACTATCTAGTTCGGTTCAAGTGAATTCTTGGGAAGCCGTCTTTACCCCGCTATCGTCCATTGTATAAATAGGATTCCATCATCCATTACATCCGATTTATCACCATTCGAGACTTTATGGTTCCACCCCTAGTTATTCGTCTTTACGAGTCTTTGGTTGTGCATGTTTTGTCCTTCGTCCTCATGTTGAACGCAGCAAATTATCTTCTCGTTCAGCTATTTGTGTTTTCTTAGGATATGGAGACGGTCAAAAGGGATACGATTGCTTTGATCCCGTTGCTCAAAAATTATATGTGTCTCGTCATGTATTTTTCTTGAGCATATTCCATTCTTCTCTATTCCCTCTTCATAAAGATCTCCAAAACTCGATCTTGTTCATATTGATCCATTCTCGGATAATACAGATAGAGACTCGTCGGATACTATTGCTTCCGCCTGCGCGCTACGCACCCCAATCGCTTCCTGAAACTGTGGATCCTTTGCCTCCTCGATATCCCCAACGTACACGTAAGTCCACTCAGTTACCTGACTTTGTTTATTCCTCTTATTCTCCCGCCTTTGCTTCATTTTTGTCCTCTATTCACAAAATTTCTGAACCACACTCCTATAAAGAGGCAGTTATTGATCCTTTATGGCAGCATGCTATGACTGAGGAACTTTCTGCTTTGCATAAAACAAACACTTGGGATTTGGTATCTTTACCA
This sequence comes from Rehmannia glutinosa, assembly GCA_016081115.2. Classification (NCBI taxonomy): domain Eukaryota; kingdom Viridiplantae; phylum Streptophyta; class Magnoliopsida; order Lamiales; family Orobanchaceae; genus Rehmannia; species Rehmannia glutinosa. The sequence goes on along the minus strand of JABTTQ020003388.1, from coordinate 122,934 downwards.
CCTAAAACGAGCAATTGGTTCGCGTTGGGTTTATAAAATTAAAACCAAATCTGATGGTTCAGTTGAGCGATATAAAGCACGATTGGTTGCTAAAGGTTATTCACAACAGTATGGTATGGATTATGAGGAAACATTTACCCTTGTTGCAAAGATGACTACCGTCGTACTCTTATTGTTGTTTTTACGTCCAAAATGGCACATATCTCAATTGGATGTCAAAAATGCCTTCTTGAATGGTGATCTTCAAGAAGAAGTTTACATGATCCCACCACCTCGGAGTTCCTCATAATCGTAGGCGAAGTTTGCAAGCTTAAGAAAGCATTGTATGGTCTCAAACAGGCTCCACGGGCTTGGTTTGAAAAATTCTCTGTCGTCTTACTTCACTTGGTTTTAGTTCCAAAGAACCATGATTCTCGCCTTATCTTCAAGCGTCGCATACATGTCTTTGGTATTATTCTTCTTTCCTTATATGTTGATGATATGATCATCACCGGTGATGACGTTGATGGGATTACATTGTTGAAATCGAGTTAATTCCGCTTTGAAATAAAAGATTTGGGACCTCATGATATTTCTTGGGTATTGAGGTAGCCCGCTCTCCTCGAGGTTATCTTCTTTCACAGTCCAAGTACATTGTTGACATACTTGATCGAGCTCGTCTTCTTCGATACTTTCCAGGCGGTTGATACGCCTCTTGAACTTAATGTTCGATATTCTCCTTCCGATGGCACACCATTGCACGATCCTACCTTATATCGCACTATTGTTGGAAGTTTGATTTATCTAACCATTACGCTGGCCCGTATATTGCATATGTTGTTCATATTGTGAGTCGGTTTGTCACTAGTCCTACTACAGTTCATTGGGTCGATTTTTCGTATCTTGCGATACCTCCATGGCACTCTTTTCGAGTCTTTTGTTTCCATCTACATCTTTATTAGAGTTGAGGCATATTCTCGATGCGGATTGGGCTAGTGATCCTGCGATCGAAAATCCACCACCGGTTTTTATATTTTTCTCGAGACTCACTTATTTCTTGGAAGAGTAAGAAACAAAATGTTGTGTCTCGATCCTCCACAGAGGCGAGTATCGGCAATGGAGTCTACTACAATCGAAATAGTTTGGTTACGTTGGCTTCTTGCGATATGGGTGTTCATTTATCATCACCTACTCCTATGCATTGTGATAACCAAAGTCTATTCCAGATTGCTCACAACTCGCTTTTCCATGAAAGAACAAAGCATATCGAGATTGATTGTCATGTCACTCGTCATCACCGCAACATGGGACCTCGACTTACCATTCATCTCATCATCTTTACAGATTGGATCTTTTCACCAAGTCGCATCCGCTTCCGCGTTTTCTTTTTGGTTGGCAAACTCTCGATGATTTCTACTACATCATCATGAGTTTGTGGGGGGATGTTAGAGTTATATTGTTATTTATGTTATAGGGGTAGTTTTGTATTTTCCATTTTTAGTTGTTAGCTAGGGTTTTATCTATATATTGTAGTAGCCTCCCCATTTCACTTTTGTATTGTCTTCATTGTATTTTGCAAGACTTCTATGAAATCCTCTTCTCTATTTTTCTATCTCAATTATGTATGTTAATTATTCTAACAACAAGAATAGTGGTAACAAAAAATAATACTATACTGAAAATGAGAAGGTGAAAAGGGTTGATAAATTAGAAAATTAAGTAGATCCATTTGCCATTATTATACAGTCCATTCATAATTTGAAAAACAAATTTCACGATGGATGGTCATGTCTGAGTTAGTCATGACATACTGTTGTTCTTACACTAGAGTCTGTAATAGGCAAAACTTCCCATAAAAACATAACCAATCATTTATCCTTCTCCATATCTCAATTACAAGTATCAGAATACCACAAAACTTGTTACAGCATCATAAAACATGTATATAATTCTTAAAAGCTTAATGAAGAGAAAAAAGAAAAAAAATGAACTTTCAAACATACAAATTCAGTTCTGCCTCAGTTTTCCATTTTATCAATAAGTATATAGCTTATTTTGGGAAAAATAACATATTGGCTTCCTTTGATTTCCTTTTAATTAAATTAAAAATTCACATTAGGTTAGAAATGAATCTTGTGCTAAATGGATTTTGTCTTTCTAAACACGCAGCAAATATATATATATATATGAATTTCATATATCTTTACAACTAGAATCAACTTAAACCTTAGGGGTGTCAATTTGGGTTGGGTCCGGGTTTGTGGGTCCGGGTTTGCAGGTTCGCGTGTCGGCAATGGTTTACCGGACCCGACTGCTTAATTATTCGTGTCAGAATCTCGAACCCGGACCCGACCTACTTATTTCACAGGTAACCCGGATCCGACCCGCGTAACCCGTTTAATAAAATTATTTTCCTATATATTTAAAAGTTTTAACTGAATAAATTTATTTTTTTTAAAATCAATAACTATCATACACTATTCAATCAATAAAAAAATATTACAATTCACAACATACAAAAAAAAATAACATAATTGCATAAATAATATAACACGCTGATCATATTTTAGGGACAATATTAAAAAAAACATGCATAATAATAACAAATACATAATTAAAGAGGTTTTATCATTTAAGTTTTAAGGATATTTCTTGTTTGTTGTTTTTTCTTACAATTAATTATTTACTTAATTTTCTTTTAAATTCACAAACGGGTTAAACGGGTTAAATGGGTCGTAGTAGGTTAACCCGAACCCGACCTGTTTAATTGGCAGGTTATTCGGGTTCGACCCATTTTCGACCCGGACCCACGAAGCATGAACCTATACTCATTAATTTCGTGTTAGGTTCGTGTCGGGTTTGCGTGTCGGGTCTGAAATTGACACCCCTATCAAACCTGGTCTAATTTTGTGTGTTAATTAATAAAATGTGTAAAATATGGAAAAATATTTTTAATTAACAAACAACAGCTCTGCAAGAAGAATTGGTGAATTTTGGCAATATGAACCAAAAGGATCTGAAAATGCTCTAATATATGAAATTAACAATCAAACAAAAATGATCAAACTAGTTCCTAATAAATCTAGACAAATTGTCAGAAATGCTTATATTATAGAGGTTTGCTTACTTGGGAATGAAGAATCTTGGAGAAAGAACTGGAAAAGGAAGCCACCCAAGAGCCCACTTCCGAATACCAGCATATACCCCACAACTGGGAGTTATGGGTTTAGAACACCAAGACATATCATTAAAAATAATAAACAAATAAATAATAAACAATGCATATTGAATAAAGTAGATTATTATGCTGATGACAAACCTGTAGCAGTCTTCACGTTTGAAAATAAATCAGCCACAAGAAAAGCCACAGCGATTTGCAAGTTTATGTACAGGAAATAAAACACAAACTGGATGCTATAATCATTTAATTTGAAGAAGTTTAACCCTGAAAGTCCAATATATCAATTAAATATATTAGTGACCAAGTAGTTTGTATTATACACTGGAAAAAAGATTATACAACTGTCATCAATTCATTAATTACGTAATTTTACCTATGGCTGAGCCAAATACCACAAAGCATAGCATGTAGATTGAAGATATAGCAAGAAAATAAGCATAAGATATCATCCAATAAGGTCCATCACCAAGACCATGCATTTTCATCATAATTCTTAGTCTGTGTTGTTTCTCATAAACCAAAGATATTAGCACGACCTGCAAGAAAGAGAATAAGAATTGTAATTGGCATCCTGTAGCTTATACAACTTTCATGAGCTCTTGAAATTGAATATACGAATATTAAAAATAGAAACAGATAAAGAGCCCTCAGCAAGTTAATAACTTATTGTAATTATATAGATCAGCCATTGGCAGACCTATAAAAATATAGAGGAAATATTGGGACATGAAAAGCACGCAAGCTGATGGGAATACAGAGGACAAGAGTCTCATGCTTAAAATGAGAGATCATAATTATCACAAGAGTATCAGTTTTTCACATCTCTAGACTGTATTATAGATAAGTTCTACCCATCCTTTACTAAAACTGTGTAATTTTAGTAATGACGTTTATCATCTAATATTGCAATCCAAAAAAGCAAATTTAATGATTAGATTTAATATATAAAATACTTATAGACTTTTATCTGAAAAGGAATATACTTAGAGAGGAAATGTGTCCTATTTTCAAGACTTAATAAAAAAACTTAATGCACAGAAATGAAAATTGGCACACTTTATGTTGGCAAGCAAAGATAAAATGAAATACAATGACAATAACATTAATAACACTACTGCTAACGTATGGTACCGATTTGAAAATAAAATTTGTATATCTCATTGCAAAAGAAATTATTTAATCGAACTTACAGGGAACAACTGTACAATAACCCATGTAAAGAAGAGTGGCCCAAGGAGAGAAGATAAATCCAGCCGGAGTCTTGTTTCAGGCTTTGGCATTTCTTTGACAAACTCGAAAAGTATTTTTGTAGCTGTTCCAAGTAGTAGTTGGAGATAGGCATTTGATGCCTGTACATGCATACACTAAAAATCAGAATGTTTTCATTTATTCTTTCACGGTATAGTAAAACTTATTGTAGCATATTACTTGAGGTTGTCAATGCCAAATATTACAGTAAAAAATTGTGATGATTGTGTGACACTAAAAAACAAATATGCATCTGAAAAAAATAAAAGCAAATGTTGCAAGATCAATTAAGTAGAAATTCTTGTTTCCTTGAACTTATTTTAAAAGAAAAAGGAAAAAAGGTTAACTTGGGGTCAACAGTCAAAGAAAGAAAAATAACTACTCAAATAAAACAAAAGAAAAAGGATCTTCAAAATTGCTAATTATTCAGCATACAGATTAACAATTTCAGAATATTGGGTAGCGACCATCTCATAGTTCTGTTGTTCTCCAAGCAGGTTTGCATTATAATGACTTGAATATGGATACGCATAGAAATACTTATGTCAAGGAATACAGACAAGATCAACAATTGAAGAGACAGCAGAAGATTTTAGGCGGCTTTCTATGACTGCACAGAACACGCCAGACTTGAAAAATGAATTGACTTATTAAGAAAGGGGGGACTAATAAGCCTACATGATTTCTGATATTTACATAGAAAGATAACAAATTGTTTTGTTTGTTCGTCAGGTAGCTAAATTGGTTTTGCTATTTAAGACATCATCGTAGCTAATACATTATATTAACGAGGTCAACGGTTTACACTTATGACCATTGACGTTGTCTTCTTTCCCATTTGGTAAGTCAGATGATGTAATTGCGCTAAATTCCAATATTTAGTAAAAGTATTGCATAGCGAAAAAAAATAATATGTTCCGAATAAAATTCGAAATCAAATTACTGAGTATACGCATTTAGATTGTGTAGACGTTGAAAACATAAATATCTGTTAAACACACTCGAATTGACAGCTTATTCTTTTAGCAGTCAGGTTAGAAACTTTTCATTAATAATTGAACATAAAGTGTGCAAATCGAATGCAATAAGAGTAAGGATTTAGATACCAAATTTACTGAACGAGGCACCCGTGTCAGGGCAATAGGCTGATTGCCTGTGTCATTCTTATACGTAGAATTGTACCATATGGTAACATTGAATAGATTCTCATTTGAATTCATAAAATCGTAGGCTGTGAAACAAAGTGAACAATGAATTAGGTCATTCACATAAAAAATGTAAGTTTTTTGCACAATGCCATCCTCTTGGTACCTGCTACAATCTCATTAATCTTTCTCTCTGAATTCCCTTTACGATAACCCCTGTATAGCTCATCATTAATCTCTGAAGAACTGTTGCGCCACAAATTTATTCCTTGAACACAACGTACATCTGAATTTTAAGCAAATTAAAGTTAAAAGAAAAACTAAGAGACTTATTTTGTGTAACAGTATGCAAATTTTAATTTGAAATCTCAAAATAAAGACCATAAAACATAACACTACCATATCCACATAATATCATTGTATCCCCCCAAGTTAAAAAAAAAAATTAGAAATAGAAGTATGTCAAAAAAAAAAAAAAAAAAAAAAAAAAACTACCTTGTTGTAATGTAGCAGAACCTAATTGAAGTGGAACCGAGAATTCAGAGTCTGATGCGCATTGAGGTTGAAGAAAATCAATTCGATTTGATAAAAAAGCTTCATCAGCATAATTGCTTATACTAGTCATTGTTTCCGAACCCTGAAACATCAGAATTCCATCTGTTAATTAGTTACCATCCATATGCAGTTTAAATTATGAAGCGTACACCATCACCGCTAGAACAATTATCATGGAAATAGGATAAAACATGAAAAATAAGTACAACTAACCAAGGCATCATCCGCTAAACTGAACAGGATATCAGAGAAATTTATACTTAATGGTCTTGCAAACATGTTTCCAGCCACACCTATCAAAGTCAAGGGAGAAACATTAAACATCCTATCATGCATATACACAAGATATTAAATACTTTAGTATAACACGTAGTAAATAAGATGAAGAGGGGCATACTTTGTCCAAATGTTCGATTATTCCCTGTAATAAGCATAGTTACAGGACAGGAACCGGTTCTCTTGCACGAATCCTCAGGCAAGTCTCCATATGATATAAAATCAGTTCTCACAGCACGATATTGCTGTGCAGGTATTTGTAATAATGGAGGCCATTGTGGAGGATGAGGAATGGGACAAGTGAAAACTTGGTCCAAAGTTGAGTATTCAATCCCACACCTTCTTTCACATTGGCCATTCGTGCCAGTATCAACACAAGTACAGCCACACCTGTTTGAGGGCTTGTCTAATTCATTGTTCACCAACTTTTGGATGAGAACAAGCAACAAACAGAGGATAATTGGGAATAGGACTAGTCGAATATTAGTCTTGATATTTCGTTTCTGTATCAAAAGGAAAACATGAACAAGGAAAGCAGTTTAGGATAACACTCCCACAGACTAAAGAATAATAAAGTACAAAGTCAAAATGCTTTTTTTTCTCTTCAGCAATGAATATTTCAAATATTAATATTTGAACCCCAAAATAATGACACCTATAACAATTATATAAATGGATTTGGAAAAAAAAAAAAAAACAGGAGACCAAATATTCTACAAATAAGGGGAATAAATTAATTAAAAGGAAAAATCATAAAGCAAAGACATGTTATTGCTCGAAATGGACCATTTATAATCGCGACCAGAAAAGTCTGTGGAAATGCTCAAAAATATTTAGGCAGTGTTAATATTTTCGGGAATGCTTTAAATTCATCGAAAAAAATTATTTTAAAACACCTTTTGAGGTTTTATTCCCCAAAAAAAATATATCCCTTCTCCCCCTAAAAATAACCCTAATCATTATTATACATATGTACATGTTTCAATTATTACATGCTTTTATATAAATATAATATAATTACATATTCCGATATTCCGGTCATTACATCAATATATAAATTTAAATCTTCTAATCATTACTTTAATAAAATAATATATTTTTCAATAACTACATTATATTAGTATGTAACAGCAAACAATAATTTTAAAAGTGTAATGTGACACTGATAACCAGCAAAATCGCTACATCCGCAGCAAAATATTCTCTGGAAATGAAATGAAACGCATTTTCTTCCAGAGATACTACATCAAATCAACCATTTTGGAAAAAGCACTCATCCCCATGTTTTCATTCTCCCCAAATTCACAGATACAACATTTCCCTAAAACATTTCCCTCAAATACCCCAAAAAAATAGCCTAAGATTTCAGAGTGACACATCATGAAATAGAGGAACCAAGGTCTTATAATCAAGTGTCCCAGCCAAACAATTTGTAATGATGATAAAATTCTCTGCTTCGACTTAAGAAAAGAGTTCAACCTACATCCAACGTAAACTTTTACTTCTACAAGAGTTAACTCAATTAATATGAAGAAACGAATTTCTTATCGCAAAAATCAACGTAAGTTCAGACTTAACCTTCAAATATCCCATTTCTAACAGAGGAAGAAAAACATACTTCCAAAAATAACAAAAAATGTGCATGATGTAAGCAAAAATAACAGCAACAAAAGCATAAAATTAAAAATTTAAAGAACTTGAACTTAACCCAAATATCCTATTAATTAAAAAGAAAATTCCAAAATCTAAGGGGAAAATAGTTCAGTGTAGAAAAAAAGAAAAACTCGCCTGAAAAATCAGATTCTTCCTGAGCAAAGCGTTGGCCTGAGTCCAGAAACTCGACGGTCCATTTGAAGAATCTGCCATTCTTTCCGAAAATTTGACCGTTAGAATAGAAGCTTTCCTTTTCTTTTTTCTTTTTTCCCAATTATTCAACAGATTTTGGTTTCATATTAGGGAGTTTTTTTTTTTCTTTTACTGTGTTGCCATTGACAATCTGTTTTACACCGTTATATATGAATTCTCGATTTGACGAAAGAGTTACAGTATGAATTGACGTTACTGCCCTTTCATCGCGATGGAATTTCGCGGAATTTATTCGCGCTCGAATGACGATAATGCCCCTCACGCGTTTCATTTTTCAGTCCGGCCAGTGCTCGGGACGAAGATTATGCACAACTTAATTAGCTAGTATTATCATTTGAGGTGGTCTTCTGTGATACGGTCTCATGGATTTAAATTTGTGAGACGATCCTACAAAGTATAAGAAACATAGGTCTTTTTTATGGGTTTAGATTGGATTTGGGTTGGAATTCTAGCTACGTATAAGACATGTCTCGTGAATAATGTCCATGAGACTATCTCATACAAGTTTTTGTCTTATTATTTTAGCAATCAAATTATTTTTTAAGTACAAGATTTTTTTAAATGTCCCGGATAAAATAAAATTGATAAATTTAGAAAAAGATAATATAATATATTGTCGGATATAATGAATTAGTGATGTATCTCGCGGTGAATGTCGTACAGGATAAATGTAAGTGTAATATGAACATGAGTAAAAATTATAGCCAAAAATAATATTTATCATGTTGAGAGACACAACAAAAAGTGCAGTTTATCAATGGAATTTACTGATAGAAATAATTTTGACACTAAATTTTATTGTTATCTATAAAATACTTACAAAATAAAAAATATTGTTTTCCTCCAATTTATACCTATAATTTTTAAATTACTCGACAGAAATACTGTAGATATTTACCAACGACAATTTTAGATATTATAGGTAAATATCTACTACAATAATTTTACCTACAACAATTTTACCTACGCTTTATAGTTATCTTAATACTTACCTGCAGATTTTTCTGTATGTAAACATAATTATTTCTTGTAGTGAGAATACTTGGCTAAACTTATTTTAAAAAAGCTTTATCTGTTCATACGCATTATTTTGAAATAAATAGGATGATTGTGCTCAGTAGTTGAGGATATATGAGACTTGATAGCCATTGTGCATTCTCGCAATTTACATGGGGGCCAATTCCTGAGAAGTCGGAACTATTTCCAGGAGGACTAGTCGTGTGGATATATGGAACCTCGCTATAGAAAAATATTATAAACTCAACCAAACACCCTCCTCTCAGTCTCAGTCACATAAAACTATTCTCAAATATAATGTTCTTGTTGACCTTGTGTCTTGGCCGCAACTTTGAGTAAGGTATAATTATCTTCATGAATTGAATTTCGAATCTAACTACTAATTTTTTAGTTAGGCACTAACCTTATATTAGGGGATCTCCAAACATGTGATTTTGTGTGTTGACTTCTTATTACAGCATGTGATTTGGATCCATAAAACTTCATGGAAATTTCAGTTGAAAGTTGAAACTATTTGGTACGTATAAAATTTAATTTAATAAAATCAGTGTCTCATTAATTTTATAAGTGATATATCATTGTTGCACGAATCCATTGTCCTTGGTCTCATTTGCCACTTCAATTTATTTAAAAAACGTTGATGATAATGTATTAATTTTATGGTGGATAATTATTAATTTGTGACTATTGTAAATGCATAAACATCTAGGTCAAATACTTCTTACCAGCTTATATAAAAGATGTAACAATTATTGATATAAATGTTGCCAATTCATTTCCAAAAGTAAATTATATAGTGCATGCTTCGGAGCACTTCCATAAAAGACTAAAAGTCCATTAGAAAATTAATTTGTTAATAAATAATTTTTCAAAAAGTCTACAATTCTGACTTATGTCAAATGGACCTTTCGTAATTTACTTTAATTTAGAACCAAAAGTTCATTTGAAAAGTGTTTTTAAACAAACGTATCATTTTTCCAAATCAACTTTAGATGCGTGAGCTCACGTTTGTGTGCACACTTCAGTCAATTTAGATCATTTGATTTTCTTATAATAAAATAAATTGTTTATCTTAAGTTGTAAGAAAGTATGTAATTCGTTAAAGCTTTGAATGCCTCTAATTATGTTTAATCGCTTAGTTAGCTCCTGCTATCGGGTCAAAGGTCATATTTTATTAAATTGATCAATACCCTATACTCGTTCATATATGTAGCTTAAATATAATCTGTTGTGTGGACTCATACTTTATAGAACTTTGAATGTGTAATTTAAAATTCGAATTTTTTTTGTCAACTATATATGTTGAATATTGTGTTGGTAGATTTTTATTTTTATTTTCTAGCAAAATTTTTTAACTCTATTGGGAAATGATTAACTAAATAGTATATTATTAGAAGTGGATATTAACAGTTTTATTTCTCTCTAAAAACGATTTCTAGCAAACTTTAGTCGATCTTATTCTTATATTCTTTTCTCCTCCTTACTTCCTATTATAGGAAGATTTGATAGGAAGATGGGGGAAGGCATATGCATTGTTTTTTTGTTTTTTCAATTAATTATTTGTTTTTCTTCCGTTATGAAAGTTTACGTGTCTCCTCCACGATAGTCTTTTATCCTTTAATAATTAAGTGGAATTTTTTCTACTTAATAAGGAGTGTTTTGTCCCACGTAGTAATTTTTCGTTTAGATGATTTTGTCATTACAGAAGATTCAAATGACTCATTACCGAAAGATTAGTGATAGATGCGGGTTCGTGATTTGTCCAACGCTTATGCGATTTTCTGATTCTACTGGATCAATTAGATATATATAGGTTTAAAAAATATCTTAGATTTGTATAGATTTATGATTTTGTAGGTTTTACGATTTTGATATTTGTTATCAGTTGTAAAGTTTTTCTGTTAAATGAAATTGATTGTTTCTTCAAAAAGAAGTTGAATATTAGAAATTTACAAAAAAGGAATATCAATGTTGTTGGTATGTCATTTCCACTATTTGAAACTTTCATTGATTTGATATAATTTAGCGTCGCAGTTATTTTATCACTTTTACCAAATAGCTCAAATATGAATAGTCCAACGACTTTCATCCACAATTATAGCGCACCTTATAAAAACTTTCCTATAAAAAGACGCTCGTCAAATCAAAATATTCAAAATTTAATGATATGAAATGAAATGGAAAATTCTCAAACAAAACAACTAACAGGAAAGTCAACTATTGGCTAAAAGAGCAAGGCAATTTTTTTTGTCAGCATAGTTTTGAACGGATGGGATTTTTTATTCCATAATGGTGTTTCATCTTCTATTTCATCGCTCGAATAATTGTCATGTGTATTGAAGTTATCATATTAAAAAACCACAATTTAGGCTTGACTTTTGCTTCACAATTAATATGGTAACTTCAATACACGTGCAATCATCCATACGGTGGAATAGTAAATAAAACACCATTCTGAAATAGAAGATCTCTTTCGAGCTTCGAAAGGGGCTTCAAAACTCTGCCAACAAGTAAAAACTTTTTTTCTTGTCTCAAATCCTAACCGTTTTTATTCCTCAATCTTCTTCTCTTCTTATTATCTTATCATCGGAAGTAATTCTCAATGCTTTTAGCCTCTATTCATGAATAAATTTGTCTCCAATAAATTATATTTGTTCATTATAGTTGACTATTATTTAGCCCCAATAGGTGTCTTTCATTTTCAAATAATAACATTGTCTCGTATTGAAATTTTGTTCAGAAGCATGACAAAGCCATCGTTTTCTCGAAACTAATAGATAAAGAGATATTTTTATTAAAAAAAATATTATGAAAAAACAAATTGAATGAATTATGCCCCCTCATCTTCATTTTTCGTGCTACGTCTCAAATCGAATATTTATATGAGCCATTATCCGACGAGTTGTGATGTTATGATTCTACGTATTAGTTAGATCTGTATAAGTATGTAGAGCTTACAGCTGATTTTTACTCGATGTTGTAATTAGTTGTAAGTTTCATCGAATGAAGGAAATTTATTTTAATTCAAAAAAAACATAAAATTTTAAAGGAAATCATTAAAAATGGATAGATAGATTAAATATCACTAGTATTCTCATGGTTAAAAACTCAACGCGCTAATGTTAACTTAACTCTATATCTTTAGCACGTAATGATAATGACAAGTCAGTAAGTCACATATAGAATAATTTTTATATCATTTGTGAATGAATGTAAATTATTAAGAACGCGTCAAAATAAGTTTAGGTAGCTCTATGTCTTCATCACGTAATGAAAAATGACTAACCACGTATGCAAACTTAATGTCGCATACCATTAGGATTTAGAATACAATAATAACTAACTTGATAATTATTAGTATAGATGGTATCCAAATATAATAAAACAATTGGCTGTTTTATTGTGTATATGAGCATTCCAAGAAAGAAAAGTATTTAAATCATTGAATGCTGAAAAGGTAGACAAATCACGCATTGTGAAGTTTCCTACCATATAAATATAATTATAAACTTTGGAGTTATTACGTGGTCCAAAGTTGACCCCACAATATTTGCTTGCCCATCAAGTTCAGTTAACATGTAACTGAATTAGGACATATTATTATATTAAATTTCATTTTTATGATTTGCAGTGGTGTTGACTAGTTGGTCTAATTAACTAATTAATGATGGCCATATTTTGCTAATGTCTAAAATGCCTTTCACCATATCCAACTGAATTGACCAAATTGCCATTTGAAGGTAACATGAGAAACAAAAAAAGGAAAAATATTCTTTGCTGTTCACTTCACTCAATCTGAGCATATTCCTGTATTATTTGTGGTGGCAACTGTTCACATTCAAAAAGCACAAAATATAAAAAGCTAGGTTTGATACCCAATGCCTTTTTTTAGAATCAAATAAATTACATTCATTCATCGTAAGAAACTTACAACTGATTACAATAATATGTGAAAAATAACCACAAGTCCTACATGATCATAAACATATACAAATCTAAAAAAACTTTAAACCTAAACAGATCTAACTGATCATTCTCAAAAAAAAAAAAAAAAAAAAAAAAGATCTAACTGATCCGTAGAACCAGAACTTCGCAATGGAGACGCTGGACAAAACACGTACCAAAGATGATCTCTAATCTCGCTTCTATCACGTATCGTCGAGTAATGACTCATTAGATCTTCTGAACAAAATATCTCATATATGAGACAAATTTATTAACTGAAAAATTAAAAGTCATCTATTAGGGACAACTAAAGACCACCTATGAAGGAACAAAAGCAGCTAGGGATTTGAGAAAAAAAAAAAAAAAGAGTATTTTGAAGATAGGATTATACCCAGTGAAATTGACTGGTAAGTGATTGGATGTGCATCTAAATACACGAACCAAATAAAGAGAAAAAAAATTGATCTAATGGATGTATATATATAAATATAATTGCTTACGTACATTAGTGATAACAATATTTTTGATAAAGTCGTCTGACTTTATATGGGTGTTTTTACATGTAAAAATAATCATATTGTCCCTCTTTTTATTAAGATAGACCCCGGTAATAAGCAAGATGTTCCAATACTTTGGAAGACTTAGTCAAATGAACTCACCCAAGAATAGAAGTTATTCAATTATTACATACATCCTGCTACACATAAACATAAATCTGACTTAAGCAGGAATATAATGGACGCAAAAACTGTAGCATGTGAGGCGAAATTGAAAATATTTGAGAGAGGATGGCGAGATTAGAAATATTTAGGGAGATAAATAATTTGTATATATAAATATATAATATATAGATATATATTACATAAAATAAAAATTTGTGTCGCCCCCTCTCCGTCCGTCCCCGGACTTGCACGTATATATAATTTTCATTATTTTTATATATTTTTGTCATGTCTAATGTGTTTGAAACTCACGAAGAAAAGCACAATTATGTATGATGTATCTAAATTCTAACCATAATCACTAAATTCCAATCTTTACTTATTCAATTTCGCAAAACATTTTCTTTAAGGAAAACATTATCAAAACAATGTATGTTCTTGTCAAAAAAAAATGTATGTTTGTACTTGCACTCATATTTTTTATTTATATCATCCAATTGAAAATACACTTGTAAAATTATGTTTGGAAGTGTGAGTAAAACAAGTGTATAAATTAATTTTATGTTTTTATTTGATTATGTAAAATACAATTTCAGAATCTTGATTAGTCTAAAATACTTTTATATAAGATAATGGTGCATGGGACGATATTTAAACTCTCATTTTTTTAGTTTTCTAAAAGCATCCCCAATAGGCTCTCTAAAAAATTTCTTTTGAAGAGCCATTCACCAAAAATCATCTCCAACAAACTCTTCATTTTAACATTTAAATTTAGAGAATGAATTTTCACTCTCCAAATTTGGAGAGTCACAACAACTCTCTCTAATTAATTGGATTAGATTTCTTGCAATTTGAATGACCTTTTTCAATGGCAGTTTCTAAAAACAATACAAATTTTGAAAAATGTCTTAAATTACTTCCAATATTCCATGTGTTATAAATATATATTGGGAAAGGAGAATATAGAGTGAAATACAAAGAGAGTGTTGAAAGATGTCAAAAATATTACTCTTTAAATTTAAATATGCTCTTTATTTTTCAAGAAATGCTCTTTAAATTTAAAGAGTTGCTTGAGAATGCTCTAATTAGCTTATCATCAGGTTAAAATTTGAGAAAAAACGTATATAGTAATATCTGTTGCCAGAAACGAAGTATAAAAATGGATTATTTTAATTTTAATTTTCATTTTATAAATAATATAAAATTAAATTAGAGCTTAAAAATGAGAACCTTCAAGACTAGGGCAAGTTTGATTTAGCTTTCTATAAAATTTCCAGTCGTTTACACTAATAAATTATCTGAAATATTTTTTTTATCCGATTGTTATTCATATTCTTACATTCATAATTTCTAAAACTTAGATACACCTAATTCAGATAGATATCACAAGACATATTTTCTTCTTACATTTAAAATATTTCAACATGACCGACCACTATCAAATATTAAATAAAACAATAATCTAATTTTTTTTCTTAAATAATACAAATCCGACATAAAACCAACTACGATCAAATTTCAAACAAAAATCTATAAAGCTCAACTGAAAATATGAAAAATCGCCTTCTTTAGTAGAGCTGCCGATTCGGGCCGAGCCAACCAATCCGTTATTTTAACGGGTTGGCTGTGATTTTTTAGGCCCAGGAAGACTCGGGCCTATTTGGCCGGCCCATTAGGCCCAAAAACCGGGTTGGTCCGGTTGGTCCGAATTTTACAGTGTGATTTCATGGGCTGGCCCGGCACGATGATTTTGACAACTATACAACTATGCTCTTTAGTGGGGAGGTCAAGGATCCGACCCAATGTGTGTGCGTTTGGAAAAAAATTAAAAGCAATTATGAAATTTTGAAAATTCATCGTAAAAATAAAACCAAACTTTCCTAAAAAGGATTAATCGTATCCCTGAGGGCTCCCACTATTAGAGTATCGTTAATTCTGTTATCAGAAGTTAGTTAGAGTGGTTAGTCTGTTACAGGTTGTTAGTTAGTTACACTCTTGTTACAAATTCAGATACACTCCTCTGTATATAAAGCTCAATACCTGGTTCATCTAATAACAATGAAAAGCTTTACATTGCCTTATGCAAGATTATATTTCTTTCTAGCTTAGTTTAATATGGTATCAGGCAGGTGATCGGTGAGCATCACCATGGCTGGATCCTCTTCTTCTTCTTCGTTTACTCCGGTTACATTTACACATCCTATCTCTTCAAAACTCAACCATGAGAATTTTTTGGTCTGGAAAAAGCAAATATGTGCAGCAATCAGAGGTCATCGTCTTCAGGCATTTCTTACGAATGAAGTTCCTCCTCCTCCGAAATTTATCCGTGCATCAGATGGAGTTCTCAATTCGATCAATCCAGTTTTTCTGGAATGGGAACAACAAGATCAGCTCATTCTATCCTGGATCTTAGCATCTGTGAGTGATGATATCCTGTCACGATTGGTTAATTGTGATACTTCTGCCTCGGCTTGGAATACATTGGAAACCTATTTTGCAAACGTATGCGTCTAAGGTTAGCCAATTTAAGCTTCGATTCTGAGAATTTGAAGAAAGGAGCTCTTACGATCAATGAGTATGTGTTGAAAATTAGACATTGTGTGGATATGTTATCTCTTGTTGGCTATCCTATTACTGAAAAGGATCATGTTGATGCAATTTTAGAAGGTCTTCCCCTTGAATATGAAACATTTGTATTGTCTGTTTCAACTAGAAATGATTCCTATACGGTTACGGAAATTGAGTCACTTCTTTTGGCTCATAAGGCTAGAATTGAGAGATCTGCAAAAACGATTGAATCTGCTATGGCTCATTTGGATGTGTCACGAACTTCAAATCCTTCATCTGGAGGTCAGTTTTCTAGTGGTAATTCTCATGGTTCTCACAATAATTTTTCAAGAGGAAGAGGATATGCTCCTCGTGGTCAGTTTCGTGGATTCAGAGACAACAAGTTTCACAGGGGAAGAGGTTTTTCCTTCAACAAGATCATGTGTCAGTTGTGTGGGAGGAACAATCACTTAGCACCTCAATGTTACTACAGATTTGATCATAATTTTCAGGGGCCACAGTCTGCAGGAATTACAGCTAATCCACAGCACACTCAGTCCTTTAACTCATTTCAAGGAAATTTGGCTCACACTCATGGTCCTGTCTCTGCACTTTCATCTCAATCCCCACCACATCAATCTTCCAACTGGCATTCTAGTTCTGAAGAGTGGTACCCTGACTCTGGAGCTACCAACCACATCACAGTTGACTCTCATAATTTGATGCAACACACAACCTACAATGGTTCGGAGCAAGTTAAGATGGGTAATGGTAAGGGATTAAAAATTCAGCATATTAGCTCTTCTATGTTTCAATCTCCTTTTCTTCCTAATAGAACTCTATCTCTCACACAAATTCTTCATGTGCCTCAGATTACAAAGAATCTTCTTAGTGTGTCAAAGTTCTCCAAAGACAACAATGTCTACTTCCAATTTCATCATGACCACTGCCTTGTGAAAGATACTTCTACTCACAATGTTTTGTTGAGAGGGCAACTCAAGCACGGTTTATATGTTTTTCCTCAACAACGTCTAAACTTTGTACCTTCAATTTCTTCTTCATGTTTCAATCATTCTGACCTTTGTAATAAATCCTCTGCTTTTCCAAGTTGTAATGTTGCTACTGCATCTGTTTCTTTTCATACTTGGCATATGAGGCTAGTCATCCTAATAATGTTGTTGTAAATGCTTTGTGTTGAATAAAAATTCTATTAAAAGTGTCAAGCAAACTCCCAGTTCTATTTGTCAATCTTGTTGCCTTGGTAAAGTTCACAAGTTTCCTTTTCCACACTCTGTCACTACTTACACAGCACCACTGCAACTTATTCATTCAGATTTATGGGGGCCTTCACCTGTTGTTTCCACTAATGGCTATAGGTACTACATTCATTTCATTGATTCTTTCTCTAGACACACTTGGATCTATCTCCTCAAGCAAAAATCTGAAGCTCTTACAGCCTTCATTACCTTTAAAACTCATGTTGAGCTTCAACTTGGTCACAAAATCAAAGTTGTTCAAACAGACTAGGGAGGGGAATATAGACCTTTTACGGATTATCTTCAATCTCATGGCATCATTCATCAACACCCTTGCCCCTATACTCATGAACAAAATGGATTAGCTGAAAGAAAACATCGTCACATAGTAGATAATGGCTTAACTTTATTAGCTCAAGCATCTCTTCCAATGAAATTTTGGGATGAGGCTTTTAGAACCTCTGTATATCTGATAAACAGACTTCCAACACCTGTACTTTCTCAGCAAAGTCCTTTTGAAGTTCTCTTTCACCAAAAACTTCAGTATCACTTACTTAAAGTCTTTGGATGCCTTTGTTACCCCAATCTTAGGCCATACAATAACCATAAATTCTCCTTTAGAACTTCTCCCTGTACATTCTTAGGTTACAGCTTAGTCCACAAAGGCTACAAGTGCCTTGATCATACAGGAAAGATCATAATCTTTAGGGATGTTATCTTTGATGATGGCCAATTTCCATACTCTAGGCATGTTCCCACCTCCTCCAGTAATTGTACTGACATCCCTCATTCAACTCATCTTCCTGTTCTACCTCCTCTCATTCCCTCTCCTACACCATCTGCTCATAATTCTTCTGATGTCTCATCTTCTCCTCCTCATTTCCCTGTTGTCTTTCCTCACTCCTCTTCAGAGCCCAATACTGCTGATAATTCTCCCTTATCCACTAACCATATTAACACTTTTGAGCCTATGCAGACTGTTATTGCAGGTCCCTCTTCTCCTCATAACACTCATCAAATGGTCACTAGAGCTAAAAATGGAATCTTCAGACCTAAGGTTCTTACAGCATCTAAAGAGCCTGCTACTGCTCAAGAAGCTATTCAAGATGACAAATGGACACTAGCAATGACTGATGAGTATCTAGCTCTTATGAGGAATAACACTTGGCAACTGGTTCTTTTACCTCCAAATAAACATGCGATTGGGTGCAAATGGGTGTTTAGGGTAAAGGAAAATCCTGATGGTTCTGTGAATAAATACAAAGTTAGGCTTGTTGCTAAAGGGTTTAGTCAAATTGCTGGATTTGATTTCACGAAACCTTTAGTCCGGTGGTCAAGCCTACTACTATTAGAATCATCCTTACAGTTGCTATCAGCAGGAAGTGGAGTATTAGGCAGTTGGATATAGCCAATGCCTTTCTTAATGGTGATTTGAAGGAAGAGGTGTATATGCATCAACCCTTTGGTTTTGAAGATCCTACTTTTCCTCAGCATGTGTGCAAGCTTAAAAAATCTCTTTATGGACTGAAGCAAACACCTAGGGAATGGTTCAACAAACTGTATAAGGTTATCTCATCATTTGTTCTGCACTCTACTAAATCAGATCATTCTTTGTTTGTCAGAATCAGTGCTACCAGCAGTTTGTATGTCTTAGTATATGTTGATGACATATTGGTTACAAGTGACACTCAAGAAGTCCAGGCCTTCATTTCTAATCTCTGTGCAGCCTTTTCATTAAGGGATCTTGGACAGGTTGACTACTTTTTAGGTATTCAAGTGCAATCTACTCAGGAGGGAATATGTTTATCTCAAGCAAAATACATCAAAGATCTCTTGTGTAAGGTTAACATGCAGAATGCCAAAGCCATATCTTCTCCTATGACCTCAGGGGAAAAACTCTCAGCTTATGGCAATGATTTCATGACTAATGTTCAACTTTACGTAAGATCTTGTTGGTGCGCTTACAAAGATGTAACCATTACCAGGCCTGAAATTGCTTTTGCAGTGAACAAGGTGTGTCAATTCATGCAAAGGCCTTTAAATTCTCATTGGAAATCTGTCAAAAGGATTCTTAGATACCTTAGTGGCACAGTCAATTATGGATTACACTTTACACCAGACAAATCCCTTCAGTTTAATTTGATTGGTTACTCAGATGCTGACTGGGCATCTAATTGTGATGATAGAAGATCTACTATAGGGTATTGCTTGTTTCTAGGGTCGAATCTCATCTCTTGGCAATCTAAAAGGCAGCACACAATTTCTAGATCATCTACGGAGGCAGAGTATAGAAGTGTGGCCAGTTTAGTTGCTGAGATTACTTGGGTTCAAGGATTACTACAGGAAATACATGTTCAGTTTGTTAAACCTCCAATCATATGGTGTGACAATTTAAGACCGATCATTGGATACCAACCCAACCGCTTCATGCTCGCACCAAACATATCGAGTTGGATCTTTACTTTGTTCGTGAAAAAGTTCAGAAACATCTTATGGAAGTCAAACATGTTCCAGCAGTTGATCAAATAACAGACATATTCACTAAAGCTAACTCCATCAACACCTTCTGTTTAATGAGAGACAAACTTAAGGTTCATGAATAACCTTAAGTTTGTGGGGGGCTATTAGAGTATCGTTAATTTTGTTATCAGAAGTTAGTTAGAGTGGTTAGTCTGTTATAGGTTGTTAGTTAATTACACTCTTGTTACAAATTCAGTTACACTCCTCTGTATATAAGCTCGATTACTGTTCATCTAATAACAATGAAAAGTTTTACATTGCCTTATGCAAGATTATATTTCTTTCTAGCTTAGTTTAATACCCACTGTCTCGTTTCATGGAGGAGGTGAATCGAGGGATATGCCTCTAACGAGTCGTAGTCTTAAGCTACTTTAGACTAAGTCACCATACAAGAAATCCTCATTCATCTTATTATCAGGGGGATTCGAACCGAGATTACCAAACAATCCCTAATGTTTAATAATCTACTCCTAGTTTTATTTAGAAACTTAAAAACAAATATATTAAGCTGATATCAGATGACGCACCTCACAACACAAACTACCACAAATCTGCATTGAAATTTCCCAGAAAATAATCAATAAAATTAATACTCGAAAGTCAAAACCCCCTTTATCCCATTGACCAAATGCCATTTCTTCGTTAATAATCCAACGCCCAGGGGTAAACTCGTAAGACGACTTCATATTCCCCGCGCCTTTCAGCCGCAATGCTCCCCCCCCCCCCCCCTATACCCCCGTCCCCCCCCACCCTTATTCCAGTATATTAAAAACCTTCGCAAATCACAAAAAGATGAAAAAAATTGAGAAATTCTCCGAAAATGGAGTTGCAGAGAGGATTTCCTCTATTAGTGCAGCAATACAAAGCTTTGCTCTTCAAGAACCTGCTTCTCTCATGGCGGAACAAGCGCTCTACATTCCTCCAACTCTTCTCCTCGCTCTTCTTCATTCTACTTATTTTTCTAATCCAAGAAGCCATCGAGTCGCGTTACGGCTCGTCCTCTTCTTTTCAAACTGATACTGACCCGAGGCCTTTGGTGGCGCCGCCAATTCCGGCTTGCGAGGAGAAGTTCTACACCAAATTGCCGTGCTTTGACTTTGTGTGGAGTGGAAATGACAGTGCGAGAATTAGAGAGATTGTACGGAGGATCAGAGAGAATAATCTCGGCAGGCCTATTCCTGCGGAAAAGGTGCGGATTTTTTTTTTTTTTGGCTTTCCTCTTGTTTATTTAAGTTTTCTTTATTTATTCAGTTATATGTTTGATAATTTTTCGGAATCTTATAATACACTGTTGTAGTGTTGTTGCATTGTTTTGAATCTTTTGATGTTGAAGTCATCATTTTCGTAAAAGGACTTAGGTCATTTGATTGGCTCAAGGGCATGCTGTTTTAAAAGGACTTAGGTTATTTGATTAGCTCACGGCTAGAGTAAATGTCTCTGTTTTTAAATCATTAAAATTCTGAAGCTGAATGACAGAAAGTAGGTAAACGGAAGTTTACTTAACTTTTTCAATTTTTTCATTCGAATTGTGTTTTGTGCTGGATATGCTAATTTACAATATTCTCCTATTAAGAGCCTTCAAATATATCTGGAATTACGCAGAGGAATGATCCTGCACAAATTATTGAACTGATAGTCCATTACTCTTTCACCTTGTATAAATTGTAAAATATGTAGTATATAAGTTCTTGTCTGGAATCAAACCTACATATTTTACATCCCATCAGTATATAGATGCCTTGGGCTTTGTTTTTATTGCCAATTTTCTTTCAATTCGAATTTCTATGTTTGGTTATTAATAGCAGTCTTACAGAAGAGGTTGGAGAATTCTAAAGTAGAATGGTACAATTTTGTGCATTATAAAGGAGAATTCATAGGCCAACAAGAACTTGTAATCAGTGATAAATATACAAATTGAAAATTCATTAAGCAAGAGCTTGTAATGGGAAGAGTATTAGTGTAACCTAAAATTTAAGCCCACCATACTTGGGAGTCTCCTGATCTTTGTTATGTATCTCTCATGCCAACATATTTTAGGATAATAGACATTACAAGTGATTGTTAGACTTTTCGTTTTGGAAAATATTTTTCGCTAGAGAATAGTGACAAAATTCTTTTTTGAAAAGAAAAGAATGAAGTTTGAGAGTGTCATTGGATGTAAAATAGAAGTGTAACGATGATAGTTGATGTAATGCATTTTTAGTAAATTGGTGATTGAAACAGTAAGAGTGAAAAAGTGTACTTGTGAGATGAAAGTGTAACGGTGATAATTAATGTGATGTTTTTATAGTGAAATTATGATGGAACGTGATTGGCGACTGAAAATCTGAGAGTGAGTGAATAGTGTATTTTTTGAAAAATGTCAGAATCGTATGTTGAGCAAAAAGAATTCTCTAGCAGAAAAGTTTACAAACTTTTTTCATAAGAAGAACATCATGAACCTTCTTAATTCTTAGAATGCACTCATAGTGCTGTACTGAGTCTCAGGTTCTATCAGCAATAGGAGGCTGAATGCGTGGCCAAACATAAATCTATTTACCAGTCGTTATGTTATATATGCAATCATATGAAGAGCATACTAACACCTTGTTAAAATTGAGAAATCCACAACACTAGCTGTTGGGTAGTGGGGGCGGTGGGTGAGGGGAATGAAACAGGAAGATATCAAGGTTCCCATGTAAATCTCTTCATCAACTTCTATTGTCCTTGAGAATAGCCATAATAACTATTCAAATGTCTTGTAAATATAACCATGCCTACTATTAAGAGGGTGTTTGGGCAGAGCTTATAAACTCTTCGAAACATCTAATAAGCTCTTAAAATTTGTTTGGTAATTTTTTTCTGAAAGAGCTTTAAGATACTAAAAAAAGTTGCTTAGGAGCTTAAAAGCTGTTATTTAAAAAACTAAAGATATCCTAATTTTGTTTTTCCAAAAAGAGATCTTATTTCAACAACATCTTTTAATTTTGACTTTTTTAATTTCAAAAATGTCATTACTAACATCCTTAAAGTTCCATCATCATATTTTATCCAAACAATTCAACAACTTATTTTTAAAATGAGATCTAACATCTTTTAAGCTTTAAAAACATCGTATAAGATGTAGAAGCTTATAAGATCTTTGAAGTAAGCTTAAGCAAACATCCTCTAAGTCTGTTTTTCTTATATGATGCAATGAGTGTGTTACTGTATCTAGAAGTAAAGGAGAGTATATCATGCTTGGGCAGGTTAAAGCATTCCGAACACCAGATGAAACAGACGATTGGCTGGCCAACAATCCCATGTATTACCCTGGCGCTCTCCATTTCATCGACAGAAATGCTACTGTAATCAGCTATGGGTTACAGACTAATTCAACTCCACTTGCTAAGCGAGGAAATTTTGAAGATCCAACTTTCAAATTTCAAATTCCTCTTCAACTTGCTGCAGAGCGTGAAATTGCAAGATCTCTTATTGGAGGTATGACATTTAATATGATTCATTTAATTTATCGCATGACGTAAAGTTTTCTCTAATTTCCCACTTGAATGTAACTATCTTTTATCTGTCTGCATATTTTCAGATGCCAGCTTTAGTTGGGTGGTCAGTCTAAAGGAATTTGCCCACCCAGCACGTGAAATTTTGTCTGCTGTGCAGAATGCAGGACCAACCTTTTTCCTGGCTATTGCCATGTTTTCTTTTGTCTTCCAAATCAGTGCTTTGGTAACAGAGAAAGAACTCAAACTTCGCCAGGTATTAACTAATATGCATTTTGAGCTGAAGACGAAAATTAAAGTATGAGCTTGGTACTCAGAACTAATGGTCTGTTTTCCTCACCATTTTTCATGATCAGGCCATGACAATGATGGGTCTATATGATACTGCATATTGGTTATCATGGCTCACATGGGAGGGAATAATCACGCTTCTTTCATCCCTTCTCACAGTTCTTTTTGGGATGATGTTCCAATTTGATTTCTTTCTTCACAACAGTTTTGCAGTTGTTTTCCTCTTATTTTTCCTTTTTCAATTGAATATGGTAGGTCTCCTCGTCCCATGACATCAGTAACATTTTTTTTATTTGTCTCAAAATTCTGCATAATGCGGAATGCGTATGGAGATTTTGATAGGTAGAATTGTTTGCTGTTTATTTGCCAGACCGGATTTGCGTTTATGCTGTCTGCCTTTATTACCAAGTCTTCCTCATCCACCACTGTGGGCTTCTTCATCTTTATCATTGGTTTCGTTTCTCAGGTTTGTATTTGTGATCAAAAGTTTTCGCTTGGAAATTACTAAAGACACTCCCATACTCTTGATAACAAATCTTTATTCATTCTTTCCAGCTTGTTACGACTTTTGGATTTCCTTACAGTCAGGATTTCTCCAATACTTACCGAAATGTGTGGTCAATATTTCCACCTAATCTTCTTGCTGGCGGTTTGAACTTGCTTTCTGGTGCAACTGAAACTCCTCAGGATCCTGGTGTCAGTTGGAATGGGAGGACGAGATGTTCACCAAATGATACGGAATGTGTTGTAACAATTGTATGTCAACCTTTGCAATCTTTCGATTCTCCACATACCATGTCAATTAGTGTTGGAACATTGTTGAGATTTCGGTCATAGTAATTATTTAACGTTTATATTTGGAACCATTCTACTGCTGCCACTGAAATAATTCTTTAATTTGTTGTGTTTATTGCCAGAATGATATCTACATATGGCTTGTCTCAACGTCATGTTTGTGGTTTGTTTTGGCCATTTACTTTGACAATGTTTTTCCAAATACATCTGGTGTGAGAAAATCACTGCTCTATTTTTTGAATCCTGGGTACTGGACTGGGAAAGGTGGAAACAAGTGGGAAGGTATTGATATAATGATTTCTGCTGCATAATCATGTGTTTTGATTTGTCTTGGTGGTGGTTAAATCTACGGAGATGCCTTGTCAATTTCAGAGGGAAGCATCTGCAGTTGTCTGAGTTCAATTCCACCTTCGGAAGATATTGTTCCAGATGATGAGGACGTACAAGAAGAGGAAAGCATAGTGAAACAGCAAGCTGCAGAAGGCATTGTCAATTCAAGCATTGCAGTTCAAATACGTGGTCTAGTGAAGACTTATGCTGGAGCAACACAGATTGGTTGCTGCAAATGCAAGAGGACCTCACCTTACCATGCTCTCAAGGTAAAGTTAACTTTATTGCGATGTGCTTGTTAAAGTATCTCGGTCGATTGGGGAAAGGAATTATTGGAGAGGAGTGCCTGCAGCAGGCATTCCAACTTATAAGAGTGAGATATGTAGTCAAAAGTCTTGTAAATTTTGTTCTATTTGAGCCATAGTTAAGACAATGAGCTGTGGAATTGTCAATTTGATTCACATATAGACATAATATGGTACCTACTCAGTACTCGCAACACAACTAGATGTAAGTAGAATATTATATGTGAAAAAGCATTATTTATCTATGATGGAAGACATTTGATGTGGCTTTGCTCGTCTGTTGATTGATATTTAAATGGGAATTAGTATGAAAATATGTTACTAAAAGGGTTAAATAACTTGTGAAGCATTATATGATAATTGACATTGAAAGTAAAGGCGTCTTGTTTTGATAGATTTTCCCAAGTATGCAAATCCTTGCTATTGCATGAAGTGGAAGATTCAGCAATTTAGCATAATCTATCATGTTATTTTAAAGTTTTCTTCATTTACCTTTTTCTCGAAAATTTGCATGCTGAAGCACATCAGGGAAATTGTACCTGCAGGGCATATGGTTGAACTTTCCTAAGGATCAGCTGTTTTGCCTTCTTGGACCCAATGGAGCTGGGAAAACTACTGCTATTAATTGTTTGACTGGGATTACACCTGTGACTGGTGGAGATGGTGAGAGGTTTTGTTTTGATTATCCAGTTTCATGGCTTCTCTTTGAATGATATGAGGACTCTTAACTCTGTTATGGAATATATATATTGACAGCATTAATTTATGGATATTCCATCCGAAGCTCTACTGGGATGTCAAACATTCGCAGGATGATAGGAGTTTGTCCTCAGGTTCTTCCTTCTATAATTCTTCATGTCATTTTCGAGTCATTATGCTTATCTACTTTAGTAGTAAATACACTTCTCATTTGCTCTTTAGTCAACATCTATGGCTTTGCACCTTCCACATTCATTCTTCTATTGCTTTTGGTTTTTTTTTTTTTTACTCTATTGCAAGAGCTTTAAATGGAAGCCCTTGCCCGCACCGGGGAGGCGCAAAAACTAAAAATATTCTACTGCAGTGTCGAACAAACGCCTGCTTCAAATGGCAAAAAATGTTGTAACCTTTTAGGTGCAATGTGAGCTCAAATGGAAATGGCATATTCTGTAATCACTTTGGCAGCAAAATGATGGCTTAGTACCCTAATAAGTTGTAAACTGAAACCAACTCTTTTTATGCTGATAATGCAGTTTGATATCCTATGGGATGCATTGTCTGGTGAAGAGCACCTTTACCTGTTTGCCAGCATCAAAGGCTTAACCCCTGCTTCGATTAAGTCGGTATGTACTCTACAAATCCAAATTTATTTTTTATATGCACGTCAATCTACCTCAATTTCTGTTATTGTTCAATTCAAGAAAATCTATGACTGGTATTAGATAAGCTCTCGCTAAGAGTATTACCAAATACCAATCACTATCTTGCACTAAACATGGCCTCCTTTTCCTATCAAGTAACCGAAATTATTGTTTCTTTCTAAACCACAGGTTGCACAGAAATTATTAGCAGAAGTGAAACTTACAGATGACGCCAAAGTGAGATCGTGTAGCTATAGTGGGGGAATGAAACGTCGGCTTAGCGTCGCTATTGCCCTAATTGGTGAACCAAAATTGCTTATTTTGGATGAACCTGTGAGCTGACAGATATTCTTTTTTCGTTTATATTGTCCATTATCTCTGGTTACAAGTGTCACAAAAGTTATTTTGAACTCACAGACCACGGGTATGGATCCAATAACTCGAAGACATGTCTGGGATGTCATTGAGGGTGCTAAAAAGGGGCGTGCAATTATTCTAACAACTCATTCAATGGAAGAGGCTGACATCTTAAGTGATAGAATAGGGATTATGGCAAAGGGCAGGCTTCGCTGCATTGGTACTTCAATAAGGTTGAAGTCACGTTTTGGAACGGGTTTTATTGCGAACATAAGCTTTGCTGGGGATGTTTCTGGTACACCGGACAGAGGAGATACTTTTAGTACAGCTCAACATATACCTGTGAAAGAGTTCTTTAAATCTGTAAGTCAAATGTCAACGTGCTGAAAACTTTTATTGAAAGTCATGCAAGATAATATCTTTTAATTTTGGTGTTGCAGCATTTGGATGTTTTACCAAAAGAAGAGAGCAAGTCATTCCTCACCTTTGTTATCCCCCATGAAAAGGAGAAGCTATTGAAGGTAAACAATAGAGTTTATATAAACAATTGTCTTCATAACAAAGTGGGATTAATAAAAGAAATTAATACAATATAATGTTGCCTATGGTGTGAACTCAAGTTAATGTGTGTCTAATTTTTGTCTACACAAGAAATTAATACATTTGTTAAACAAGTTGTTGTCATTTGTTTTCTGGTATACTCAGTACACTCTCTATAAGGATAAAAGTTACTGTTTTTGTTTTCAAATTTAAAAAAATAAAAATGTTGGAAATTTTGAAAAGAGAGTATTATAAAAGAGTTTCATTTCTTTCTTGTTTTAAGAATTATAATTATACCTATATATATATATATATATAAGTGTGAGGAATACATGTGAGATTCTTCCATATCAATTTAGATAAAAACAAATATTCTGCAATTCCAAGGATGATACTTTCTTCATAAACAGATTAATTATGATTTGTTTTTTTTCTCAACAAAAAAAGAATAAAAAATAAAAAAATTGGCCCTTTTTTCTCTTTCAAAACAGTTACTAACGGAAAGGTATTCATAAAATACTGTAAGTTAGTCTATTGATAGTCTTGATGCTTTATCAATTAGGTTTGCAATTTTCCGTAGTCTATTGACTTAGTGACAATTTCAGTTGAATTTGGCCAAGAATTAAAAAAGTGGCATGAAATTGGCTGGAAACTCATAGTTTTATAGATATTTTGGGATAAATTGCATAAATCAGCCAAAAAAAAAATTAGAAATTAGGGGCAATGTGCAAAAAGTTGGGTTTTTGCAATTTAGTTGCACTTTACCACCAGAAAATATGCATTTCCTTCTAATTTTCTGCGTCTGCTAAAATTTGAAATTTCTTACGTTTTTGCTAAATTGGAGTGAAATAGCAACTGGGTAAAAGGATGATCAAGACGAAACTTGAGAATATGCTAAGTTTAAGACCAAAAATGCATTTTTTTCTCACGGTGCATGGGTTGGATGACGTAAGTATTTTTCTCATACGCATATTCCCTGACTTAATTTATTTTGCTGTATTCAGAACTTTTTCGCTGAGCTCCAGGATAGAGAAAAAGAGTTTGGTATAGTCGACATACAACTTGGCCTAACAACTCTGGAAGAAGTTTTTCTGAACATAGCAAAAAAGGCAGAGTTGGAAAGTGCCGCGGCTGAGGGGACCTTTGCATCTCTTATTCTGAACTCTGGCGTGTCTGTTCAAGTAAGAGTGTGTTTGACTAAAGCTTATTTAAAACATCTTTTAAGTTCCTGTATTTTAGAAGATATTGTTAGAGTTATAAGATTTTAGACCTTATTTCAAAAATAAGATGTTGAAGTGTTCACATATGTGAAATTTTTAAGATCTGAATAATTAAAATAGTAAAAAACTAAAGGAAGAAGTTCAATGTTTTTTTGTTTTTTTTGAATAAAGTTGGGATCCCCTCACTCTTTTAAAAACAGCTTATAAGCATCTAAACAGGTTTTTTAGGATTTATAAGCTCTGTCAAAAACAATTTAAACAAATTTTAAGCGCTTATAAGCTCTCAAACAGCTTATAAGATGTTTTGAAGAGCTTATAAGTTTTGTCAAACACCAACTGCTATTTCACTAGATCCTTGTTTCATATTGCCATATTTCCTTTCTGTACATCCCAGTTGTATTCAGAATTCATCACAAGTTAATCAAATTTGCAGGTTCCTATAGGGGCAAGGTTTATAGGTATTCCAGGAACAGAATCCACAGAAAATCCCAGAGGCATAATGGTAGAAGTTTATTGGCAGCAAGATGATTCTGGAGCACTCTGCATCTCCGGTTACTCAGACGAGATACCAATACCCCCTCACGTACAGCTGGGAACTGCTTCTACACTTAATTCTCACAGAAATACTTCACGCCGACAAAGGCAGGTTCTTGGAACTGTGATTGATCCTTCACAGATTGCTGATTCAGATTTGCGACGATTCGACTCTTAGAAGCTGCCACAACTTTATTTACAGGTTATTAACTATTGTAGTATTATCATTATTGGAAATTTTGGTCCAGAAGTCCTCCTGTATTTTTATACACAGACAAATATGTTTTTGTATAATTCTTTTTCAATTTATGGTTCAGAAATTTCTTTTCCAGTGTACATGAAAAAACAATAATTAGAAAGAAATACAACGTAGTATATTCCAGAGAAATATATTGCACTTTATTGCTAATATTCTTAGGTATGTGAAATTTATAGATCATGTATGGTTAGTTTCCATGGTCCACTTCCAGTTTCTGGTGTTGAAAGATGATTTTTGAGAATTTTTTGGTTTTCGTGTGAAAAATAGAATTGTGTTGGGATGAATGAATGAAAATGAGTTTATGTAGGTTTGGAATTGAGATTATGTTTGGTTGA
Organism: Rehmannia glutinosa; assembly: GCA_016081115.2. Classification (NCBI taxonomy): domain Eukaryota; kingdom Viridiplantae; phylum Streptophyta; class Magnoliopsida; order Lamiales; family Orobanchaceae; genus Rehmannia; species Rehmannia glutinosa. The sequence continues at coordinate 92,955 of JABTTQ020003388.1, read as the reverse complement.
GTAGTTTTGAAGTGGTATTTTGTGTATATAAGAATTTGAAAAGTTGATAGTGGTGAAATTCACTTTCAATATTTTAATTTAAATATATAATATTATATTTGTAAGATTGTAGGTGGTGGGTCCATCACATAGATACAATTTAAAATAGATAATATTTCAAATAGATAGAGTTGATAGTGTTAGGTTCCATATGTAAAATATGTGAAAAATAGAAAGTGAAAATGATGATTTCCGAAGTTTACAATAAAAATATGATTTCGTTTTTATGAATAGTTGGAAATTGAAATGAACACCTGGAACATAAACAAACAAGGTAACAATATTGTGCTTGAGGTAGGTTGTACATTTTGCCTTGATTCAATTCAATTTTTATCATGTCATATGCTAGTGAGATTTATATTTGAGTATCAATGTATCATAACGTGTGTTCAGGTAATTCTCTTTGTTAATTATTTGGCCCAAATTGATTGGTCCATTTACTTAACAATCAAACCCACAAAGCAGCCCAAGCAACCAGGCCCGTATCTGTTTTAAACTTACATGAAACTAAAATTGACTGAACTGAAATTAAAGCACCTCCCAAACAAAGCCGGTCAAGGTCTCAATGAGTTGACTTTTAGGGTTAAATTACAAAAACTACCCTGATGTTTAATCTACTTAAAAAAAGCACTCAGTATTTTTCAAAATTACAATGACACCTTAGACATTTGTTTCTCTCTTACAAATTGCACCCTCAAGAGGAGGTATTTGTTAGGTAACTACGAACCTCAAGGGGTTGTTTGCAATACTTTAGGGGGTATTTATAATTTTGAAAGATAACAAATGTTTTTTTTAATTAAGCTAAACTTTAGGGGTAAATTTTGTAATTATCCCTAAATTGCATTGACGAAGTTACTGGTATCTGTAGACTGTAGTTGTAGTTTATTTCTAGCCTTATTATCTTGTTCATCCCACCGTGCTAATGAAACAAATTTTCCTTTGCCCTATTCACTGCATGCAGCTGCTATTAGGGAAAAATGCACTTTAGGTGATAACCAATTTCAGTCCTGTCTATTTTGTAATTTGCAAATTTAGTCTTGTAACTTAAAATTTTTCGCGATTTTGGTCCTGTCCGTCACCGGAGTTCAAAAATCCGGCAACTCTTTTGCACATGAAGGGCACGTGGCCCATATAAATGCTGAGGTGGACCCGTTCCAATTCAGTCAAAATATTTGGTCAAAATCCAAGCAAAATGAGTCATGTAACTTTATTTGGCTAGAAGAAAAGAAAAAATGGTAAAAATAAAAGAAAAGAAATATATATTTAAATAAATGATATAAATATAAATAAATTAATATCCTATAAAATACAAATATATATATATCAATATTACAGTATTTTACTAATAATTGTTTTAATTTTATAAATAAAGAACATTATATATATAAATCATATAAATAATACAAAAGTTATAAAACCATGTGAAAATTATTTTAAAAATACAAATATATTTTATAATAAAAGATAAAATATAAATTAGTTTACATTTATAATTTATTGTTGTACTATATATAGTTATAAAGTGGGTGCCAATGATAAATGAAATAAAAATACTTTAAAAACTACATAATTTATTAATAAATTTAAGATAGCACAAATTTCCTACATTATTTTATTTTTTAAAAACGTTACATATAATTAGATAATTTCTTCTATAACACTAATAATGAATAAAATATATTTAACATAATACTTTTTAGTATCTTAGTTTTCAGAAATACATATATTTCATTAAAGTAAATAGTATTAACAAAAATTGACCTTTAAAATGAAAAAATGCACATTTAAAATTAAATTCCGAAATATTTAAATTTTAAAAATATTAAAATTTAAATAACATAAAAAACTGTTTAAAGAAAATTTAAAAGTTTCTTTACTTAATAAAGCAAATTATAAAAATAAAAATAAAACCATTATGTATAAAAAAACAAAAAAATATAAATTTGAGGGACAGGTGTTCGGGCGGAAGATGAAGTTTATTTTTATTTTTTAGTTTTAACTGTATAAAAATTTAATTTTTGATTTTTTAATTAAAACTTTGAGTTTAAACTTAAATATACATTTTAGGTGCACATATTATTTTTAATAAATGGTTTGTCATATATATATATATATATATATATATATATATATAGAGAGAGAGAGAGAGAGAAATTTGATAAGGTTTAAAAATTGGATTTTTAAGTTTATTATCTGAGGAATCTATAGTTATAGAAGGTTGTTTTTGAATATGTCTTTCTAATCTGTCAAGTTGTTTTCCTATAGTATTTAAATTGGTATTAGTACAATTATTTTGTACAACTATATTTTTTATATTTATTTTATCACTGTCTCATGGAGTTTTAATAGAAATAGCATCAATTTGTTGATTTAGAATATTAAGTTTTATACCTTGTAAAGGAGGATGATTTGATTAAATTTTTCTAAAATCACTTATGGTTTCCCATTCTGGTGTTTGACTCAAATTCTAGGATCGTAGAGAGGAAAATAAACAAGAGAAAGAAGACATGATAGAAGAATTAAATAGACAGAAATGAAATGCAGAAAAATAACAAAGCATAAAAGAAATAAAAATATATAATATATTTATATATTTATATATATTTATAATAAAGCATAAACGAAATATATATATATATTACACTAATTATATATATACTAATTATATATTTTATATATTTATATATATCTTGATCGAGTTACCCCCAATTTCTCTCAAGGATACTTTTGCAAGGGTCTCCACGGATTAAGTAAGAACAAGAAATTTATAAGATTAGGCGGTTAAACCGACCATGTACATGAATTGAAAGACAAGAATTTAAAGATAGAATAAAAACTTAGGCGGTTAAATCGACCATGAACATGAATTTAAAAAGACATAATATTAAATCAAACCTTTTATAGAATTTGGAATTACACCTTCATACAATGCTTCCTTGGAGATGGAAGCTAGATCTTCAAAAACTAAAAACTAAAAAATGAAGCTTGCCTAAAGACAATTGAAAGCTTCTCTAAAAAATATTTCGGAATTTGAAAAGTTTCTAAAATCTAAGGAAAATGGAAAGGATTTGCACTTGGAGAGCTTTGCTTGAAGTTTTCTTTCTTGCTTTGGATGCTAAAAAACTTGCCTTCATTGTGAGAGGGATCCCCCCTTTTTATAGATTTTTCTAAGGATTTTTTAGGAATTTTTTAGGTTTCTGCTATAGTAACACGTACTGCTACAGTGCCAAATAAAATCCTGCTACATTACCACTCTGCTACAGTGCCTGCCGACATCAAATTGCTACAGTACTTTCGTTTTTTTATACATATTTACAAATATATTTACATTCCACTGTTCCCAAATAAGGGGTCATTATCATCTGCTAAATGTATGGAAATATCTTGAGTCAAGAGGATGCGACTTCTCAGAGTGTATTTAGACAGGATGGCCTGCATTTCTTCTGGAGTTTTTGCTGATGCAAGCATAACTGCCATCTGGGATTTATGTGCTAGGAATTCTGACTGTCAAAAACTCTTTCTAATCCTGTTTTCTCAAATTCTCAAATTTCATTGTCACAAGAATCTTTAAAACCTTCCTCAGACTTTTTCATAAAACCTCAATGGCAAAATATCATAAATGTTGAAAGAGTTTTCCATGAAAAAGATCATTTTCAAACCCTCCAGAAATACTTTGGGAAAAGGATGGTTTTACAAACCTTGGGAAACCACCAAAACTCCTCAATACTATCAAGCCATTCTTGAAATTACAGATTATGTCACTTACAAACACTTCTTTCTCCACGAAACACATGAACATCCCCCGTATTCTACTTGTAAAATTTCCAAAGTCATTGCTCCAGCAGAATGGGAACATAACCTTTCCAAATCCCTTTATTTTCCAGAAGAATTTAAAACAAGTAATTTCTTCAAAACCCCTTTCAATTATTGGAATTATCATCAAGCCTGGTACAATTCCTTTCTTATACAAAATCAAAAACAAAAACACACACAGCTTTTTTATTTTGATAATAGAGAATGCAACACCAAACAATTCCCAGCATGGTGGGCTTCATGGTGGGATTGTTTCGGATCATCACCTGAAATCCTGAAACCCTTTGTTCAAAATTCCTTCAACATTTTCAAAACCCAGTACAAACCCTTACCGGAAGAACAAAAATTCCTGCCACTATCCCTGTTTTGTTCAAAATTCTATCTTCCATGGGTTCTTTCATGGACAGTTGAATATACTAATCACAAAACTCCAGGTGATCCAACGATTTATTGAGAATAAAATGGTGGGACAAGTTCAATATTTCCACCTAGCCTTTCTTCGAAAAAGAACGTCCAAAACTGAATTAAAAGTCAAGACAATACTCCTCCTTGTTTTTTAATTTCTTTGATTAAATTAGTATGTTCTTCAGACCACGGAGCATGATTTTTCTTAAGTCTATCATGTAATGGTTTTGCCATTCTATTGATATTTGGGTAAAAATCTAAGACATAATTTAGACTACCTAAAAACCTTTGTAATTGAGTTTTATCAAGGATTTTATCAGGGAATTTATTAGTGAATTGTAAAGATCTTTCAATAGGAGTAATAGTACCCTGGAATATATAATGTCCTAAGAATCTGATTTTGGTTTGGAATAGACTCATTTTAGATTTGGAGACTACTAAACCATTTTGTTTTACAATATAAAGAAATATTTTTAAATGTTTAAAATGTTCTTCTAAAAAAATTGAAAATATTAGTACATCGTCAATATAAACAATACAGAATTTAGAATAATCATTGAAAATTTCATTCATGATTCTTTGGAATTCAGAAGGAGCATTTTTTAATCCAAATGGCATTACATTCCATTCGTATTGTCCAAAAGGGACTGTAAATGCAGTTTTATATCTATCTTTTTCAGAAATTTGAATTTGCCAAAAACCTGATTTCATATCAAATTTAGAGAATATAATTGAAGAATGAAGTTTTTGTAATAAATCTTTTTTGTTAGGAATTGGATATCTAATCCATCTCAAAGTTGTGTTTAAGGGTTTATAATTAATTACTAATCTAGGAGTTCCTCTTTCTATTTCAGAATTTTTGTTAACATAAAAAGCTGCACAACTCCATGGGGACCTGGATTTAGAAATTAATTTTTTATCCATTAAATCTTTTATTTCTAATTTACAATGTTCTTCTAATTCATGATTCATTTGATTTGGTCTGGCTTTTGTTGGGATTTCTCTTTCATTAAAATTTTCTTCATAAGGTAGATCAACAACATGTTGTTTTCTATTCCAAAAGGCATTTGGAAGCTTAGCACAAATTTCTTTTTCAAATAAATTTTGGAGTTTAAAATTTTTTTCTTTTACCTCAGGTGTTTCTAATTGTTTTTCTATTCTTTTAAATGAAATATCATTTTTAATATTTTGTAAATGAAAACTCTTTTCTTGTATGAGATTGTTAATGGTATTTTTATTAATCGAATAAGCTTTTATCATATTAAGATTTCTAGTTTTAGGTTTTTCAAGAAAATCAAAGTGTAATTTTTTATGATTAGTTTTAAAAGAGATAGCATTTTCACCAACGGTTATGGCGTTATGAGATTTATAAAAGGTGTTCCTAAAATAACTGTATGATGTATATCATTAATAAGAATAAATAAAGATTTTAAAGAGATTCCATTATTTATAATTGAAGCTTCTGCTTTGGAATTGACACTAAGTATTGAATTGTTCGCTGCTGAAAGTCTTTCATTAGTCTCTTTTGGAATTTTCTTGGAACTATATCGGATTTTATACAATTTAAATCTGCACTTGTATCAAATAAAGCAACCGTATCTATTTTAAATTTTTCTGAGAATCTGAGAGTTATTTTTATCATGTATTTTCTTGAAGTTATATCTCTTAGAACAAATAAAAAATCATCTGGAATTTTTTCAATATTATCTATGTTCCTTAGTTCAGTATTTTCATTAACTTCGTCATTTTCAGTACTCTCATCGTTTTCTAATTTTTCTATCATATATTTTATAGCATCAGAATCTTGTTTTTGTTTTTCTTTTAATTCTTTTAATTCAATTTTTACTACTTTCATTTCTTTTTGTAAATCTTGAATGGTTACATCCTTGTTTTTAACTCCTTTTGTCTTTCCAAGAATATTGGTTAAATCATAGGTATTTTTAGAAGTACTTGGTAAAATAGCATTTTTATTTTCTCTTTCTTTTTTATTGTCAAAAGAATTTAATATTTTGTCAAGATAATCTTTTTGAAGATCTGGATCATTAATATTTTTTAGTATTTCAAGATGGAATTGTTGTTCTTTAGTAAGAACACTAACATATTTTTCAGATTCATTATCAGAATTTGGATTAGAAGAGATCATTTCATCTGATTGAAGGGATTTACGATTCTTTTTAGATCTTGAAGAGAAATTTTCAAGTTCTGAATCAGGATTTGACTAAGAGGACTCTACTAGAGATTTGTAATTTTATTCATAATTTCATCTTCTAATTGTAATTCTTGTATTCTTTTATTTAATTTACAAAAATTAGCAGTGTGACCTTTTTTTATGACATTTCCAACATTCAACGTTTTTCAACCATTCTTTGGAATTTTGATTATTATGATTATTGGATCTTGAATTTCTTGGATTCTTGTAATAATCTTCTTTAGAAAATTGTCTTTTCTTATGGAATTTTCTACGAGATTTATGACGTTCTTTGTGGAATTTGTAATATTCTTTATTAGATTCTTTATAGGATTTATGACAAGTACCTGAGCAACCTGGAGATGATTTATTGGGATCAATATCAAATTGTTGACAGAAAGTACCTAACTCTAATTTGGTTTTCTTTAGTTCCCATTTCAAATGTTTTTGGAGTTTTAAGTCTTGGCATATTCTTAATCCTTCCTGTTGAGTTAGACTAACTAATTGGCCATAAGTGTATTCATCATAAGGTATTATTTGTTTTCCACTAGTTTCTCTAATTTTATTTCTAACTTTTTCTCCTAAGAGAGTTGGTAATCCTGCAAGGAATTTTTCTTTCCAAAACGGCTGATTAGAATCTTCTCTAAGCATTATTCTAGTTAGAAAAGTATTTTTATAATATTGAAAATCACTAAGTTTTCTACACCTAAGATTAGCAAGTAATTCAACATTTTTATCTTTTAAATGTGAGGGATCTCCTATGAAATGTAACGAAATTGTAAGAATTAACCTAGCAACATCATCTTGTTGAGGGTTTCCTTCATCATCTAAAATTGGTATATCATCTTCATCAGTTTTAATAGCATCTATAATTTCTTCTTGTTGTTGACTCGTGAGATAATAATCCTACCATCCTTTTAACTGACCTGAGAACCATGCTATAAGAATTTCAGCTATGGTTTTATCATGGGTTCCATTTTGTGTTTTATAAGCATTCGCTGCCATGGTCATTTGTTGAAGCATACTAATAATTTCATACTCTGTTTTTCCATCAATGTTCCAATCATAAACAGAAGAGGTATTAAAACGGGATTGAGATAATGGTTTTACAGTATTTAAATCTGGAGAAGGAACTATTTGTAAATTTTGTGGTTGGTTCCAAACAAGTTTATTAATTTTTTGAGTAGGTTTTTGAAATTGTTCTAATGCATCACTTAAATCAGAATCTTGGCTAATAGTATTTATTTTAAGATCTGAAGTTGGAGTATCAGGAGCAATTGGCACAAATGATTGGCTAGAGCTACTAGTCATAGGACCTATTTTACTAAATTGATCTTGTATAACTTTAATAAATTTAGATTTATTATCTTGCATATTTTTAAGCCTATTTTTAGAAATTTGATAAGGTTTAAAAATTGGATTTTTAAGTTTATTATCTGAGGAATCTATAGTTATAGAAGGTTGTTTTTGAATATGTCTTTCTAATCTGTCAAGTTGTTTTCCTATGGTATTTAAATTGGTATTAGTATAATTATTTTGTACAACTATATTTTTTATATTTGTTTTATCACTGTCTCCTGGAGTTTTAATAGGAATAACATCAATTTGCTGATTTAGAATATTAAGTTTTATACCTTGTAAAGGAGGATGATTTGATTGAATTTTTCTAAAATCACTTATGGTTTCCCATTATGGTATTTTATTTCAAATGGTAACAGCCTAACAGGATTAACAGATTTATTAAAAGGGAAATCAATTGAATTTTCAGAAGCATATAATTCAAACCAATCAAAGAATAAAATATGGATTTTATGTTCATTTATAAATTCATAGAATTTTGCTTGGATTTATTTTCTAATTTTTAAAAAGTTTTTGAAAAACCACAATCTTTTTTCTAAATTATTTTCAGAATAAAAATCATCATGGAAGAATTTTTTATCAACTTGGAATTCTTTTTCTATGACATTTAATTCATTAATTGATTCAAAAGGTTTTGAAAGTTGAATATCTCTTTCTTTAGTTTTAATAGTAAAATCAGTTTTAAAATAAAGGAATATGGAATTTTTATAAATTTGTTTTTTAGTAACTTTGGGAATTTTCCTATTATCAATCGATCTATTAAAATCTTCTATAATAATTTCTTCACTATTTATTATCTTCCTGGGATCTTTAGAAGAACTAGAACCAGAGTTTGAAGAAGTAGATCTATGGAATATTGACTCCATTTTTTGTAAAATTTTTGTTTTTAAAACCTGAATCCTTACTACAATCCTGAGCAATTCAGTGGATTTACGACCTACACTCGAGGACTTACAACCTAGTCTCAGGCAAAAACACTTCGCAAGAATAAAAGTTTTTTGACTCAAATTTTACAGATCTGGAAACAAAATACAATAAATCTATATATATATATATATATATATATGTGTGTGTGTGTGTGTGTGTGTGTTTGTGTATTTTTAACATTACGATACTTAAAAATTATAAATGTAAAATATTTTCTCTTATTATTATTATTATTTATTATTATTATTAAAATAACTTTAAACATGTCTTTATAGCTTTTTATTTTTATCTGATTTATATATATATATATTTCGTTCATAAAAATTTAAAAAATGTTAGTAAAATATTTTAATATTGATACATGTATTTTTATTCTATAAATTATTAATATATGTAGATTTATAACATTTATATTTTTAATATATGAATAATTATATCTTTTCTTTTTACCTTTTTTTTTTACCTTTTCTTTCATTTTTTTACTAGCCAAATAAAGTTACAGGACTATTTTTGCTTTGATGTTGACCAAATATTTTGACTGAAATGGAATGGGTCCACCTCAGCATTTATATGAGCCACGTGCCCTTCATGTGCAAGAGAGTTGCCGATTTTTGAACTCCGGTGACGGACAGGACCAAAATCGCGATAAATTTTAAGTTATAGGGCGAAATTTGCAAATTGCAAAACGAACAGACTAAAACCGCTTAGCACCTAAAGTTACTGGGACCATTTTTGCATTTTCCCCGCTGCTATTAATCGCTATTAATTATAGACTGTCCTAGGTTTCAACTATCTTCAAATAATATTGGCCTTAAAAATATATTTTTGTCTTAGAAGATAAAATATAAGTTTAATTCCAAAAAAGTCCAAGTTCTATAATTTCTTAGAAGTCTTTTAGGAGAATATCTTAGATATTATTTGAATTAAGTTTGTAGAAAGTAGAAATTTATAGGAAACTAGATAGTTTTGAAGATAATTCTAGTGGATGATTTATAGTTATTAGATCAAATAAATCATAGCTATTGGTTAAGAAATTGTCTTACTATAAATAGGAGTGTCTTGTTCATTTTGTACCAAAACAAAAATGTCAGAACAACCAATAGAAATAAGTATTCTTCCACCACAATCTCTCTTTAACAGTTGAAAGTATATATGGTAGGTATTCACATTATCTTGATCAATGGTATATATATAGTTATTATCTTAATAATCATTATGAAATGAAATTTCTTTATGCATAGTTCTAAAATTCTAATGTATCCCAATTTCTATAATGTTTATTTATGTGTTAATAATTATTTCAATTTTATTTTAATTCACAATCATTTCAATGTTGGGTCATAATCATAAAGTAATTTCTAAATAATTTTATGAGATATCTTTTCATTTCAACATGTAGTTTTTTGAATGGATAAATATGTCAATGGTGCATCATAGTCATAACTAAATTTCTAAATAATTTTATGGATGAATACAAAAATAATTAATATATGACCTTACAGTTAAAGTAAAAATGTAAAATAATTGTTCAACTGTAAAAACATGAATTATTTTGATATTATTTTTATATGACTTGTATTTATAATGATTTTTAAATTATATAAAAATAATTAAGAATAATTATTATTAGTTAATATAATCAATTGAAACATAAACCAACGGTAATTAATTTATAATATTTAGTATATTATTATGTGAACATTACTAGTTATTATATTTAGACTATATAAAATTCTTTAGTATTTTATGTTATATTAGATTATAATTTAACATAAATAAAAAATTATTATATACTAAAAATAAATAAATTATTATTTACATATAATTAGTATATTTACATAAAATTAATATTTTTTAATTATTTATATAATATTCAAATTATACCTATTGATTGATTTCTTAAATATTATAAAATATGTAAGAATGAGTATTATTCACCAAGTGTTATACTTATACAAAATATTGACTTAAACAGTATGAAATATTTAACAGCGCTTCAAAATTTACACCGTAGACCAAAATTATTTTTCAGTTATTTTTTCTTTTACGTACGAGTATAATACTATGAGTATAATACGCGTTTTAACTGACAGAGCTATGCAAGTTCCATGTAATTTCTTTTTTTTAATTATGTGTTGTACTCATTATTATGTAATCGCGCTTTCATTCCGTAATATATCACAGTCAGTTATCCAAAAAATTGTGTATTTATTTAATATTTAAAATTAATTTTCAAAATTATGAAAAAAAAGAAAAATAGGAAGTAAGCGCCAGTCAAACTAGCGTCAGAACCAAAAAAAAAAAAAAAAACTGCAATAGGCGCCAATTGTAATAGATCCTACACATAATATATCAAAACTTCTTCAACCCACCCCAATCTTACAAAAGTTTGGGGCATACCCTGTTTCGCAAATAAGTTTGTGGCAAATGACACAAACCGTCAAATAAGTCAGTATAATACGAGTTTTAACTGACAGACCTATAGCCAGTTCTCAGAGTTCATCATCATGCAAAAACCCAACTTTTTAGTCGTATGCATATCCTCTAGAGTCTCATACTAACTCTAATACTCGCTCGATATATCTTTCGCACCAAAGTAAGGGTTATTTCATTTTTCGCACAAGGGTTTTTCTACTCTCTATACGTGGTGCGTGTGTTTTTTGTGTTTTCTAAAGGTTTGGGGACGAGTTGGTGTATCATATTCAATCCTACAGACAACTTTTTTTTTTCTCCTTCAGTTTGATTTTAATTTCCTTGAGTTTGATTCTTGTTTTGGTTATTTCTCTTTCAGAGCAGACGAGTTTGTTATTTTCTTTTCCTGAAGTTTCCAATGGAGTTGAAAGAAAAGGATGGTTGGGTTCCATTGACGCCAGCACAATCTATTCCACCCAGATGTGAAATTAAATCCACAGGTAAACACTTAAATCATTATGGGATCTCTGTTTTTAAAAACATCAAATTTGGGGAAAATTGGGGTATGAGAAAATAGAGAGTTGTACTTGTGGTTAAGAATTTTGGATTTCTGGAGGATTTTGTTTTAGGGATTTTTTTTTCCAGAAAACAACGATGGTGTTTTTTTAAAAAAAACAAAAATTGGTTTTATTGTTTTTGAGAATCCAGGAAGCAGCAGTTTTGGGTATTTGGAGTTACCGTAATGTGTGGCATGTCAGATACAATTAGGGGTATAAACGAGTCGGGTCGAGCCGAACATAGTACTGTTCAAGCTTGTTTGGATTTTAATGAAGCTTAAAAAATTGTGTTTGAGCTAGGTTCGATTAATAATCGAATCGAGTTTTAGTCGAGCTAAACATGAATCGAGCTCAAGTAGTTTGATGTTTTTACACATATTTTATTCTTCTTTTACTAATTGGATTGAGTTCGAGCCAAACTTTATATCTTATCCAACCGAAAAATAGGTTCAAACTTGGTTCATTATGTTAATGAACCGAGATTAAACGAGTTTTTATCGATAAATCTCGAATTGAGTATCGAGTAGTTTGGTTCGTATTTCAGCCGACACTAGATACAATGTGTGTGTGTGTGTGTATTTTCTTTTTCTTTTTCTTAATCTGAAACTGGGGACTATTGATGATGAGTTCCCACATAAATATACTTCCCTGCTTGCTAGCTCCATAAATAATATACTGGTTTAACACAAGATAAAACTCTTGTTGAGGTGGGAAATTAGAAATATTTGTTATTTTGGTTTCAAAGATCAAAATTTGATTAGAACTGACCTCATTATCGCCACTTAATTTGATGCTATTAAGTGAACCAGTTGAATTTTCTTTAAGCCATCCTTTTACTCAATATCTGTTATGTTTTATACAATTTTGGCATGAAAGTTCTATAACCTACTGTTTTGTTAATATTTTTATAATCTCTTAGGTGACGCATTTGGCAATATTAAATTTTCACAAATTATGTTCCATCAATTCATCAGCACATGGACATATCATTCCAATAATTCACTAGTTAAGTGTATACTGCTACATGCTCTGGAATGGCTGTTTCCCACTGCAAGTTAAGTTAAATCGCAACAAGTTATGGTGTAGTTGTTTTAAATACTACAGCAATTTAAGTTGTTTTTATAGGAATTATATGTATATCGAGAGGTCTTTTTTGTTAATAAACAGAGGACATTAATAACAAGTTGTCGTATAAAAGCCTTGGTTAATTAAGCCTAAATCAGTTTCTACTCGCTATATCTAATGGACTTTAAAATATTCCTTTGTTTCTGTGCTTGGTCTCTGTTTGCATATATTCAACTTGCTGCAAGTCATATATGTTTAAGTTGGACATGGTTATGACATTGACTAAACTTGTAGAGAAGAAGTGCTTCTTTAATGTGAAACACTTCCTTTTTTGATGCACAGACAATAGGCCACATGAAGAAACCGTTGAGGCGAAATCTTCAAATGAGCCGAAGATTCGAACTCCCAAAAAGAGAGTGCCAGTGAAAAGATTGAGAATGAAAAGGCATAGACCAAAGGTCTATGATGAAATGAAAGCTGTGAAGCCTTTAACCCCTAAACCCCAAACTCCAAAGCGTGCTAAACACACGACAAAGATAACGCTCGAGCTAAACGAGCGAAAAAGATAGCCCCAAAACCATAGTCGAGCCCTCGAAAGAAACCATAGTAGAGCCTTCGAAAGAAGTTGATAAGGAACTTGGTGATTATAATACAAATTCTTGCAGAAAGAAACTTGATTTCGATAGTGAGAGTAAACCAAATTTGGAACCAAAGAACTTGCTAGTCTATCGAAGAAGAATATTCAAATGTCTGAAAAATAGCAGAAAGCTAGGTCCGAATTGGACCTTATTCAAGAAAGCACGGATGATACGACAGAGGGCAACTGAGTTTGCTAAGTTCATTGGAATGTTTAGTATCATCCCAAGTACTAAGAAACAGAGAAAAGCCATTATGAATGGATACCCGAAGCTGAACCAGGCACTAAGCCGAAAGCAGAATCCCGTGCGGACATGTGTATCTGGAAAAAGATTACTGAAGATGTTGAACATCCAACACCCATGAAATTTACATGGAGCTCGAAAAAGAAAAGATCTAACATATCCACTCGTAGACGAGACTTATCCTCCTTTGTTGATGATATTTCTAAGATCGAGGTGTCAGAGACTTTTCTTTTGAAAGCCTCTACTATCAGAACCAGAACTCGAGATCGAGATGAAGTTCTCCATATGGAGACGAATGAATCTCCTCAGTGTCCGGAAATGGTTGGAGTTGAAATGGATGTCCCAGAACACAATTCAAAAACTGACATGCTCCCGGAGTCAGATCTAAAAATACCGTATGTAGGCCCATCTAATGAACAAGAGAACGAGAATGAGAATGTCTCGACAAGCCAAGACTGCGAGCCAAAAGCCCATGGTTTTATTTCAGACGATGCCTTTATGGAAGCTCTGGTTGATTTTGTTAGTCAAAGTATTAAGGGTCTACATATTGATGACAAGTTTAACCAACTTGTTGTGCGGGATTCACTCTTTAATTCTAAAGAAAAGCTTGATTCTAACGAAAAGCTTGATCCGTCCAAGAAACCAAAAGTTGATCTCGATCCGGAGACAATTAGGGTTTGGAATCTCCTGATGGAAAAGGAAAGTGGAAAGAGTGGGAATGAAGATACTGATAAAGAAGATGACGAGAAAGCAAAATATTGGAAGAAAGAGAGGGAATTATTTGAAGGACGAATGGACGAACTTATTGCCTGCTTGCATCTTATTCAAGGTATTTTTCATATTTACCATTGCATTTTTAAGATTTAAAATGCATTTTATACTATCAAGTTGCAATTGTTTTGGGTGGTCAGTTTTCTGTCATGATTATAAATAAGTTAAATTCTGATTTATTAATGATCTAATTTCACATTGGATAAACCTTTTAGTAATTAAATCACGATAGCAATATTTGATGGGCCATGGAGAACAATGGAACCATAAATTTGGATATGTATTAATGACCCTTTCAGATTTTAAGACTGTTGAGGGAACCCTGAAGAAATTTTCTGTGCTTTTGCCTGTTTAGAAGCGTTTCTGATTTAGCATTTTTGAGAATTTTTTACAGATGAATTAAAGAAGTATTACTTTCATAAAATGAACAGCTTTTTTTTTTTTTTTACCAAGATACTAGGTATAAGAAATTTTAATGTTACAGGTACCTATAGTAGGTGGGTGTACTTAGGGTTTTTGGGTGTGTGAATAGTGCCCTTAAGTCAAATTTTTGTTCATTGGACCGAATTTATGCATGTTTCATGTTTGTGAGCACTTATAGAAGAGTCCGTTTAGAAAATGGACTTCTCTAGAATAGACTTTTCAAAAAGCCTCCAATTCTCACTTA
This sequence comes from Rehmannia glutinosa, assembly GCA_016081115.2. NCBI lineage: Eukaryota > Viridiplantae > Streptophyta > Magnoliopsida > Lamiales > Orobanchaceae > Rehmannia > Rehmannia glutinosa. Next base: position 77,871 of record JABTTQ020003388.1, on the reverse strand, counting down.
CTTCTCTAGAATGGACTTTTTAGAGGATTGACTTTTCCAAAAGTTCATTCTAAATTAACCGCCAAACTTGAATTATTATTGAAATGAACTTTTAGATCTAAAAGTTCATTTTTCAAAAGTGCTCCAAAACAACAACTTAATTTGCAAATAAGTCAAATGTTTGTTTAATGGCTTGAATTTAATTTGCAAATTAAATAAGTGGAGTAGTGTTCAAGTTAAATTTGTTTTATTTTTATACTTTTATTTCTTTTCTTTCGATAGATTATTGTTTTAATTCTTAATATTGTATAGTCTAACATTTTACTAACAACGAGCTGTTCTGTTTTTTTTGGGGCGTGAATTGGGTACTTGATGAACGAACCTTGTCGAAATTTTATTTTTATTTTCATCTAGGATGTGCATTTTACTTATATTAATTGGTTTCCTTAACATTAATTGAAACACAATAATATGGTAAACTATTTAACTTTGTTAAACATTATGACAACAAATTCTAACAAAGACAATGCAAAAAACATGCAGAAAAATAATTAAATAGACTAATCAATGACTCAAAAGCTTGAGAGCCTTAGCTAAAGTCCCTTTAAAGTTTAAACCGATGAATATCAATCGTGACATTCTGATTATCCAAGTAAATCGTACCAAGTCATTATTTTCAAAGGGTCATAATGGCCTTTGCCAAGTAGTTTATCTATGCAACTAACTTAATGTTCAATGCCACAGTGTTTAGAGGCAGGCATGTGATGGAAAGAGATAATTAAACTTGCTGGAGGCAAAGTTGGTGGTAGAGAATTTGTTTTCTATTACTCTAAGTTGACACTAATCCTAGATTAGTACATGACGTCACTTTATGTGGTTCTATCTTTAACGAAATTTATTTAAATGTTGTCTTTTTTTCTTCTTTGTTCAAGTTTCTATAATACATGATCAATTATAGGATTTTTCTTGGGTCATGAGCATTCATTATTAGCAACCAAAACAACAACAATTTTGATGTATCATAGGCTATTAGCGTACAAGTAGTTTAAATAACCAGTTCCTACCATATATTAGAGCACTAGCATTTTCTCATTATAAATGAAAATTTTGTAGTTATCAATAATCATTGTCTAATTGCACCCCTTGGCCAGTATTAGAATTGTTTGAAATCCATGTATTTATTATTGAAATGTCAAATTCGTAGGGGACAAGCGGTTCTCACCATGGAAAGGTTCAGTGGTCGACTCGGTAGTTGGAGTTTTTCTGACTCAAAATGTTAGTGATCATCTCTCAAGGTAAATTGGGCAAATGAATATATATTTATCGTCTTTCCTGGAAAGCTGTATTAATATTATTTTTATAATAATTATTTTTTATTGAAAGAATTTTTTTAATAATAATTATTATTATAATTTGTTTTTGGAAAGCTGTATTAATATTATTTTTATAATAATTATTTTTTATTGAAAGGATTTTTATAATAATAATTATTATTATTATTATAATTTGTTTATATATATTTTTTTTAAACTTTTTTTTCCTTTTGATTTGCAGTAATGCCTTTATGTCTCTAGCAGCAAAATATCCACTTCCATCTGTGAATGTGAATGGGCATAACCAATTGAAAATAGTTGAACCACTATCTGGCGAGTGCGATCAAATGGAAAAGGCTCAAATTGATGAACCACCATTTCGCGAGTCCGATCAATTGTTACCGATGGAAAAGGCTCAGATTGGGGTCGACCCCGTGGATGGAAATAAAACTTCTACAACAATAAGAAAAAAAGGAAAACTTAAGGACAAACAAGAATTAACAAATTGGGATGAACTAAGGGTAAAATATTCCCAAAGTATATCAAAAGACAGAACAGACCGCACCAAAGATTCTGTTAACTGGGAAGCAGTTCGACAAACATCGGTTCGTGAGCTGGCTAAAGTGATCTTGGAAAGGGGCATGAACAATTTACTTGCTCAAAGAATCAAGGTGATTATTTTTTTTTGAATTGTTTTAATCATTGTTGGTTCTAGAAATCATTCTTTCACTCACATTTTGCAGGATTTTCTCGATCGATTAGTGAGAGATCATGGTAGTATTGACCTAGAGTGGCTAAGAGATGTTCCACCGGATAAAGCAAAGTAAGTATGACATGAATAGCTTAATTAATGATCCGAAACATTTTTACCCTACTACAATTTTAACATATGTAAGCTAAGTATCAAGTAGGAGGTCACTGATTTTAATGTAGTTAATATACCCTTGAGGCAAGTTACAAAAAAATTTCTTTTAGAATCACAAATATCCTATTCATATTTATTCTTATTTGACAAATTGCACCCTCAAGAGGATATTTGATAAGTAAAAACAAACCTCATGACGATGTTTATAATACCATAAGGGGTATTTGTAATTTGAAAGATAACCTATTTTATTTTTGTTACGTGTTAAATTCAGTTAGTTCTTTCTAATAATTCCATTACTTTTTAGGGAATACTTATTGAGCATATCTGGCCTTGGCTTGAAAAGTGTCGAGTGCGTGAGGCTTTTGACACTTCACCATCGTGCCTTCCCAGTAAGTTTTTTGTTGTACATATTTATTAAGTTATTATTAAGCTAATTGATTATAACTCCTTGGGCATTATGAATGTCTTCTTGTCTCTTGTCCCCTTAGGTTGACGTGAACATATCTCGTGTTTTGGTGCGTTATGGATGGGTCCCTCTGCAAACGCTGCCTGAGGATATTCTGATACACCTTTTGAATGAGTAATTATTTAAGCAAACACTACTTAGTCATTTTCTTATGGAAATTTCATGTCAAATGATTCTTCTGTAGGTACCCGGAATTAGATAGTGTCCAGAAGTTCCTTTGGCCACGTGTAGAACATATCAAACAGCGAAAATTGTAAGTTAAGAAAACAACTATATTCTGGATTTGTCTATTATGAAATAGATATCATAGCATTAAAAATACACATGCATGCCATTTTCAAGTTACTTATCCCATTACTGATTATTATTACCTTTGATAGGTATCAAGCCCATTACCATCTTATACTTTTTGGAAAGGTCAGATTTATTAACTACAAATGGATCTACATTTTTTTTTTCTTAATTGCTCATTATGTCTGAAAAGAAACAATGATACGGTAACGTATCTTTTTATGATGCAGACAATATGTACAAAGAGTCGACCGAACTGTAAAGCATGCCCACTAAGAGCAAAATGCAGGCACTATGCTAGTATGTGTGCAAGGTATGCATCATATCTTCCGCTCATTTTTATGCAAAAAAAAAAAAAAACATATTTCGTATATAGTTTTGGATTAATTCACTAGGTCTGAACGAATATACTCGGGGTTTTTTGTTTGTGTTCACATTAGAATCTATGTTGTGCTATCTTTTAAAGTAATTTGATCATATTGTGAAAGATAATAAGTTTTTAGTTCAAAAACCAAAAGCATAAATGCTGGATCTAATGTATAATTGCTGAAAAGAAAAAATAAATATATCTAAAAAGGCATAGCAATAGGTTTAAAGAATTTATGCTTATATTTTTTTCTGTTTAATTTGAGAATAATTAGTAACATATATAAACTACATTGTTAATATAGTGCTAATCGCCTTCCTAATGGTTCTCGTGGGGAAAACATGCCGACTAAGTCTTCAGTTTCATCTGGTCAAAACTCGATGATGAACACAACTCCATCAATGCCCTTTAATGTTGATGACGATTTTCCAAAAGCTAGGAATAATTCTCGGGATTGTGAGCCGATTATAGAATTTCCAGCATCCCCAATGCATGAGTCCACAGAAATAGTGGATGCATGTGCACAAACGTTAGACATTGAGGATTTAGGCTCTGAGGATGAAATGCCAACAACTGAACTTAATGACAAAGAGTTGATAAAAACTCTGATAAGTTATATGGATAGAGAAGATGATTCGTCAAAAGCATTGGTTGCTTTAGGCCCTGAAGTCGCAGAACATTACAGGCCTAAAATCAAGCATATGGAACGATTAAGGACAGAACACCATGTGTAAGTATACATTATTCTTTGTAGAATTATATTATGTTATTTTTTTGACATTAATTATCTTTTTCTATTTTATTACAGTTATGAGCTCCCAGATTCACATCCTCTTTTGACAGTGGTTAACATTTTCCCTATCCTTATCTATTCATATAGATTGCAGTGTATGTTTTAGAATTCTCTTAATTCATACCAATTTCATTCATTTTTTTTATATTGTGTGCGGCAGTTCGAAAAACGAGAACCTGATGATCCATGTCCATATCTTCTTGCCATATGGATGACAGGTACATAAGCTCTATGCAAGATGCATTTAGGACGTGTGCAATCTATGTCATTCTAATTTGGGTATTATTCATTTTGCATTAATGGTAAAGGCTAATTAAAAAACCTCTAAGGTTTGGGCTAATTACAAAAAACCCCAGTGATGTTTCAAAATTACGAAAAAACCCTTAGGTTTTGTTTTGTTTTAAGTTTAAGGGGTAACTATAATATTCTTATAAATACCAGGGGGATGTGAATGTATTTTACTTATAAAAGGGGAAATTGTAAGGCGAAGTTAAACCTCATTGGGTGTTTTGTAATTTTCAAAAACCTTTTGAGTTTTTTTATTATTTAGCCTGAACTTCAGTTTTTTTGTTTTTTTAATTACCCCTAATTGTAAGGTAATGTTCGCAGTGTTGTGTCTTTATTTCTTCGTGACATAAACTGTCTTTCCTTGTATCCATAAGTGCCATCAACTTCATTCAATTTTGGATATATTATTCAGTTTGTATTACTTGCAATGTTTACTTCTTTTTTTTGGCTTGTAATTTCTACCATGACATAATATAAAAACTCTATTTTCCTTGTATCCACAAGCAAAAATGTCTCAGTCAATCAATTTCATTCAAATTTACATATTATTCATTTCCTAATCTTTTAAAAAAATTTTTTGTGATTTATCACAGATGAATTCACAAATTCTTCCCCAGAATCAGAAAACCCGAACAAGTGCCAGGACTCAACAACATGCGATACGCGTACATGTTCAGCAGAAACAACAAAAAACCAAAATGACCGGATAGTTCAAGGAACAATTTTGGTGAAGAAAACTATAAAACTTATTTCATGTTGTAGAATTTGCATATGCATTATTGAAAAATATATATCTAATCACATATGTGCAGTTACCTTGCCGAACAGCTAATAGAGGATCATTTCCACTAAACGGGACGTACTTTCAAGTCAACGAGGTATAGTTGAAAATTCTCATTCTTTCACAAGGGTCATTTTATTTTAATTTTTTTTTGTTGGTAATACCTATTTTAAGTACTCTATGCTTTCATGTAGGTGTTTGCCGATGATGAATCTAGTCAACAACCAATAGATGTCCCCAGAGAATGGGTTTGGAATCTACGGAGAAGAGCATTATATTGTGGAACATCAGTGTCATCGATTTGTAAAGGTAAAAAAAATACATTTTTTGTTGGGTGTAAAAATTTAACAATTATGATGACATACTCAAGTACCCTTAATAGTATAGATGAGTAGAGAAGTCATTGAGAATTGTTGCCATGTGTTGCTCAAAACTTGAAAACTCTACAAAATATTACTAAAGAGGATCAGCTAGAGGATCACATCAATTGTTATAATCAAAATGTGGGATTTATATTAAGGGATAATTACAAAGAATACCCCTTATATTTAGCCTAGTTACAATAAAATACTATGTTTCTATATTACAAAATGCACCCGGAGTGGTATTTGTTAGGTGTAAAACTCAAGGGGTGTTTGTAACACCTTAGGAGAGTATTTATAAATTTTAAAGATAATTGAAGTTTTTTGTAATTAGGTATAGGGATAATAATTGTAATTAACTCTTTAAATTAAATAGTTGCATTCTAGGATTATTAACTCTTTACTATTGATTTGTACACTTCCTTAAGTTGTGAGCCACATAGGCCTATAGTTGTTAATGACTTATGTGGTTATCTATTTTTATTAAAAATATTCGAACATGAACTATGCAAATCAGCTCTGATTAATGAAATTGAATTTTACATCTGATGCTACAAATTTCTATATTGCAATCCAGATATGTCGATGGCTCAAATTCAGCATTGCTTCATCAAAGGTAATACTAATCAAAACTCATTCTTGCTTTCTACTTACATGTTCCAATGGAAAATAAAATCATCGGTTAATTACAAAAACTACGTTTGAGGTTTAGTTTAATTACAAAAATCCAACCATCTTTTAAAATTACAAATACTCCATTGATATTTATTTCTATTTTACAAATTGCATCGTCGTCGTGAGAGGTATTTGTTAGGTAAATACAATCCTCAAATAGGTGTTTGTAAAACTTTAATGCTGTATTTGTAATTTTAAAGGATAACTGGAGTTTTTCGTTAAAAAAAGTTTGACAGTAGAGTTTTCTGTAATTAGGCTAAACTTCAAGAGTAGTTTTTTTTTAGTTATCCCTAATTTGATTAATCTCGTTGTTTGAAAATTGCAAGAAATTCATTCAAATTTCATACAAGGAAATGAATATTTTAAATGGTCTTTTCTAGGATGATATAAGCTAAAAATATAGATTTACTTGTGATTTACTCATCATCTTTTCTTTTATATATTTTTCAGGTCTCATATGCATTAGAGGATATAACAGAATAACTAGGGGACCAAAACCACTTGCAAAGAGATTTCATTTTTGTAAAACGAGACAATTGGATAATGATTGATAAAAGTTTTTATGAAAATTCAAGTTAATGCCGATTGTTATTTTCTGTATAATTATTTATCTGTTTATGGTATACTTGCATAGTTATACAACTTAGTTTTCTTAAATGTAAATTTCTTACAAAGAAAAGGAAACGAGGGCATGACTCATTGTGAAGAACATGAACTTGTAAATGTAAATTTCTTATAAAGTCAAGACAAGGGCATGACTCACTAGTGAAAAACAAGAACACATGTTTTTCTTACAAGTTCCCGTCTTTTTTCAATTCTCATCTTCAAAGCTTATTTGTTTATATCCACCTTTCTTTTTCTTTTTATTTTATTTTATTTATTAATTCTTAGAGAAGATTTGTCATCGTCGATTATTGTGAAACACTGAGTTTCAAAGCTATCATATTTTAAATGTGTTGTTACAAGTTAAACATCATCATCTTTAGAGTTTATAAAGAGCCGAGCAACTTAGACCTTGTTTGTTTATATTTTCAAATATCCATTTCTATTTTTTAACTATTCATAAAAATAAAATCATGTTTATAAATTTCCAATTTAAATTCTCATTTTCATTTTCTATTATTCACATAAAATAGAAATCCATAATTTCAATTTTCAACCTACATTATCCTTATATCACTTGTCACTCTCTATTATCATCTTTTTGTCCAATTATACAAGTGGGACCTACCAGACTACCACTACCACTATGTCAACTTTAAATATTACTATTTGTAAATTATATTTATCTAATGATATCCACCATCTAATAAATATTACTATGTCAGTTTTAAATAGAAATTTCGGCCCGACCCGACCCAATTTTCCCCTTGGCCAGGATGGGCCCGATCCAGCCCGGACAATTTGACAGCTCTAAGCAAAATGTCTTTGGTGTATTTCTTTTATTTTTTGGGGCGCTATAAAACAATTTAATAAAATACGTGTACCTATATATAAAGACTGATGTAAAATTGTGGCCTCTCAAAAATCGGGGACCTTAGACCGTCGCCCTTAGGGCCGGACTCCTAATATCTAATCTCATGCATTTATCTTATATATCTTACAACTGCTTCTACCAAACAAAACAAAAAAATGAATTTGCTGCATTCTTTTTCAGTTTTCACTAATCTGCTACAAAATCCCTTCTTTCTCGATTAACTTTGTTGGATCCTTTTGATCTTGAGTATTCTTCGTCTTCTTCTCTTTTGAATTCGTATTTTTCTTGTTTTTGTGATTGTTAGTCTTCTCCTCGTCTTTCTATCTCTCCTCATCCTCGTACGCGTTCTTGTTTTTCTCTTTCTTTTCATGCTTCTTTTCCTATTACTTGGCTTTGGCTGGAGTGTCATGTTTCTCTATTATCTGTTTTTCACATACACCTCCTGAAAAGTAATATGGAAAAAAAATAATGCCACTTAGAAGATCAAAAAAGGGAAATTAATTTTTTTTTGGTGTTGTAACTTGGACTATTTAGAAATTTAGTCCTCTAAATAGCTACCAGAAAATTGCAATATTAGTCCCACAAGATTTAAGTGATTGCAATGTTGGTCTCATAAATTCAAAATAGTCCCACTAGAATGGTTTTGTTGCAAAATTAGTCCTACCATTAATTTTTCCGTTAATTCATTTGCAATTTCGGTGCCATCTTAATTTTCTTTGCAGTTGGGACTAAAACTGCAACTATTCATATCATATGGGATGACAAATGCAATTATCCCAAATAAAACATTAAAAATAGATAATTATAAACTAATTTATCTCCTTTGTAGTCATTTGAGTTTTTATTTAACTTCAAAATCATCATTTGGTAAAAAATCTTAAATAATCAAGATAAAATCTTAATGGATTAAAATAACTATTTTATATAATTGAGAAAAATTGTACAAATAATCATGTACGTAATTGATAGATGGTTGCAAAATATTTCGCAAAATATACAGTTTGCAAATTAGTTCTGTAATTATAATAAAACTCAATTCTGGTCATAATTTTATCCAAAAATATGTCTCGTTCATGCGATTGAAATCCATCGAAATTCCTATTTTTTAGCAAAATACGTAATTTATGGTGAAACTAGGAACAAAGTGAATTTTATATTGTTAGGGGACTATTTTGCTTTGCACGACCTTTCGATAACCTCCTTTTGTTACAAAAAACTTTGCAATTTCGTCTATTATTTGTTTTGTGATTTTTTTATTATATGTATGAGGCACACCAAATGGTCATTTATAATCTTAACGGGTCAAGTCTCGATTTGAGCAAGCATAAAAATCAATATCTTCTAACGTTCTCCTTTAAGATTGCGTGTGTATTATCTTATTTTTTAAGATATTATACTCAATGAAAAATGTAGTACAAATATACTTAGTAAATAATATATATTTGTTTTTTTTATAAATAGTACATTTACTACCATCCGAAGATCAAATGCCAATGGAATACTATAAAATAATTTCAGATTTTCCTCAAAAAAAAATAATAATAATAATTTCAGATTATTATGGGACTAAGAATTATTTTTTTTTTTGGGACCATAATTAAAAATAATGGGACTAAAATTGCATTGTCCAACTCTTATGGGACCATTACTACAATGTTTGTCCATAACTTAACGGTTGAAGATGCTCTCCGTTAGTTTTTTAACGGTCATAATACAAAAAGTGCAACCTTAGATTCTTATGGGACTATATTTGTGTAAAAATAAAATTTTGGGACAAAAAATGCAAACTATGGGATTAAAATCACAACGTCCCAAATCTTAAGGGACTAATATTGCAATTTTCTCAAATAGTTACATTTAAATTATTGTACAATATCTTTTAAAAGTTTAGACATTTAGTCCAATATCTGGCTGAAATTGTGTAATTTTATGGAAAATAGCTGACTATGACTGGTGAACTACAAACATATCAAAAATTTGGGAAATCGTTATCTATGCATCGAAATCCTCAAATTTTACATGTCAGGTTTGGTGATTTGAAATATCAATTTTGCACCAAATCACCGAAATTCCTAAAATTCTTAGATACGTTAGCAGTTCACTAGCCCTAGTCAACAATTCTGGCAAACTACACAATTTTGGTCAAAGTTGGACTAAATAACATTGAATCAAAATTTAAATGTGACTACTTAGAGGATTAAATTTCCAAATAGTCCAAGTTATAGGTAGGGCTGCAAATGAACCAAGCCGCTCGTAAGCTATTCGGAGCTCGATTCGATAAAAGCTCGTTCGAGTTCGTTTAATGAGGCTCGTTAAAATAAACGAACCAAACTCAAATTTAGAGATATCCGGTTCGTTAGCTCGTGAACAAACTCGTTAATAAGCTCGTGAATAGGCTCGATAGTAAGCTCGTATAAATTAAACTAATAATTTGAATTTAATTTTAATTTTTCATATTTTTACTTATGATAATATAAAAAAAATTCGATAGTTTTAATAAATATATTATGCGTTTTAGATATATATAATTTTATTTTTGTAATAAATTGAAGAATAATTTAATTTATAATTAATATTTACTAAACTCGTTTAGGCTCGATAAAGTTCGTGAGCCATCGATATGTTCGATAGATTCAGGCTCGAGTTCGACTCGATAATAAACGAGCCAAACTTAAACAGTCAAAAGCTCGGCTCGGCTCAGTTCGGTTCGATTGAGCCCTAGTTATAGGACTAAAAATTCTATTTTGCCATATAAAAACTATGGTGGATAATTACATAAAAACCCATGAGGTTCGGGTTAATTTCAAAAAAATCCAGAGATTTTTGGAAATTGCCAAAAAAATAAATTAAAAGCATCTTCCCCCTTCATAAGCCAAAAGATATTTAAAAAACCTATTTTATATTTAACCCTCTTAAATTTAAGACATAATCAAATATGATGGGGCTTTTTGTAATTTTGAAATATTTCTGAATTTATTTGTAATTAGTCCAAAACTTCGGGGTGTTTTTTTTTATAATTGTACCTAAGAACATATGATCATAATAAGGTAAGCATAATATAACTTGACCATAGACAAAAATTGTTGGTTATATTACTTTATGCTGTTGGGTTTTTTTTAGTGATATTGAAATAAAAGAGGGAATACCATTTAAAATAGAAAAGTAAAATCTGAAAAATACTTGCTTTAAGGATAATTTACCATGAGAAAAATGATATACCTGACTGAAACTTTCAATCTTGTGGGCTTTGATGGACTTTCTTCTGAAATTATGAAGCAAAGCTCCAAATGCATGTGACTGATTATTTATATACATAACCAAAAAACAAAGAGTGGACACCAATAAAACCAGAAATGATGGCCTTTGTAGATATGTCAATGTCCTACTTTTGTGCATTCTCAATAAATTATTTTTGGGTATTTTATCCGTTGTTTGTTATCCTTTAAGTTTCGGCATGAGCTGTTCTAGCCGCAAATATAAATTATCTATTATTTATTTATTGCCAATTCTTTGGGGGGTGGGGGGAACAGAATGTTACAAGTGCATCTACGCGTCAGCAAACGACCGGTTCAGTGCAAAACCAAACCGAACCGCAAAAAACCGAAAATCAAATTTATATTTTTCTCAAACGAAATCGAACCACAATTCTAGAAAAACGAAACCGAACCAAACCAACCATTGATTCAGTTCGGTTTTTCAGTTTGGGCTTTATTTGGGCTTTTACTTTTTTGGTAAATATATATATATATATTTTATATTTATTTGACCATTTAACAATAAAATAAATTAAAAAAGGAAATAATAATATAAAAAAATAGAAATTAATATATTCGGTTCGGTTCGGTGCAAACCGACATTTTATGGAGCAAAATCAAACCGAACCGAAAATTAATTCGTTTTTTCGTGACAAAATACTTCTCTGTTTCAGGTTTTGGAAAGTTGGACCGGTCCAACCTAGGGTCCGACCGGTCGAACAGGTGGTCGACTGGTCGAAGACCCCTTGGACCGTCCACCAAGTTTTTTCATGTTATATTTCGAAATTTCTCATTTGAGGTCAATCGGTTGACCTAAGGTTTTATCAGCAAACTATCCGTTGCACAACAGACAACTTTTCATGATTTTAAGGGATTGATTTCTAACAATTATAATCTTCATTTGATTTACAATTTTTACAAATTTCATTCTCTAAGGAGGAGCCTATGTCCTAAAATCAAATTCAAGACCTCTTCTATAAATAGATGAAGGATTGAAGCAACAAGATATAACAACACAAGCAATACAAACACAAACAAACTTCTTGTTCTTTACTCTCATATTCTTGTTGCATTTAGCCTAAGTCTTTCACTTGCACATCTTGAGTACTAGGCTTGATTTTTGATTACACTCGCGCTTCAAACTTCAAAGTTGTACACTTCATTTGAGTTGTAATCTTGAATTGTTTTCAATCATCCAAAACAAGACATCATTGTTAGTGTTCTTGTGGTAAGAGCACATTTGGGTGATTTTAGGCGTTGAAGAGTGTGGTACTCTTCATTGGTGTAAGAATATTGTGGTAATCTTCATAGGTGGTGTTGTAAGAAGAGTGAGGTGCTCTTCAAGGTAAATGTTGTAATAGTTTGGTATCTATTAATAAATCTTTTTCCTTTTTCGAAATCCATTCCGGACATAGGGGTGGTAGAGGATTAAGCCCTAGGTGAGTTGAACCTCTATAAATCATCGAGTGTTGTTTACATTCCCACACTTTCATTTTTGTTATCATTCTTACATTCGAAAAAGAGCGCAAAAATCGGAAAATCGGGATAAACTTCAAGAAATACTCTGAAAATATAGTAAAAATAATTTAAATCGATTAGGAGTATTTGGACAACATTTGGAGACATTGTTTTGGTGAAAAACTCAGTTAAATAAAATCATCAAAATTACGATAAAAATATTTATCTAACATGAAATTGATTCATATCTTAGTTCATTCCCTCTTTCGCAACAAACAAACCATATATCAATAACAAATTGATAGCATCTCTACTCAACAATTAATATCGACTCCAAATAAAAGTATATTTAATCAAGTATCAAAACCCCAAAAACATTACAATCCTCTTGATTCTACAATTATTATGTTGTGAATTCTTAAATTTGTTGTTGGAACTCATCTCTTGATTTATGAACCAACACATTAAATATGTGAATTATCTATCAAGTAATCCATAAGAATTAAGTGCAAAAAATCACAAATAGATAGAGAAAACAAGCTAATACGAAACAAACTAAATCGAATATAAAACAGATCCGTGGTCTACATCATGTCCTAGAATCAAAAGAAAATTAGTTAGACATGGACAACTTAATATTGTTATTAATATTAAGTCCAAAACTTATATTATTAAGAATATTAAGTCCAATTTTATTTCTATTTTTCTTTTTTCCTTTTTTAACTAAAATTGATAAATCGTTTTTTGAAAAAATATTCAAAAAAAATATCAAAAGAGAAAACAAAAATGGTTTTGGTTAAATCATAACTGAAACCATGGAGGAACCAAGTTCTAGTTTGGAACCAAAACCCTCGGTTCTGGTTTTGGAACTGAAATTGTGAGGCTCCAGTTTTGGTTCCACTTTCTCATTTTGGAAGAACCAAAACCGGTGGTCGCAGAATTGTGGTCACTCTTATGGACATCAGGAACACTCTATCGCATGTCGAACTATTAGGGATGGTAATGGGGCGGGTCAGGGCGGTTCGGTGAAGACCCACACACGCCTCGTGCCTAGAACGGGGCGGGATGGGGCGACTCGCCATGGGTCGCGGGGTGGGGCGACCCGTTCTGTCCCGTTTTAAATTAAATTCAATACAAATAAATAAAAAATGAGAAAAAATATTCATAATATATTATAAAATATTATTTACAAAAGTTATTATTATCAATTTATAAATGTTAGATATAACATAAGAATACATAAAAATTATATTATTAATATATAGTATATATGCAAAATATTTTTTAAAATAAAAAATCTAGGGGGTGAGTACCAGAGGGGCAGAAGTGATACCCAAACCTGGCCTGCCCGTCGTGGGTCATGGGGTGGGGCGACCCAAATGAGGTGGGTCGGGTCAGGTACCCAGGGATCGGGTCGAAATTGCTATCTCTACGAATTGTCATAATACGTACTCTGGATGGTGAAACTCTACTATGACTTAGTTTATCAGGGGACATTGATATCTCCATAGCTGAGAAATACATTATGGTCCAAGTCCCCTCGTATATGTCAATTCCATATCATATGGCTCCCAAATCCACTGAAAGACATACACATATGAATTATTGAATAAGAATATAGTGTGACTAATTTCTTGAAACAATTATATAAATACATACATGTTTTTCGGTCAATCTATGAGGCATGTCTCTAATTATTCACACATAATGGCTTATTGTGTGTGTGTGACTACAATACTACATCCATCTACATACAAAAGTGCAAACGTATCAACGCCAATTTCATCTTTAGTTTAATGACATGTATTCCGTGAGGTACATCCGTACATAACAATGTAATCTGGGACCATGCCCAATTATGACATAACATAATTATAAATTACAAATAAGTTATAGAGATACACTATGGACTCGTTTGGCATAGGGGATTGGACTGGATTAGCCTTTTCATCCCTCAAAATCCAATGTTTGCTTTTGTGATACAGGCCCGTGATTGGAAAGAGGCCCATGATAGTATCCAACTATTGACTGATAAATTATCCAGGCACTCCCCCTGTGATTAAATCATCCTGACTTTTTCGTGAATAATAAATTGAATAATTGAAAATTTGAGAAGTTTTTGGGTTTTTTTTCCAGTTACTTGATCCATTATATCTTTTTAAAAGAGGGTTATTTTGTTTTTAGGTAATTGATTCGAATAACCACGATGGGTCGCTATTTTATTTGTGGGTGTGATGCCTTTTATGTTTTTTTTTTCAATTTACTTTTGAATATGTTTTAAGGGACATGAATTTGGTGTAAAATAAGAGCTGACCGATGTTGAAGACGATGGACAAGGAGGTAAGTTTTTATCCACCAAAATCGGGTCATCCACAACTGAAGAAAAATGCTCTTCCAATAGTTGCAATGCTAAGGAACATAAGGATTTCTCTAGAATTTTGTTCAAATGGGTGGGGTAGAAGATTAAATAGGGAAAAGATATTTTTGGTCATTACATATTATTGTCTTCATTAATCAATAAAAACAAGCAGAATACTGGATACCAATCAATAAATATCTCAATCATAAATCTCAAACACTAAACAACTTTATATGTGAACAGTGCAATCATATCCTATCAATACTTTTAGTCCAATCCCATCAAAAAAACCAAATATGATCTATATATACTACTGCAAGCCCAACTATATGCACCAATCGCTCTAATGCCATGAAACCATTGCACGAACAATAGAGATACATCATTGTAGGATGAATCTGGCATCATCAAATTCTCGAGGAGTACCAGTACACATCCCCGAGCAAACTGGTCAACTACTGCCTGAGCGGTCTAATTTGAAATCTCAATGGTTCAAAGTGAGCTCTCAAAGCCATAAGCTTGATACGTGGCGCTCCTTGGAACTGTTGGAGTGTGGGAGTAAAAGTTAAATACTCTTTGAAATACAGTGCCGGCTCATCTCTAGTCCTCTCAAGGTCTTTCGCTAATATTGGTTCTCGCTTCACAAAAAGACCTAATATAATCGCGATGTCTGTAAAGTGAAAATCAATCTTCATTGTCCACATCATGCAACCCCATTAAAACCATTCATATGTTGCATTGTGCATACAACACTAGGGTGAAACTCAACATACTCTCCCACGAATGACCAGAAAGGACCTGCCCCATGTCTATAAGGGTGGTGTCAACATCTCCTCCAACTATGTTTTTCGAACTCTGTGTACTTTGAGCTGTTAATATAATACTTAGCTTAAACTCTCAATATATATTGATTTTCATCAACTCCCGTCATGGAAAGCAATATTCCCATCAAATTCTACATATTCGTCCTACTGGGAATTTTCCTAGCACCATTTATATAAAGATCATATCTCACTTTGTAACCATTTTGCACAATTTATCCTCCATAATACACGATTATTGTAAATCATATTTGAATTTGACATCCTATATATTATAATAATTTACAATTATGTTATAATTATAGTAAATTTGAACATTTATTTATATCTGAACAACAAATTTTAAAAATATTCCAACATATTTTGTAAAACTGCCAGAAAACAACAAATTGAAAATACTTATTCAGAAAAATATAGATAATGACGAAAAAAATATCGCCACCGAAAACCCATAGTTTAGGCCCATGAGTTAGATTGCTACTCATTGCAGTAGGCATTCACCTTTCGAGTTGTTGTCTCTTTCTTAAAGGTTTAAAAAAGCATCCTTCGCATTGGCTATTGACCATTTGGATTCCATACCAGTGGAAATCCTGAATGAGCCATTGGAAAGTTATCTTCCCTCGAACAACCATGTATTACCGAGTAAGAAGAGAAGATGGGGCTGCCAGAAAAATAACTACCGTCGAAAACCACCACCGCTGGAAAAATACTGCCACTGGAACTCTGTTGCTGCCGGAAATCTACCGCCCACCGGAAAATAGTTAACGCCTTTCACATAAGATTTTTCGCTGGAAAAATAGAAAAATAAGGGGAAAAAGAGGATGATAAAGAGATAAGAGGGAGTGCGCTGAAGATTTTTTAAAGGGGGGATAATGATTTAGGTAATATAAAACTAGAAAAACCAAGAAAGAATCCTCGTCTTTCTTACCCCGAATCAGAGAACATATAGATAAAATTTCGCTGGCAATTTAAGAAAGATCAACTTTGAGCTTGACAAACCACTCGGAATAATTCCTTCTCATCTCATACGCATCCTTAAGCGGCATAAAGGAATCAATATAATGAAAGTGACCACACGACTCCACAAAGTGACGGCTGGGCTCATTACTATAATATGAATCAAACTGTAGAGGTGGTTTTGGCCATTACCTTAGGTATTTCATCACCATCAAGATTAAAATAAAAATATTCACCGCTATGTAGAATGTTGATCCAATGGACGACTCCATTCCAATATATCCTGATTTGAAAATCGACGGAGTGGGATGTGAAGAGCTCTCGGCATTTTATCTATGAGCTCTATGAAATGAACCTGTCTCCGATGAATAAATCTCAAACGCATATTGGTCAAAAATCAAATGATTCAAATCTTCCAATATTTCCAAGGTACAATAACTTTGTAATGAGGAGATTTGGAAGGATCAAAGGCCAAGGTCATCCCACATATTGTCTCTGATATCCCACAACTTTCTCTTTCTAGTTCTAGAATTGTTGAAAATTTCTTGGTAGTGGGATTACATATATAATATTTCCGATTACAGTCATGGGCATCATAGAGCAACAGTCCATTGCAGGAATGAAAATTATGGTGTTCGGACGCCAAGGGTCTTCATTAAACTTTAGTTTTCTGCCTGGTTTGTTAAAAGAGAGAACATATGCATGCTGATGGACTATGTCGTAAAATTGAAAGATGAGGCCAACAACGGGATGAGGTTGCTTATTGCGCAAAAGACAGAAACTTGGGCTAAAAATGAGATAATTCCAGTGTTTGGAGACTAATTTGACGCGAATAAGTGGTTATAAGGGGAGATGTAGGAAAATCTCTGTTAAGAGATCAATAATTGAAGCAACAACTTCCACCGATGATGTTTTCGACGAATCACTGGCGGTTTTGGAGAATTTCGTATTTGGTTCCATGTCCGCAGTCTTGGCAAAAAATATGGATCGTCTAATTATATAAAATATATATAATTAAAATTGGTAATATCTTAATAACTCACCAATAAAGTTTTAAAATAAAATCAAATCTGTAATAAAATATTATCAGATTGAGTTTTCATTATCAGATAAATGTGAACTCCTCTTTCTGATGAAGTTCGGTTCCATGTTTAAAGTTGTATTTTAGAGCCGAATTGATTCCTATAAAGAATAGCCTTTTTAATCATAGTTTATCAAATCTAAATAAAATATTATTAAAGAATATTAAGCAGTTGTTTATCATAAATAATCTTTTACTCTTGCGATATACGGGGTGAATACTGTTAGGTCTCTGTTTTGTATTGTTACATGTGCATTTTTCTAATAGTTCTATGAATATCTCGTGTCATTCCCATTGGTAACCGAATATAATAAGATGGGGAATCGCTGGTTAATTCAGGGATGGGTATTCTCTACTTATCTGAAATCGAGGATTGAATTTGTACGATATTTATATCCCCGTTCTCTTTGTATTTGGATTAGATATAAAATGAGAATTCTCCGTTCTTATCTCTAGTCCCCAAATATGTATATTGCATTTGTATATTATTAATATCAATTCTATTTAATATTTTATTTTATTAATTCTAAAAATTATACCCAAATCTTTACATTTTTACTAGTACTTATTCTTTATTTTACAACTTATGGAATTATGCTATATGTGTTATTTTAAAAAAAATAGAAAGTTTAGAATTTCAAAAAATAATTAAAATATAAAGATGATTAATTTGATGATAGATCATACGATTAAACAATTAAAACAAGCTATTATAGACTATAAAAAATCTCTTTAAATATGAAATATTTGGTTGTGTGAATATGAATTGTATCAATTTATAGAACATGTTTATCTATAAGAAAGTAAAAGTTTGAAAAATATTTTAACTGCCAAATGTTGAAATTTTTTTATTACCCCAATGTTGAATATTTAAAAATTGTATTTTCAATACAATAAACAATAAAGTCAATTCAAATTCCAATATTTATTTGGGGTTTAGGAAGCTAAACAATTATCAAAATTATTAAAGGAATTAAACAATAATCTTGCTTTATATTTAACAATGCAATTTTTATAGGAAAATGAAACATTTAAAAAAATAAAAACATTTTTTTTATATATAAACACAAATATCAAAAGAAAATATCAAACAGACTAACTCATGTCTAATTTTATAAATTTCAAATTAGAAACTTGAACACGTTGATAAATATAAAAAATAATTTATATTAAATAATTTTCTATATATAAAATACTATTATTAGTATAATTTCATATTAAATAAATATTTAATTTCTTCTTACATAAATATATATAATGTTATGTATTTTATATATGTGATATATAAAATTTGGATATAAGTTTTGAGATACATTCTTCAATTAAAATAATTATTTTTAAATTGAATATGATTAATTTAAATACAATTCTATGTAATTATTAACAAATAGGCTAAATCCAAATAATAACTATACATATATAAAAAATAACCAAAAATACATTAATATTCAAATTGATGTACAATAACACGAATACATTATTTTTAAAGTACATTACAAAATATATCTTATATTTTTATTTATTATGTTTTTGCTATTTATATATGCAATATGAGTGTCAAACTAAAGTTCATAAAAATTGATTAATTTGATATATTATACGTCAAATATGGATCAAAAACGAAAATGTTATTATATTTTTCTAAAAAAGATAAAAGATAAATATTATAATTGATATAGTACATACACAAATTTGGAAAGCTAATTTTATATAATTCTATGTTTTATATCATTTTAAGAATTGATTATTTAAAGAAAGTTGACTACCAAATATAATAAAATAACTAATATTTATCACTTCTTATATGTACACATATTTTTATTACTATAAATTTATAGTAATCGCAAAAGGCGGAAATTTTTGGATTCTTGTTTCAAGCGACTTCTTCTCATTATATATATATATATATATATAGGGATGAGATCTCATGTGACAGTCTTTTACCATCTAAAAAATATACCATTTATCAATTAATTAATGTGTAAAAAGGGAAAATGAGTAACTAGCAAAATGGTGTAACAAAAATACCATATTTACATCCCTAAAATCAAGGGAATCATCAATATCACATTCCCATAAAAGATCTTGGCAAATCATATCACAAAAAAAAAAGTCTTCACCATCTTTTTTCCTGCAAGATACGAAACAGTAAGAAAAAAAACGCTGCAGTAGAAAACAAAGTCATCCTATCTACAATTTATTGAACGAAGAAGAAGGTGTACACCATGGGGGAAGAGTATGTGATCGCGAAAATCTTACCGCAAGCGTACGGT
This sequence comes from Rehmannia glutinosa, assembly GCA_016081115.2. Taxonomy (NCBI): domain Eukaryota; kingdom Viridiplantae; phylum Streptophyta; class Magnoliopsida; order Lamiales; family Orobanchaceae; genus Rehmannia; species Rehmannia glutinosa. Next base: position 58,008 of record JABTTQ020003388.1, on the reverse strand, counting down.
GTCAAGTTTTAGTATAGGTTTTGAAAGTAGGGTTATCGTCTCCGATTGTTATCGGATTTTATACTAAGTACTATAATTAAAATAGCTTAATTCTATCTAGAAATCGAAAATAGATGGATTGTTTTTAAACTAAAAATAAAACTAAAATAAGCAAATAAATGGTTCAGACAATTAATCAAACACTTGAGAAATGAATTCTAGAGGGTTGATTTCACCTAGTTATCCCCTATGTTTTCAATCCAGTTTATTAATCACGAATTATTAATCTATAAGCCAATATTCCTACCGTTTATCACTTCCTCTCTCGAGTGCCAAGTGATTCTAGGTTCCAATTTCTGATTTCGATATCTCTATAAAAATCATAAATTAAACCCTAATGCGCTCAATGAATATTCTATCACAGGCTTCAAAAGATTCATAAATCTCTCGATTCTATGAAATCCTAGGTTGTGCTATTCTATGGCCAGGCGTTCAATTACCTCTCTCGAGCGTCAAATCAAACACACCAAACAATCTAAATTATTGATCAGATAATCCAGATGCAATCAAATCAAATAGCACAAATAGATTAAATAATATGCGATTTCATAAACTGGAAATCAAAATATAGGTTCAAACGTAGGTTACATCAATCCCCTAGAAATATAGGTTTAGCTCATGTTGGATGTACAAAAATTCATGAAGAAATAATTATACATCTCAAGAAATCGACAAAGAAAAACAAAGAAAGAATTGAGAAGAAAAGAGAAGGAATTCTCTCTGTGTCCAGGCGAGAAGTGCCTCCAATTGCCGTCCCGAACCCTAGCTCTGAGTCTCTTGCCGTGCGTTGTGCTCAAAATAATATCCGACCCCTTTGTTCGTACATGCGTCCTTGTATTTATAAGCTCGAAGCCCTCGAAAACGCGTCCGAAGCCCACGAAAATAAATCCCAGATTCAGCACAAGATCGCGCCGCACTGCAAGCGCTGTCCGGAGCGTTGATGCGCTCTGTGGAAGTCACTCGCTGGCTTCTTGGTCGCTGCACTGCAATACCCCTGATGATGCTGCTGCACCCGCTGTCGTCCCATGTTCGCCGCTTGGTTGCACGCCCATTTGCCCCCGCTCCCGTCCTTCATCGCGCCTGCCGCAATTTGAGAGCCCCATTTACGCGCCCATACTCACACCTCACCTATTTCGGGCCGCATCGCTACCTTGCACGCCGTTGCTGTGCTTGCGTCATTATTCTTTGCTACATAGAATGGGCGCTGCAGCCTTTTTTTTTCTGCAGCGCCCACCAATATTCTGCCTCTGTACCAATTTTAGCCCCCGCGCTGCGGCGCGGGGGTTTTGGCGCTGCGGCGCTCGACTTCACTCGACTTTTTTCCACTTTTCTTCATTCTAATGTGCGATCTTCACCGTCCAAACACGTTTTCCAACATTCTTGATCAATTTCGGCTACCAAAATACCCAATGACACAAACTCGACTCAAACGACACTAAAATACCCGAAAACAACACAAAATTGTAGTCTAGAATACTTAATACATTGGTATAAAAACCAACTTAACAGTATGCTCATTCACACCAAAATGACATGTCAATAGATAATCCAGATGAAAACTGTGATTTTGAAGCAGTGGGTGCTGGTATGTGCAATTCTCTTACAAAAATAACAATTTTTTTGGTGTATAATTTATAAAAAAAAAAGATGAACATTTAGTCCAACTTAAAAACACGGCTATGATGAAAAGTTACAGTGCAATTTGACCAGCGAGACAAAATGATGCATATATAGTTTTTGTCTGATGTATATATAATGTATACATAAAGCGCAATTGGTGTAATTTGGTCATGTATACTTGAATGTTGTTGTACTCTGAAACCTATGTTGGTGTATACATATGCATACGATGGTACAAAGATAAGCTTACAATAGTGCATGTTTTGCTATTTATTTGAGAGAGTAAGCCTTGATGCTTATTTATTTTGGTATAAATATATTGACAATATTGTACTCTGAAAGTATATTTTAGTGTATACATATGCATACGATAGTGCAAACATAAGCATACAATAGGGCATGATTTGATGTTTATTTGAGAGTAAGCCTTGATGCTTATTTTGGTATAAAAATATTGATAATATTGTACTCTAAAAGCATATTTTGGTGTATACATATGCATACGTTGGTGCAAAGATAATCATACGTACAATAGGGCATGATTTGCTGTTTATTTGAGAGTAAAGTCTTGATGCTTATTTTGATATAAAAATACATACAATATGGTGCATATATAATGGGACAATGGTATATTTTTTAGGTTATTGTTTGAAAAGGTGTACAAATTTAATATGCCATGAAATAAAGTTGTAGTTTTGTGCTTATTTGTATTTACACACTGAATAATATTACAAAATTTGTGCAGATTTTATAGTGGAAAAATTGGCTGGCTTAGCAGGCTTATTATCTGAACACAAAGACAAGTTAGCTCACGAACAAGAGGAGCAACATGTCAGTGGCAATGATGCACTATTTGAGACTTCTGCGGATCTAGTTGTCAAATGGACATCTCAGTATCGCCACCATAATAAGCACGTAACAAGGGCAACGGGAGCCGAATTAAAAGCAGGATACAGAGTCAGAAGGAAAATACAATCCATGCAAGCATCAAACTAAAGAGAAAATGCGACAGGTGTGGCAAAATTGCATCACACAACAGCCGTACATGTCCCGAGCAACCAACAAAATGAGAAATCCATTTCCAACAATATTCAGTATAATACTATGCAAAGACTCAGAACAAAAATTTATCTTTTATTAATTATATATCATTTATTGTCTAATTGTATATCATTTCCTAGCTAAATGTGCATCATTTTTATGTCCGGAAGTTAATAAACAATAACTGGGCAAAAACCATAAATGCTTCGACAAATAAATGTTATATGTGGGCCAAGTTACTATTAAGTATTCACAACTTCATCATTAATTATGCACCAAAATAAATTATCTTTAATTTTTTGGGTATTTTTATACCATTCTCAATTAATCACAATCTGTGTGCCAAATTACTATTAAATGTTTACCACTTCGTCGTTAATTGTACAACCAAAATTAGGTAGTCTTTCAAATTTGTGTATTTTTAAACGATTCCGCATTGTATTCCAAAACATGCATAATGTTAGTACTAACAGTGCACATAATGCTTAAAAAATATGCACCAAAAAAAGTCATTAACACCTAAAACAAAAAGCTTGAGGATAATATATATACACCAAAAAGTGCTAAAAATATACCACAATGTTGTTAACTGTGCACTATTTCTTCACTAACTATACACCAGAAATAATCACATCTGAAAACATAAAAAATATATTTGCATCAGTTCACTGGTAATAATTCACCAAAACGATATTAAATTAGCATTGAAATATCATAGTCTAATCTAATATATTAAGCTAAAAACGTACTTAGAATATCCCATCTAAAAAACCACATAAAACGTCCCTGTCAATTCTACTTGTCATTGAAATTTTTTTAGCCAAATCAAGAATTCTGCCTTTCTCTTGGTTCAGGTCATGCATTAGAATTGCATGATAGTATAATGTCCTCAATCGTGCAAATTCAGCGGCATCAGCCTTGTCAAATCCACATTATCATTTCTTCAATGTTCCTCCTATGTAGTTCTCCATGTGACGCATGGCAGAGACCCCACAGTGTACTTTGTTTTGCACATCCCCCCACGACATAGCAAGTCTAGTTAGGGAATATTTTTTAACATGGCGCGCTTCCTACTAACACCCACGTGCTTGTAAATATCAAGAGAAAATACGCAACTGAAACACATACAAACAAAAGTGCCAAAAAAAATCTCTATTAACAGCAAGACAATCAAAAAAAAAAAAAAAAACTAACAGGTGCAACAGAAGCATCTGTGCATCATATAATAACTAATTGTATATCATTTATTGTCTAATTGTATACCATTTCCTAGCTAAATCTGCATTATTTTTATGTCCGAAAGTAAATAAACATTATACTACAGAATAACTAAAATTACATCATTTTTATCAAATTTTATACCAAAAAATCTCCCAACAAAGATACCTTGGTTCACACAAAAATATTCCGAAAAACAAACAAAGAACCCATAAAACCGCCCCGACAATCGAAAAAACAAACTCTAGATACTCCAAAAAAAAACAAACAAATAAGAATGTCTAATCTCATACTAAAAAATACTTTAGATATCCAAAATCAACAGTTGAATGGTTCAAAAAAAAATGCCAAAACAAGTAAAGTAAAAACCCTTACTATCAAAATTTTCGAACCAAAACTGAAAGAAAAGACAACCAAACACTTACCTTAACCAACTATTTGAAGAATCAGAATCACCCTCTTTGCGGAATGTGTGTCTCTACCGACAGTTTGTGAAGAACTTTCGAAAAAAAATAAATTGAGATGGAGAAGGAGGTCCAGTCGACGTAACAGAGAGAAAAAAAAGGAGAGAGAAATAAAATTGGGAGTTTTTGTTTTTAAGGAAACTGTTGATAAGTGAAATGGGGAATCAATCTAATTGCAATCACAAAAAAAAAACACGGTGTTATGGGGAGTTACCAAATGTAACTGATTTAATTTGTGTAAAAAATGACATTTATGCCCTTTATTGGGCGAAATTAAATTAAAAATTAAAAAAATTCGAAAAATACTGGGCATTTAGATTTGTCAAATTAATGAATTAGATTAATCCACATTGCCACACGGTAAGCTCCACACATTTGATCATATACCTATATATATATATATATATATATATATATATATAGGGATATGATCAAATGAGACCAGGGCCTTTAGGTAAGAACATGAGACCACATCTAGACCATTTGATTTAATATCCAATGGCCCAGATTTTACCCATCTATTTTAGTCATGGTAGTGGCAAACAAGGGTAGGAAAGTAATATGTCTTTTTATTCCAAGGATATAATTGTAAACCCCTAATTTTTGAATTTGGTAAGTCTATCATTTCTTATTCATATCCCACGATTTTCTCCACATCTCCACCACGACACCGATTCCTTTCTCTCTTCATCTGCTTCAATCCATTGGCCATCTCCTAATTCTCGAATTCGCTGGAATAGGCATATTCATCTTTCCACCACAACACCGGTCGCTGGAATAGGTGTCTTCATCTGCTACCGTCTCCTCCACCACATCGTCCCGTCGTTCCAGATTCTTCAAAGGATAATTGAACTGGTTCGATTTTTCTTCATATATTCAACACGGTAGGGTTCAATCTGCAACTGGCACGAATCACCTCCTATTTCCATCACGGTTATCGCACAAAAAATTGTAAGTTATCTGTGATTTTTATTTCCTTTTTTATTTTTGTGTTTGTTGATACTAGGGTTCCAATTTGGGTTTCTATTATTAATTTCTATTGTTCTTATTTGTTTAATTTTAGGGAATAAACTTCTAGGTGTAAGAACATGAGTTCGACCTAGTGTTTGAAATATGTGTAATTAGTGTTTTGAATCATGTGAACTTAGATTTAGAATTATGTGTGTTTAGATATATAATAATGTGTTTATGGCTTATGTGTTGCATTTCCTGCTCAGTTTGCCCTCTTGGATGATGTGGAATTAGATATAGAATTCTGTGTATTTAGCTATAGAAGTCTGTGTGTTTAGTTTTAGAATTCTGTATGTTCAGGTATATTTGATTCGGAATCATATTAACTCAGATATAGAATTCTGTGTGTTCTATTTTATGTGGGTTTTAATTTTGGGGGATTGTTGAATGAGATATAATTGGTGGGGGCATGTATATTTGATTTGGAATCATGTGAACTTAGATATAGAATTCTGTGTGTTTAGGTATATAATAATGTGGTTATGGTTTATGTGTTGCATTTCCCTGCTCGTTTCCCTTTTGGATGATGTGAACTTAGATATAGAATTACTGTGTGTTTAGCTATAGAATTACGTGTGTTTAGTTATAGAATTTTGTGTGAGTTGGTATATTTGATTTGGAATCATGTGAACTTAGCTATAGAATTCTGTGTGTGTAGCTATATAATTCTATGTGTTTAGTTATACAATATTGTGTATATGGTTTATGCTAATGGACAGTTATGTTTAGTTGTATGTTTTGGTAAATAATTGGTTCTATTTTTATGTAGGTCTTGTTTTACCAATTAAATGGCAAAAACAAGAGAAAAAGGGCTCGGGGAGTGGGGGACGAAGGCGATGGTCGGGGGAAGAGGAAAAAGAATTTATATACGACATTATCGACTAGGTCGAACCCAAGGGTGTTGGTGAATGCGCTTGTAAATCTTTCCCCGCTCATTGATGCCATTGTTGATATGGGATTTGGAAGTCTGCTTTCCTTTCAATTGTTGACTTCCCATCTCAGGCTAATGTATTGGCTAGTTGCAAATTTTAACCCGACTAGCTCGAGTTGTTGTTGGATAGTATGAGCGCATTCGCATTGAACCGAATGATGTGCGAGAGTATTGGGGTTCCCCAATGGGCAGCACCAATAGTGAAGAAAACAAAATCGGAGACTTGCGATTTGTACACTGGATGGCCTTATGTTCGGTAGGGAGGATTACAAGGTAACACCGAAGCAAGTGGGCGATAAAATCTTGAGTTTTGTGGATGGCGGTGATTGGTTTAGAAGGTTGTTCTTGATATTGGTCGAGTACCTTATCATTGGTAATTTTTCAACCGCATACGTGTATCCCCACTTGCTTAAAAGCCTTGTAGACGCGTCGAAATGCCAGGAACTTAGCATGGTGTGAGCATACACGACTACATTGGTTGAAAAGAGAGCTGATCGCCTAAGATAACACCGAATTTAATGGGCCATTGCTGTTTTTGGCGGTATTATTTCCCGCATTTTTTTTGTTTTTTGATTTTTTTGGAGTATGTTCTTTTTGATGTAATCTATGTAATTGCACGCAATTATTTTACGTTGTGAGTTAAGTGCGTGAGGCGTAGTGTTCCAAGGACGGTCCCATCGTGTCGGCTTGGAGCGGGGACAAACTAAAGGAAAGGAACAACAAGGAAATCGACCTTGGTGGGTTTGGGATGGGGCTTATCGAGCCCCGTTTGATGGGAAGCACAAACCGAGCCGCACGGTGAATTTGGCTTGGAAGGAGAAGGATACTCTGGTCGGGGGACCTCGTCATCCCGGCCGATGCGAAGGTTGTTCATCCGCATGTGTATCTTAGTTTTATGTTATGTGCATTCGGAAGATAATTTTGTGTATCTAGTTTTAGAATTATGTGCATTTAGTGTTTCAAATATGTGTAATTAGTGTTAAATTATGTATATCCTATTTATGCACATTCAGGTTAGTGACTATGTTCATTTAGGTGTATATTATGTGCATTTAGTGTTTCAAATATGTGCCATTAGTGTTTAAATATGTGTATTCTAATTATGTACATTCAGGTTAGTGATTTCGTGTATTCAGTAATTATGTGTAGTTAGTTTTATATTATGTGCATTTAGTGTTTCAAATATGTGTAATTAGTGTATAAATTATGTGTATTCTATTTATGTACACTCATGTTAGTGATTATGTGTATTCAAGTTTATATTATGTGCATTTAGTGTTTGAAATATGTATAATTAGTGTTTAAATTATGTATATTATAATTATGTACATTCAGGTTAGTGGTTATGTGCATATACACTCACTGATTTTATACACATATTTTTGATGTGCAGGGGATTACTGGTCGATTACTTGACAGATTAAAATGTTTGTCCTCCGATGTTGTCGAGATTATATCTATTCTTCAGTCTGCTCCAAAGGACTTGGTCGAGGACGCAGAATTTGCCATGGTTGGGAACATTGCGAAGGGTTTTTTATGCTCAACTGCATTACCGGGTGGGGTTCGCCGTTCGGACGATGGTATGGAAGGGACTGAAAGTAAACAGAATGAAGCCTTTTGGAGCAAGGCGGAGAATATTGCTGCAATTGAGGCAATCGAAAGTGCATTTCTGAAGAGAGGTGAATTCAAGAAATGGTGTGATGAGGCACCATGCTTTTCTATTGGCTTGACTCAAGATACCAATGTTGGTAGATGGGAGGACATTCTTGACACGTCTCGGCACTATGAGAAGAGTGTCAAAAGAAGAGGAGATGTGCGAGATGGTGGTATGGCAAGCGTGGAGGTTGGGGTATTATATATGTTTGCATTACTTATATAGTATGATTAATCGATTCTGCTTTTAAGTATTTTTTAGTTCACACTATTGTATGCTTTGCGAGGTTAAAAATGAATGTTGGGGGCTGTGATGCAAGCGGGGATCGAAAAACCAGCCATCTTGTATGTTTAAATTAGTAAAATATTATGTGCATTTAGGGTTGTAATTATGTTTATTTAGTTCTGTTTTATGTTTAGTTAGTTACATTATGTATAGGTAGTTTTATTTTGTGTATAAGTAGCTTTATTTTTATATATTTTTGGTTTATAGGTGGAAGATTAAAGATTGGTGCCCCGGGGCATGATGCGCCTCGAGTGAGAATCCAAAGACCGTAAGTATTTTTTCCCCATCTTTTATGATTTACTTCATCAATGTGTATACGAGTTCATAATTATTCCTAGTGGGTTAGTAGGATGTCGAAACGGAGGTTGGTGGCGTGAAACCTAGTGGCTTTGGGGAGGTCAAGGGGCAGCGCGATATTGCCTTAGAAAGATCTAAGAAGGTTTTTTCCCGTAGAGCTACTAGGAAGACAAAGCAAAGCGCGATCTTGTCTTCGCCATTTGTGACTGACGGATCGACGCGTCCTTTCGAAGCCAAATCAAAATGAGAACATGATTGCGAAATGGCTTTTTGAAAATCCTGGGTCGAACAAGTAAGGACTCGTTTACCGTCCAACTAATTAGCTTCATTTGTTTTATCTACGCTGTAATTGTTTTTTTTCCATATAGAGATGACATCGTATTTAACGCCGGTGACAAACTTTTGTCGAAGGAAATTGTGGAGACTATGCGTCCCAGAGGTTACATTAATGTTTCTATTTTGGACCTTTGGGCATGGATGTTGAATGGTATGGAGGGGGCGAGGAGTAGCGAGTTCACCGAATGCATTTTTTTTGCTTCTTGTTTTTTGACGGTATGTTTATCCTATTTTTATTTTCTTGTTTTTCGATTTTTCTTTGGTGTTTCAAGTCTTAAAATCTGTGTTTTATTTTTTTTATATTTGTGTATATGTGATGTAGTTATTCACGATCGTTAGTCCGGGGGATGGCTTAGATAAGAACACTGTGTATCAGTCGTTTGTGCAAGGACTCGACACAGAGCTCGGTTACCCGAGCTCCGATAAATTGAACAACTTTGGCATGGTAAGTAATGGTAATTAATCTCATTATTTTTTCAAATCTATTCATTAATTACCAAGACCTAATGTATAGCGTGTTTTTGCTTTTTCTTCCCGATTTGTAAGAGCGAGCACATCTTTCTCGGTGACCTTTGATGTGAAGAGGTTTCACTTTGCCATATTATCGACAACTCGTGCAGCCGGTGGAAGCGATCGGAGAAATATGGAGACTTGCCGGACAAGTTGGTGAGCTTTTTTTTTTTTACGTGTTGCATTTCATTGCTTAGTTTGCCCTTTGGATGATGTGAACTTAGATATAGAATTCTGTATTTAGCTATGGAATTATGTGTGTTTAGTTATAGAATTACGTGTGTGTAGAAATATTTGATTTGGAATCATGTGGACTTAGATATAGAATTCTGTTTGTTTAGGTATATAATAATGTGTTTATGGTTTATGTGTTGCATTTCCTTGCTCGCCTTCCTTTTTGGATGATGTGAACTTAGATATAGAAGTCTGTGTGTTTAGCTATTAAATTCTGTTTGTTTAGCTATAGAATTCTGTGTGAGTAGGTATATTTGATTTGGAATCATGTGAACCTAGCTATAGAATTCTGTGTGTTTAGTTATATAATATTGGGTATATGGTTTATGCTAATGGACAGTTAGTTGTATGTTTTGGTAAATAATTTTGTTTTACTCAGCATCTATATGCCTTGGATAGCATACTGTCATGGAATTATGTGTTTTAGTTGTAGAATTATGTGTCTTAGTTGTTGAATTTGTTTTCCATGGTATATTGTGCAGGTTCGGATGTTTGCAAACTACTTGGAGACTAAAGGTTGCCCGCAAATGGCTGGTGTTGTCCGAAAGTTCTCCCCGTGTAGATTATGCATGCCTTGGAGAGATACCACAAACAAAGTTGATTGTGGTATATATGCCATGAGGCATATGGAGAGCTACATGGGCGGTGGCACCAAGGGATGGGATTGTGGTTTGGAGAAGGGTAATGCGTCCCAACCTGTCTAACTTACGCACGAAGTACTCAGCTGCAATAATCTTGCACCATAGCAATGAGCAAAAGGATAGATGTTTGGAAAAAGCCAGAAAGTTTTGGACGGGGAAGATCGTATTGTAGTTTTGTTTTAAATAGACAATGTAGTATGCAGAACCGTGCTCATCATTTTTGTATAGTTAGGTTACTATCGTTGGTGTTTTTTGTCTTTGGGAGCCATTTTGCATATGACTTAGATGGTCTTGAATTGTGGATATGAATGGTTCGGGGCGGGGGTTTTTCTCTTTAATCAATGTAAATTTGCATTTTTCACGTACATATGGTCGGAATGTTGTTATACAACGTTATTATTGTATTGTAGTTATTACATTGTATGTCTTACGCACAAAATTATGTACAGTTAAGTATCCCATAACCCAAAACTATATACACATTATTATATAACTAAACACACATTATTCTATTGCTAAATACACATGTTCCCAAAACAAGTACACACGCTTGCACAAAAAAACAAAAAACAGTGCTATTACTAAACAAACATTATTGTGAAACTAAAAACACATAATTCTACATCTAAATACACATAATCCCAAACCAAAATATACTTGCACTAAATAACAAAAAACAATATGCTATTACTAAACAAACATTATTGAAAAACTAAAAACACATAATTCCACATCTAAAAACACATAACTCCAAACCAAATATACATGCTTGCACAAAATAACAAAAAACAACATGCTATTACTAAAAAAACATGATTACATAACTAAAATCACATAATTCTACATCTTTAAACACATAATTCCAAAACATACGTTTATTGATCTTAATGTTGTCATTGAAGGACGATGTGTGTTTAATACACGATAATGTGTAAATAGTTTCCGATATTGTATGTTTATGTTCGAGAATTATGTAAACAAATCATAAATTGCCTCGGGGTGCTTGTGCGGGTCGGGCATGTCCTGGTTATTATGTGTTGCAACCTTACCGCATGTCCCACATTTTCTTTTTTCGCTTTGTGCTTGCTTTTATGGCTTTTTCTCTTTGCTTTGGATCCTGCTTTTAGATGACTACCACTTCCTTTGTTCTTGGCTTGTTTTGGCGGTAGCACGGAAATGTTTAATTGTGAGGTTGAGCCGCAATAGGTTTCCATTACGATTGTTTGCTAGGCATTATAGTTTCGTGTTGTTCCTCTAATAGCTTAGCTTTCTCGTTCGATATGATACGAGATAGACTTGACAATTTCCCAATATCCCTTGCGGAAGACCGATCACTTGTGAAAATCCGCCCACGGGGTGTTTAGTGTTCTTACGACCTCTATCCCTCCCGGAAATTGGTACATGTGCCCATTCTTACCTAAAGAATTATACGAGGTTGCTTTCATCCAACGTCTTTGCCAAATATGGAGTCGAATTTCATCGCAATCCTTGAGTATTACAAATATATGTCGACACAGGAGTCGCATTTGTTCAAACAATTTGCAACTACATTTGGCTGATGCATCTACCTTGCATTTTGTTACTTGAAACACCCCACTTTCTTCCTTTATTGTGTATGAGATCTCGTTTGTATTGTCATTGATCTGTATAACTGAGCAATGGTAACACGCTTCTTTAATTTCCTTGCTCACTTCATAAAATATGGCGTGCGTGTATACTAAAGAAGCATGCTTTTCAATTTTCAATGGTGCCTGGCAATCCGGAAGGGAGGTTTGGCACTGATTATTCAACTTATCACTAGAATGTCGTTGGGATTCCATTGCGCTCTCGAAATGCATTACAAATTCCACCAAGTTTGATTGGGGATTTGTAAAATTACCAAACCAGCTATTTGTGCTTTCTGAGAGTGACGTAGTTTTGAGAAGTCCACTCATGGGCACGTCTCTAAAATAAAGCGGGAATCCGGCTACGTCGATATCATACATAACCGTGAACCATGGGTGTGATGCTTTAGATTGAAGTCACCCATAATTTCGTACCACTGTTTTTCAAATTCTCGTTTTTGTAATGTAGTTATCCCACACGATTGATTTAAACCGATTGATGAAAATTTTATCTTTGAACAGGTTGGGGCGGCTTTGACACCGACTTTCTCCATTATGTGCCACATACACAATCATGTTTTTCTTTGTCTTGAAGACGGATTTTATGGCATTCTTCATGGCGGGTCTTGATCATTCTTATATAATATGGTTCCTTAGCAACAACATCTAAGAATCGTCCCGAACAACCACGTATAAGACTCCTCATCCTCTTTCAAAATAAGGCCAGGTACCAAAGTTACACACCTACGATGGTTATCTACCCCGGTGAATGGAGCGAACACCATCTTATACTGCGTATGAAATCTATTATTAGTACACGATTTTAATAACTATGTAAACACTTTTAAGAGTATAAGTGTACACAATTACATTATTATATACACATGTATGAAATCTATTTTGAGTATCTGATTTCAATAACTATCTAAACATTTTTATGAGTATAAGTGTACACAATTACATTATTATGTACACATATTAACTTAAATATGTACACACACCAACGTAATAAAATAACATGTTACCCAGATTTATGTAACTAAATGGATAGGTATATAAGGATAAATGTAAACTATTGTAATCACAAATATGCAAGATAAATTAGTGCGTGTGATTTATATTACCGGTTGGTATTGTACGTAGCATCAAATGATATCACATCGCCAAATGCGGCATAGTTCATTATAGTTGCCTGTGCGCCCAAAAGAGTCGCGTTAGTTGTTCATCTTGATCAACGTCATAATCGAATACCATTCCCGGATTTGCCTCTTGATGCCTAAGGAATTTGTCTATCACCAATTGTGCATCTGCACCGCATATGTATGCCTTCAGGTCTCGTTTGAAATTTTTAAAATCAATTTTGAGCGCCCCAACCTGTGAATAACCGCCGGCCATTTCTCTATAAAGCTCGTGTTGTTTTGCACTCCCAATGTTTGCCCGTGTGCAATTTATGATAAATTGTTGGTGCCCGAAGTTTAGGTTCCTATTCACCTTCAAGAATTGCTTGTGTTTATCAATTGTCATCGGATGAGTGTGTCTCTCCTAAAACGTCTTTACCTTATATGAACCGGTGCTAGTGTATTCAAAAATACAGCGTGTATTACACCCAACTCGGTTCGAGGCTCTCTTTCGTGTCCCCTGTTTTGGGATGTTGCCGTCATGCTCAGATGCCTCACCAGGTATGGGTTTCTTAGAGTTCTTGTAGCCCTCTCTATTGCAAACCACGTATTGCACGCGAATATCCTCGTTCTTGAATTTCTTCGTAGTGCTTCTTCTAACGTCGAAGCCACTACACAAACCATAATCCTTATAAAATTGTATTCCTGCCTCCAATGTACGGAAATGCATGTTGGCACGAGGGATTTTTTCTTATTCAACCTCTGGGATCCAATATTTAGTTGATCCAGGTGAGATTTCGAGCCTCTGACCAACGTGAACTGTGTAATCTGGATCTTGATATGCAAAAACACAATATTTTGATATTAAAACAACAAATTCTCAATACTATTTACACTGATTTTAAAGGTATTGTGTAAATCCATACTTACTGAAGCTATTTTGGATATATTATAGGTGATACACATTTTTACCAATAAATACACGTTTCGAGACACTATATACACATTTCATTAATACTAACTAAACACACATATGTGCGTAAGCTATATGTGTTACATTATATGTGATACATATTTCCATAATAAATACACAAATTCAAACACTATACACGGATATCACTAATACGAACTAAACACACATGCTCTAAGCATATAATATACACGAGTTCTGATTTGCAAAGCTATATGCACGAAATTACAAAGCTATATGCACGTTAATCGTAAAGCTATATGCACTGAAATTCCAAAGTTATATGCACATAATTACAAAGCTATATGCACGAGAATTACAAAGCTATATGCACATAATTCCAAAGCTATAGGTACATAATTATTTGGAGAATTTTTTTTGTGCAACATTACATGCATTCGAACCACACATTTTTTTCCGATGAATTGGTGCCAAATATTACCTTGTTGGGACTGTTTTTGTGGAGGGGTATCATGTATCCGTGACATTGCAATACCGATCCCGTTGACGTGGATTTTTGGTGTTTTTGATCACGAGAATTTTGTTGGTTTGATTTACGTGGGATTTCTGTGTTTTCTACGTTGCTTTGATCGTGGGAGAAGATGATGTTGAAGTCTGATATCTGGACGATGGGAGGAGAAGTTGCTGTGATCGTGGGTTTTTTTTTCTAGTTTTTGGACGATGCTTCACGTTGGGACTGGAAGATGGTGAATTTGGTAAGATTCTATTCCTTGATTTTAGGAAGACAGTTATTTTGGCTGATTTTAACATTCCAATTGTACCCCTATTTGGTCCCCACTATTTTTAATTACTCTAAAATTCCATTAAATCCTAGCCTTTCAATTTATTTGGTTGAAGGGTGTGGATTGAGTCTCATGTTCCTACCTATAGCTATGGTCTCATAGGATCTCATCAAAATATATATATATATATATATGTGGGATCAACTTTGTGCTCTAGTGATTGAGACATGTGTTGTAAGGGTAAATAACCCGAGTTTGATTCCATACGAATGCGTATATTCTCGCCCCAAATTTCCCATATTGTACTAAAAAAATATATATATGTATGTAGATGAGAAAAGAAGATATGTCAATAATTGAAAATGGGTGGCCAGCTTAGGTGGGGAATTAAAAAGAAGGGTGATTTCTTTTTCAGATTTTTTTTTAATAAACAGTGCTAGGCGCAAGTCAAAATTCCGTTTGGATTTTTTATTTAATAAAATGCCTTTCAGGCACAAAATGGGCATAGAACTTTTAGTATTATTTTAAATATTAGCCTTCAATGTTAAGTTGTATTTAATTTTGAACTTCATGCAACTAATGATTATTTAAATTTTAGTTTTCAATATTAGAATTGTATTTAGTTTTTAATTTGGAGCAAGTAGTGTTTTATACCTTATAATATTTGATTATTGTTTGCTAATTATTATACTTTATTGTAAATATTAGTTATTTGTTATTAATATAAATAATTGCTACAAATATTATTGCAAAGAAAAAAGAACTAAACTAAAAATTTAATTAATTAAATTAAAGAAGAGAGAGAATGGAAAGACAGACGGTAGAAAGAAATCCTTCCAACCGGTGGAATTGAACACATATAAATGAATTATATATATAATCTAGGATACAAATGAAAATAAAAAAATGTAGTAGAAGAAAACTGAGGGCAAAGTGGGGATATTTGAATGATAGCAAATTTAGTGCAATAAATAATATTACACCAATTTGGTGTCCCATTGGAGCACCATTTACATCAAATTTGATATTTTGGTGCAGGATTTGGTTCTCCATTGAAAGATGGCTTGCTGAGAAAAACTATCTTTCATTTGGAAGTATTTTTTTCTCTTTCTATAGATGGGTGTGGTCCTTTGTGTGAAAGCTAGGGTTTCTGTCTCCCATGCGTCTCTCATCGTTTACCTTGTTCCTATTATTTGACTTTTTTGTGCCTCACAATGACCTCTGGCCATTTTTTGTTACTCGTTTCTCTTCTCTGTCTGAACCTTAGCATTTTCCTTCCAAGATTCTTCCTCGTATATGATATTATTCATTGCACTAAATTTTGGTACACGATTTGGTGCTCCATTGAAGATGGCTTGCTGAGAAAAACTGTCTTTTGTTTGGAAGTGTTTTTTCCTCTCTCTAGAGATGGGTGTGGTCCTTTGTGTGAAGGCTAGGTTTCTCTCTATTAAATACTTCATTTGAGTCTCTTGTTTGAGTGGTGGCCCTTTATTTTATGTCTTTACTGCTTTTTTCTTTCTGTTACATTTTAACTTTGTTTTCTTTTTCTTTTGTGACTCATTTGTAGGTCCATGTGCATCCGGAGTCATTGTTGTTACTCACAAGAGTGGCGATTACATGCATTTATGGATTCAAACATCTCTTCTCAACTTAAAAATTTATCTGTCTGCTAATGAAGAAAAATGGATTATATGGAGGATATTGCCTATGGTTTAAAAGAAAGTTCCCGTAGTTTTTTTGGTAAGAGCTTTGGAGAGAAGAAAATAAACTTCTCTGGCCTCGGGAACACTATGTCTGCCATCTGGCCTACTAAAGAAACTTTCATTGTCCATGAGCTGGGCCTTAATCTGTTCCAATTCGTATTTAAATCTGTAGATGACTAAGATAGAGTTCTTAATGGCAAGATCTGGAATTTTGATGGTCAATATCTGATTTTGCATGAATGGAAAGATAACCCATTGAATGCTACAAAGGCTTCCTCGAGAATGGATCTCTGGATTCAAATCTAGAATCTCCCGAATAACTGGATCTGCACTAAAACAAGTTTTAAAATTGGAAAAATGTTCGAATCTATTGGGGACATGATGCTTCCGAACTCTGGGTGTTCTAATGGGAGGATGGTTAAAATCCTTGTGAGCGTCAACCTCGAAAAACCCCTCCCTAAAGGCACTTTTATCAAGCTGGGCCCTTCCAAATGCTGGGTTGATTTTAACTATGAACACCACTTGACCTTTTTTTTCTATTGTGGTCTTGTGGGGTATTTAGATCGAAACTGTCAGACCGTAAGGAAAACATTAACAGGGTGTTCTTAAAGAAGGGAAATTTGGTGAATAGATTAAGGCATATGTCTTTTCAGTTGGCAAATTTGGTAGATCTTTCAATACTCAGAATCATTCAGATCCCTCAATGGAATCCTAGGGAATCCCCTAGTTGCCAGTGTTTCTACTCTGACCAAATCGAGTACTCTGATGGTTTAGACTTTGTCTCCCTCAGATATTCCCTCATCATCGAAACACCTAATCTTTTCTGAGGTGCATACAAAACCCCCTAACTTGCATACCCCCATCTTTATTAAATCTAAGTACTATGTACATTCTATAACATCTCCTTTGATAAGCTCATTCAATGAAGCTACTGACATGGACTTCGTTATTGTTAACGATGAACAAAATTGCTCCAAATTGAATCCTTTAAGTGTTACTCCTTTAGTATCAAACCCATTATAGAAAATCTTGATTTGCTAGCATCCCCATTAAAGAATCTAAAGCTAGAGAACCTCTTGGGAAATCGCAAAACGCTTTCCAATCAAAGAGTCCTCGAAAATCTGCTCCCGAGAAAAGGAGGAAGACCTAAACACAATGACATGATTAAAAAATAATATCATTCCCTCTTCTCCCACACACCCAATCTTTGGTTGAAATAGAAAAAGAAAATCTGGAATCTCTAATGAGCCTGGAGTTTCAGCTAATCTGGAAGGTGCTCTTTCTTCAAAAAAACAAAAACAGAGTGTGGTGAACTATAACTTAGTGGTGGCGGCCCCAAAATCGACCCCAAAGTGAATCATGAAGATTGAGGTGTGGAACGTAGAGGTGCGAGCGGACCTGTACGATTTCCCGATTCCACGAAATCCATCAAATTTCATAATATTATATTTTTTATGTGAAACAAAAAAAATGAATGAAGAAACTTAAGTTGGAAGATAGATGGAGATGTTTTGATCCTACAAGTATCAATGGAGGTCTTTTTTTTCTGTTGATCCAGTTGAATTAAAGTGCTCCAATGGTCCTTTACCCATTTTTGTTTGGAAATTGAATTTGAGCTAGATGATGGTGGTGATACTGAAAAATGTTGTGGGTTATTTGTTTATGCAAGCACCAATCCCGAGATACAAAGAGATCAGTGGGCTTACCTTGAAAATGCAAAAAACAAGTGGGGTAAAATCTGGTTCGTGGGGGTGACTTCAATGACATTACTAATGGGGAGGAGAAAAAAGGTGGTAAAGTTCGTGTTCGACCCAGCTTTTTGGATTTCAACAATTTGCAATATGGGAATGACAGAGGTGTCTTTTCAAGGCAGTGTCTTCACCTAGGCCAACAACAGAGAAAATGAAGGACTGGTTGAAGGAAGATTAAATAGATTTTTCGATTTTGCTGATTAGATTCTCAAATTCCTGTATGTTTTGGTCCTTCAGGAGTTCAAGCATTCTTCTAATCATCATTTCCTACTCCCTGAATCATCTCCCCCCAAGGAGAAAATAAAAAAAAAGTTTTTATTTCGATAAATGATGGATTCACCTTGAGGGGGTTGATAATATCATTAATCAAGCTTTGGAATTTCCAATCAGTCTGGTACTCCTCTCTTCCAAGTCCAATCCAAAATTAAGAGATGTCAAATTGCCCTTTTAAAATAGAGTTCCAAGCCAAACACCAATCATGCTAAAAATATTGAAGAATATAAAAAAGAGATGGCACGTCTCAGACGCAGAGGTAACAGAGATTGGAAACTGTGGAATTTACTGAAAAAGAATCTAGCCTACAGCTACAAAATGGAAAAAGATATTGGCAGCAAAAAGCTAGTGTTCTTTGGTTGAAAGAATGAGACAAGAACTCCAAGTTCTTCCATGATACTATCAATTAGAGACAAAAATCAAACTGTTTTTCTACATTGAACAATGAAAATGGCCTTCATTGCATTAATTCTTCGGAGATTGAATCGAATGTCACAAATTTCTACTCTCAGCGTTTTACAACTTCCCATCCCAATGTCAACAATCACATTTTGCATGGTATCCCTCACTCCATATCTCCGGCAATGAATCAAATGTATGTGGCTATAGTTGATTACCTTGAGATTAAAGAAGCTTTGTTTGCAATGAACCCCAATAAGGCCCTCGACTTTGATGATATGTCCCTTTTTTTTTCTTTTAGTATTATTGGTACCTCATTTATAGTGATATCGGTTTTGCTATCTAGGATTTCTTTTTCTGTGGAAAGATGCTAAAAAGTGTGAATCATACCCTTGTTACCCTTATCCCCAAAATTAAAAATCCCTCATCTATGACGCATTACACGCCTATCAGTCTTTGCAATATTGTTTATAAGATCATATCTAAAATCCATGTTGAAAGAGTAAAGAGATGCCATCATGCTTGCACTAGTGAAAATTAGGCTGCATTTATTCCAGGTAGACAAATTTTAGACAATGTGGTTGTGGCCCATGAATGCATCCACTTCCTTAATAGTCTTAAATATCACAAAAAAGTTTTATGGCTGTCAAGCTTGATTTAGCCAAGGCTTTTGACAGAGTTGAGTGGAATTGCTTGGAGGGTGTTATGGAAAAATGGGGGTTTTCCTTAATTTTTGTCAAATGGGTTATGGCTTGTGTCTCAACATTTGCCTCTTTATTTAACATTAATGGCCAAGCCCATGGCCATGTCACTTCCTCTAGAGGAATAAGACAAGGAGACCCAATCTCTCCTTATCTTTTTCTCATCATGTCTGAAATTCTTTCCTCTCTTATCAAGCATGCCACTCAAAGAAACCTCTTCCATGGTCTACAATTGTGTTAAAATGCATTTTCATCTCCCATATGTTATTTGCAGATGACTCAATTCTCTTCTGTGAAACCTCTAGTGATCGAACTCTTTTTATCAAAAATATTTCGAATCAATACTGCAATTTCTTCGGTCAGTATGTTAACCTTGCCAAATCCTCAGTCTTCTACAGTAGGAACACCCATCATAACACTAAAGATGTTATCTGTCTCACTCTTGATGGTATCAAAGAACTAAAAAATGCCAAATATCTAGATCTCCCTCTTCATGTTGGCAAATCCAAAAAAAGAAGTTTTCAAATATGTTTCTGATTGTGTTCAAAATAGACTAGGCAACTGGAAAAATAAATTCCTTTCCCATGATGGTAAAAAAGTTCTTATTAAAGCTATCGTTGAGGCTCTTCCAACTTATGTCATGTCCTGTTTCCTTATCCTTATTGGTATTTGTAAGCTTATCTCCCAAAAAGCTGCAAACTTTTGGTGGGACAATTTGGAGAATAGTTCCTCTAAGTTACAATGGTGCTCTTGGAAAACATTGACTTTTGAGAAGGATTTTGTGGGGATGGGATTCCATGACATACAACATTTTAATGATGCTTTGATTACTAAACAATTTTGGAGAATTATCACCAAACCAAACCTTTGGATGAGCAAACTTCTCAAATCTAAGTATTTCCCCAGAAGTACCATTTGGAAGGCCTCTACTGGGGGAAATTCTTCTTGGCTTTGGAAATTTGGATGCCATTTAATGGTGTTTTTAATAAGGGTATTTCCCCAGAAGTACCCTTGGATCCCTGGTGCTCTTTCTTTCAAGCGTAAATGCTCTTTTCATCAACCCCCTCCTGTTTTTTTGGGTTTGTGAATTGTTGGATGAAGAGGGTAATGGTTGGAATGAGAAGCTTGTTAAAAACCTCTTTGACAATGAAGATGCCCTTAATATTCTTAATACCCATGTTGATAAAAAAGGCTGGGAAATATTTTCTTGTTTGGCACTTCTTTAAGACTGGATTATTTACAGTTAATTCAACTTATAAAATGTTGCAGTCCTCTAACTCTATTTTGACAGACTTGGCTGAAAGTAGTAAGTCAAGAGATCTCCAAAAATCTACGTGGAGAACAATTTGGAAACTCCAAATCAGAGAAAAGCTAAAGATCTTTGGAAATTTTGTCATAGTTTTCTTCCAATAAAAGCTCAGCCGCTCAAGAAAGACTTTCGACTAACCCATTTGCGGCTATGTGGAGATCAATTGAAACTCTGTCTCATTTATTTCTCTCTTTGCCCCTGAGTTATCATATTGCGGAAGTTGTCTCATATCCAAAGTGGTCCAATCTCCCCAATGCGTCCCTTTCCTTTTGCCAATGGTGGGAGCACATTTGCTCTGGTGTCAAAGATAATTTCTCAGAAGACAAATTCAGCTCTCTACCTATCTTCTCTGGTGGCTATGGAAAATTCAAAATACCTGGATCTTCAACCAAACTTGGACGATAGAACGTGATGTTAGTCCAGTGGCTACGATAATCTAGAGGGAGGTGAATAGATTATGCCGATTTTCCGAGTTTTGCCCTCCTTTTTCGAATATTAAGATGATAGCAAGAATATAAATGCAGAAAATAAACAACACACAATGATTTATAGAGCTTCACCCCACCTAGGGACTACGTGTTCTACCACCCCAGTATCTCCGGGATGGATTTTGAAAAAGAAAAAGAATTTTATTAATAGTTACCACAACTATTACACCACCACTTTTGAAGATCACCACAATCGTCCTTCACCTATGAAGAGTACCATACTCTTCAACACCTAAGATCACTCAAGTGTGCTCTTACCACAAGAACAACAACAAGGATATCTTGTTTTGGATAATTGACAAAATTCAAGATTACAACTCGATAATGACGTATACAAACTTTGAGTACAAGTGTAATCAAGAATAAAAGCCTAGACCTCAAAATGTGCAAGTGCAAGAGCAGAGGCTATTACAACAAGAAATATGACAATGAGGAACAAAGTGTTTGCTTGTATGTATTTGCTTGTGTTGTTGTGTTGTGTCTTGTTGCATGAATGCTTCCTCTATTTATAAAGGAGGTCTTGGATTGATTTCCAGACATAGGCTCCTTCTTGGAGTTTTATTTCTACAAAAAAAAATGCAATTAAAATCAAGATTATAGGCTGTGAAAATCAACCCCTAAAATGAGGAAAAGGCATCTGCGCATGCTCAACGGATAGTTTGCTGTCAAAAACATAGGGCGACCGGTCAAATAGAAACAAGGGTTTGAAAATATTCACACAAAATTACACAAGGGGACCGGTCCACGGGGGGTCCGACCGGTCGACCCTTACTTGGACCGGTTGGCCCCTTCAATATTACAATACAGAGAGATGGCAGACATTGAGCCATTCTTCAGACACCAGTCGACCTGGGGTCGACTGGTCGACCACACCGGTCGACCTCCTTGCAAAATTGGTTCTTCTCGTTTCTATTTCGAAACTCAACTTCAGACACGGGTTGCCCTATAGGGCGACCAGTCAAACACGAGACAGAAGTGTTGTCCAATTTTTTCGAAAATAAACTTAAGAAAATACTCTGAAAAATTAGTAAAAACATTTTAGATCAATCGGGAGTATTTTGACAACATTTAGAAACGTTGTTTTGGTGTAAAAATACAGTTAAACAAAATCATCAAAATCATGATAAAAATATTTATCTAACAAACTCCCCCTTTTTTATGATTACAAACCAAAACAATTTTAAGAGGTCGATTTTGAAAACAAAACAAATTTTCCGGTCAAAAGTAAGTATTCGTTTAGAGTAATAACTTTTCATGCATAATAATCATAAGGATTGGAGTAATGATTTTCCAAAACATTTTGCAAAATCTCCCCCTTTCAACATACACAACAAGATAAATATAAAAGCAATCAACCAAAAGCTAAAAGCTCAGCTTTTACAATGGAAACTTGAATATAATGAGCTTAGAAGTTCCCCCTGTCAAAAAGACATCATCAAACAAGTATAAAAGTCCATAACACATCAATTGGACTAAGTATGATACACAGTTTTTGGCTTTTACTAGCCACAACTAATAACTTTTTTTTTGCGAGCTTATTTAACTTCTTTGAGCTAAAGTGCTTATTTCATGTTTCTCTCCCTCTGAAATCATCAAAAAGAATGTTAGCACGATAAAAATATCATATAATCATATCAAAGTGCGCATTTGAACTGATTTATCGAGCTTTTCGAATAATAGCTTAAATTCCAAGTAAAAAGGGAAAAAACGATCATTTGACTTGCCAAAAGCTCATTTAATTGGAAAAACATGATCTCTATAAAAACTTTTGAAATCGAGAGAATCATGTAGAATATGAAATTTTCATTGAAACATTTTGTCGAACACTTGGCGTACGTCGAATAAAACACAAGATGTATATAGCCCTTGAAATTGTAGTCAAGCCAAACAATTTCATCACCAAATACAATTCTACAAATATCATCTATCAAAAATCATCATTCCCATCACAAATATACAAGAATTCTATCAAAACATGAACATAAAACCAAGTTCTCAAGGGTTCAACCTATTTGAGATTAAGGAGAGGAATTCTTACCAATTAATCGGAAAAGATGAGAAACAATGATGATAAACGAGCAATATGAAGTCCAAGATATAGAAATTATACAACAAAATTCATTTGGAGTGAATTGTGTGTGAAAATTGCAAAGGGGTTCGAAAATAGCAAGAATATGGAAAATAAACGAAGTCTGAGAACATAACAGGTTTTAACCAAAATATTCAACATGTCGACTGGTTGAGGGTGAGGTCGACCGGTCCGGGTTGAGGTCGACCAGTCGACCTCATCACCGTATCGAGCCACTTTGCACTGAGTACATTTTGTCATTTTTCGAAATTTGATCTAAAAATCTGATTTTTCACCCCTAAGTTTTAAAAGCGAGCAAATTGCAAACATAGACCTTATTCGATATGCATTATGCCTAATCGAGCTCGTATTGAAGCAAAAGTCTAGGAGAATAGCGGTTTTGTGAAAATATCCGCTAATTGATCTTGAGATGAAACAAAAGACATCTCAATTTTTCGTTTGGAAACACAATCCCTTAGAAAATGATGACGAACCTCAATATGTTTCGAACAATGTTGCCTTGATCATCAAGTTTGTTCCGAATACCCATTTTGAGCCTATAATTGTTTGAGACGGTGGACAAGGCACTAGTTCCCAAACATCATTTCTTTCAAATTGATTCAACTCCTCTTGCATTTCCAAAACCCAATCCTCGTCTTCAATAGCTTCATTAGCATTTTTAGGCTCATTTTGAGAAATAAGAGCTTTCTCGACAAATTTTCTTCTAGTCATCACTTTATCAAGGGGATCACCAATAATAAGATCTTTTGGGTGATCACCCTTAAATTTTAATGACACGGGAAGGTCCGAATTATCACTTTTGTCTTCAGGAGGATTACTTGAGGTAGATGGTTGATCATTTTGAGTATCATTTTGAACAATAGGTTTAACAACATCATCTTCATCACTATCATCATTGGTATCCTTTCAACATCCGAGGCTTCATTGAATTTGACATGAATGGATTCTTCAACAACCAACTAGTCTTATTGTAAACCCGATATGCCTTACTTTTGATTGAGTACCCCATAAATATTCCTTCATCGGCCTTAGGATCAAGTTTGTCCAATTGATCCTTAGTATTTAAAATAAAGCACTTACACCCAAATATTTTGAAATAACTAATATTTGAAGTTCTTCCTTTCCAAAGCTCATACGTATGTATGTTTAATTTAGGATGAAGATAAACACGATTAATAAACATAGCATGCGGTACCTACGGCTTCGGCCTAAAAATATTTTGGAAGTGAAAATTCATTGACCATAGACCGACTCATTTTTTTAAGTGTCCAATTCTTCCTCTCGGCTACTCCGTTTTGTTGAGGTGTTCTTAGAGCCGAAAAATTATGAGCATATCCTTTGGTTTCACAAAAGATTCTAAATTCTCCATCAAATTCACTACCTCTATCACTTCGAATAGTCTTGATAGTATCTTCCTTTTCATTTTCAATAAGTCTACACAACTTAACAAACTCATTAACGACATCGCTTTTATTAGTAAGAAAAATAGCCCAAGTATATCTAGAAAAATCATCGACTATAACAAAGGTGTAATGTTATCCACTTAAACTAGTTGTACCAATATCCCCATACAAATCAAGGTGAAGTAATTGTAGGGGTTTGGTTGTGGAAATTTCATTTTTGGGTTTAAAACTGCTTTTAACTAATTTGTTCTTTTGACAAGTGTCACATAAGCCAAGATTTTCAAAATTCAATTTGGGTAGTCCTTTTACATGTTGGTTTTTGTAAATAGTTTGTAAATTTTTGTATCCAACATGTCCAAGTCGCCTATGCTATAGACTAGTTAAATCATTATTGGCGACAAGACAGGAAATATTTTGACTAACCAAATCACTTGTGCAAATTTTGTAAAGATTGTCTTTTCTATTTGCTTCACAAATAATTTTATCATTTTTAACAATAAGGCATTTTTCTCTATTGAAAATAACATTATAATTTGAGTTACAAAGTTGGCTTACACTTATCAAATTGAACTTAAGCCCTTCAACATAAAGAACATTACTAAGAGAGAAAGAAGAGTTACCAATTTCTCCATTTCCAAGAATTCTTCCTTTGTCATTCCCGAACATGACCATACCCTCTTCTTGGAGCTTGATGTTGGTAAAAAGTTCTCTCCATCCGGTCATATGGCTCAAACACCCGCTGTCCACGAGCCATTTTGAGTCCTTCATTGTTGTTATAGCCCCTATTACCTACAAATGAATTATTTTTAGGTACCCTATAATTTTGGGGTCCATAGGGGTTAGCCTTGAGACCTTTGGGTCTCCAATAATAGCTAAAATTATTTTTGAATTTACAATTACTAGCATAGTGTCCAATTTTACCACAATAAAAGCAATTAAGATTATTGGAACTACTAGCACGTATGAAAGTCGGACCTTGGTGATTTTTCTTGAAAGCATTTTGAAAATGTTTGTAACCAAGTCCTAATTTTGAATGCTCACCTCTTTGTGCATCTAAAATTTTTGTAACTTTATCCGTGCTAAAATTAAATCGATGCATGTTAAGTTGGTTTTATACCAATGTATTGAGTGCTCTAGACTAGGATTTTGCGTTGTTTTCGGATATTTTAGGGTCGTTTCAGTCGAGTTTGTGTCATTTGGTGTCGTTTGAGAATCAGGACTGATCTTGAGAGCCGAAATTATTCAAGAATGATGAAAAAGGTGTTTGGGAGGTGAAGATCGCATTTTAGAAGCGACAAAACAGAAAAATATCGAGCAAGATCGAGCGCCGCAGCGCCAAAACCCCCCCCCTTGTGCGGGGTCGAAATTAATCTGATGGCATCGGACGGCGCGGCTGCGGTGCCGGGCCAAGGGTACACCACGCCAACACACTTTGCAGCAGCAGGTACCGATGTGCAGGGGCTCTGCAGTGCCCTATCAACCAAGCAATAGGGGACGACATGCAGCGACCACACAACAGCGGTGTGAGGGCACGCACGAAGGCACCGCTTGCGTGCGCTAATACTGCTTATTTGCGCTGCGCGGCAAGAATAGGAGCAAGCGGAGCGAGTCGCTGCGCGCATGTCGGCTGAAACGGGGCTGAACACGGGCCTTTTATTTTTTGGGCCTTTTTGGACTAATTTTCGAGGGCTTCGACTTATAAATACACCACGGAGATGCACAAACAAGGGTCGGACAATATTTTGAGCACAACGCAAGGCAAGAGACACAGAGCTAGGGTTCGGGACGGCAATTAGAGGCAATTCTCGTCTGGACACAGAGAGAATTCCTTCTCTTTTCTTCTCAATTCTTTCTTTGTTTTTCTTTGTCGATTTCTTGATATGTATAATTATTTCTTCATGAGGTTTTATATATCCATTATGAGCTAAACCCATTTTTCTAGGGGATTGATGTAACTTACGTTTGAACCTATGTTTTGATTTCCAGTTTATGAAATTCGCATATTTATTAATCTATTTTTGTTATTTGATTTGATTGCATCTGAATTATCTGATCAATAGTTTAGATTGATTGGCGTGTTTGATTTGACGTTCGAGAGAGGTAATTGAACGCCTGGCCATAGAATAGCACAACCTAGGGTTTCATAGAATCGAGAGATTTATGAATCTTTTGAAGCTTGTGATAGAATATTCATTGAGCGTATTAGGGTTTAATTTATGATTTCTATAGAGATATCGAAATCAAAAATTGGAACCTAGAATCACTTGGCACTCGAGAGAGGAAGTGATAAATGGTAGGAATATTGGCTTATAGATTGATAACTTGTGATTAATAAACTGGATTGAAAACATAGGGGATAACTAGGTGAAATCAACCCTCTAGAATTCATCTTCTACGTGTTTGATTAATTGTCTGAACCAATTTTTAGTTTAATTTTAGTTTTATTTTTAGTTTAATAAATCCTCCTCTCTTTTCAAATTCTAGATAGAGTTAAGCTATTTTAATTATAGTACTTAGTATAAAATTCGATAACAATCCCTGTGGAGACGATAACCATACTTTCAAAACATATACTAAAACTTGACACCGTACGCTTGCGGTAAGAATTTCGCGATCAAGTTTTTGGCGCCGTTTTCGGGGATTGTTTTATCCTATTTTAAACTAATACTATTACCAGGTAGTCTTAATCCTAATCTAGACTAGTTTAGGAATTATAATTTCGTTTTTCTCCATTTGACTTGTCTGTTTATGCGAGATTCCAAAATATTAATTTGCTTTCTTTTGATCCAGAGGTTGAAAGGACACTTCGAGCAATCAGAGCAGCAAAGCGAGCAGAGAATCGAGCAATGGTAGAAGACGGAGACAATGAGAATAATGGAAATCGGGTCGTGAATGTGCCACCACAGCCTGAGGCACCAGAAAGGGCAATCGGGGACTACTTTCTGCCGATCGTGAACCAGAACTACTCTGGAATTGTGCGCCAGCCCATTAATGCAAATAATTTCGAACTGAAATCGAGCCTCATAAGCATGGTTCAACAGAATCAGTTTGGGGGGAGTCCAGTGGATGATTCGAATCCACATCTGGCCACATTCTTGGAAATTTGCGACACCATCAAGATGAATGGTGTGACTGATGAGGCCATTAGATTAAGGCTTTTCCCGTTTTCACTCCGGGATAAGGCCAGACATTGGTTACAGACGTTCGCCCCTAGGAGTATTACGAGCTGGGATGATTTGACTCAAAAGTTTCTAGCAAAATTCTTCCCTCCCAGCAAGACACTCCAACTGAAGAGCGAGATAGCCCAATTCCAACAGATTGATTTTGAGTCGTTATACGAAGCTTGGGAGCGATTTAAAGATTTGTTGTGAAGATGCCCACAGCATGGCTATGCAGACCGGCAGAGAGTTCAATATTTTTACAATGGATTGAATGGGCATACGAGTACGATACTTGATGCGGCATCAAGAGGTACATTGATGGCTAAAACACCGACTGAGGCCTTACTTCTACTTGAAGAAATGGCCACAAACAGCTATCAATGGCCCTCCGAGAGGTCAGCGCCGAAGCCAGTTGTCGGTGTTCTTGAGCTTGATACAATGTCAGCTTTGGCAGCTCAAATCTCGAGTCTGACAAAGCAATTAGTAATCATGAATATCGGTAGCACACCACAGCAAGCCGCACTTCCACCCGTAGCCGTTCATGCAGCCACCACTCATGAGGCCGAGCAAGTCAATTATGTGAATAACTGAGATTTTAATAACTGAGGTAATTCATTACCAACTCACTACCGCCCGGGACTTCGCAATCATGAGAATCTCTCTTATAGCAACAACAGGAATGTATTGAATCCACCTCTGGGTTATCCAAATCCATCCAGTTCCAATACACTCGGAGGTGAAAAGAAACAGTCGTTTGGGGAGATATTCGGCTCATTCATAGGAGAGATCGGGAATCGAATGAATAGGAGTGAGGCGCAGATTGATGGTCTGAATACTAAGATGAGCACAATGGAGACGCATATTAGGTCGATCGAGACACAAATGAGTCAGTTGGCTACAACCGTGAATTCATTGTAGCAGAAGGGAAAGTTCCCAAGTGATACAGAGGTTAATCCGAGAGAGCACTGCAATGCAGTTTACGTGAAAAATGAAGCAAAAATTCAGCCTGCTCCCAAAGAATCACCTATTTATGCGAAACCAGTGGAATCCAAGAAAATGTAGTGGGAAGATTTTGAAATTGTCTATCTGACAGAGGAGTGTAGTGCAATAGTCCAGAGTAAACTACCTCAGAAAATAAAGGATCCAAGGAATTTTACTATTCCTTGTACTATTGGAGGAGTTTTTTTTCAGAAACCACTTTGTGATCTTGGGTCCAGTGCGAATCTGATATCTCTTTCTGATATGACGAAGTATGGGCTCGGGGAGGTGAAGCCGTCCTGTTAGTTTTATGCTCTAGCAGCAAGACAAATATTATATTATGCCATTTGTTATTCTGAAATAAATTATTCATTTTGATATGCACATTGTTATACGAAAAGGTCCGGATTAATTATGTAGTATATGATCATTTGGATACGTCTACTGAAGGCATGATCATAGGTTCTCATAATTAATGAATTGTTTTGACAGTTGTTAAATAAAGTTGGGCACTTTATTTAGGCTGCAATATTTCTGTTAAATATTGGTGTGAATTATTCACATTGATTGGATCAAGGGAGATTTAATCAAGGTTAAATTTCTGTTAAAGGGGAATTAAATCTCCAGATATATTGGTTATGTTATTTCTCTTAATCCTGAGTTTATTTTAAATAGATAATTACATAATTGTTATTCTTTGAATTATCAATAAGTGAGGTTTAATTATTACAAACCAACACCTTGATAGTTTGGGAATTTCGATTAATTAATTACCAGTATTTATGAAATAGACAATATAGAATTTGTATGAAAATATCCTCTTGATATGTTTCGGTACTTGGATGTAAAAAGTCACTGGCCAGTGCAATTGTTCCATTAGAGAAACTGTTCAAGTCGAGAGAATAAATAATTAATTGATTGACAGAAATTTGTATCAATTAATTATTGATATTTTACGAAAGAGAAATACACATTTTATATTTAATATTTTATGATTAATCTTGGAGTTCAATATCGGGCTTTTAGTGGAATAGCGTCGGTTTAGATAATTGTTTTACAATTATTAGGAGCCTTGATTAATAATAATTGTTGGATCCCTAAACTAGCTCAAGATAATTGGTGTGGCCTATATCACAATTAATGGACTTCTATATTTGGGTAGGGTTTGTTGATACTTGGGCTTAGGCTTAAGTAAAACCCTAGGCCCAGTTCTATTAGGGTTAGAGACATCTATAAAAAGGTAAGATGACAGTCTTCTAACAGATAAAGAAAATAGAATGGAGAAACAACGTAGAGAAAAGTCGGAGGTGATCTTGGAGCGCCCACACGCCGCTACACCCCTTGAGAATAGTTTAGAAGATCTAACAGGTATTCTCTTCTTGGACGAGGAAGATTCAGTTGCATATGTATTTCACATGTGGATCATTTCCGCTGCATATACATATGATTCCTTTAATTGGTATCAGAGCCCCATGTGAATATATATGCGAATCGAGCCCAGTTGTTTCTTCATATGATTTAGATATATGGCATCTAGGCTCTCTGTATTACGCGTTCATATAATCGGTGTTTTATTAGTTGTAATTTTTTATTCATGTTAGACGTTTGTAGTTGTAAAATCGTCTTAATGCCTGATCGAGCTTTGTCTTATAGAGTAAATTAGCTTTTTGACAAAAGGCCATTGATTCAAAGTCGGCTTAGTGCGTGCTTCATGATTGTGTTTTTTTATATAATTATTTTAATATTTCTTGCTCTTATTATTTTAAGGGGCATTTAGTTTAATTTTATATAAAAAAGGGGGTGTTTGCACGCATACAAAAGGATCTTGATGGAAGGCTGGAAGTAGACTACTCTCGTTTTTTTGTCTGTAGTCTTATTTTTTTTCTGTCATTCGGTCTGTGTGCATTGAGACGTTTTATTATTTACTTCATGGATCTTAAGTTACATGGTATAAAATGATTATGTGATTGCATGCCATATAGAATAGATGATGCCATATTAATCGAGATTTGCATAATGATGATTATGATTTTGATCTGGCTTAATGATTATTATGTGTTTTCTAATTATCATGATTTATCATGTTTATCATGATTATGATTATGCTTTACTAATAATTATTATGATTTTTGTAATCTAGATTAATAATTATTAATAGAGTCCCTACTTTAAAATATTGAATAGTGAAGGTTTTCAATTATATTACTAATTGTAAACCTACGAGCTCCATTGTGGGTTCATTAATAAGATAATCATGTGACATCCTATCGGATAAACATGCTTGGATTTTATTAGAATGAATCTTAATAATTTCAAATTTTTAATAAGTTTGATCGGCCCATCGTCGACATTACTTAGATATTAAAGATAATTTTGAAATTAAATCATGGTTAATGACATTCAACCTAAAATAAAATTATTAACCCTCCCTACAAGGCCAGGATAATTTTATGAAGGGCTCAAAGTCTTGAAACAATCAGAGTGATAGTAAAAGTATTATCTAGGGAATTTTATTTGGAGAATAGGGCTAAAAGTTCTTTTTGTAACTTCCTACTTTCTTAATAAACTAACCTAGTAGTGCACTTTTAATTTCATGTTCAAATTTAGTTTATTATGAACTACTTGCCCAACGTGAGTGTTATTTATGAAGACTAAATGATTGTTGCAATAATCATGCAAATATGTCTATTGTATTATCGTTTTAATTAGTGTGCATATTTTATTTTAGAAAATGGCATCTTTGAACCCTCTTGCTATGATTTTGAGTCAAAAACCTATGGATGGAACAAACTACAGTTAATGGAAAACCAATCGCTTTATTGTTCTGGAATATGAGAAGATCAAATTTGTCCTAACAACCCCTAAGCCTGGTGAACCTGCAGCCGATGCGTCTGAACAAATAAAGACGAAGTATTTGGAATGGCAAAAGGCAAATACTGCAGCTCGCTGCTATATTCTTGCCAGTGTTGCCAGTCATTTGTAGGAACAAATAAACAAGTTCGAGAGTGGAGCAGAAATGATCCAGACTCTCGATGGGATGTTTGCTAAGAGTAGCGCATCTTTGCTAAAGTTCGCTTTATAAGGGCTTTAATGAACACTCGTATGACTGGGGGGAGTGTGCGGGATCATTGCCTTGAAATGATGTCACATCTCAGTCGGGCCGAAGTGATGGGGGCAAAGCTAGAAGAGAAAATGCAGATTGACATTATCCTTGAATCACTGCCCGAAAAGCTTTGCTTGATTCAAAATGAACTATAATATGAACAAGCTAAAGTTGACTCCTACTCGATTGATGCATGAGCTTGAGAGTCTTTGAACAATCTCTGGTCAAGCCGAATATGTGCATCTAGGCCGAGAGTTCGTTAAACCTAAAGGAAACCTAAAGGTGGTAACAAGAAGAAGAACAAGAAGAAAGCGATGCTACTATTTCCAACCCAACTGCTATGAAGAAGCCGAAAGGCAAGTGCTTCAAGTGTGGCAAAAAGGGTCACTGGAAAAAGAATTGTCCTGAGATGAACAAAACGCCAGGTAATATTGGTGATTTGAATGTCATTGAGGCCTATTTAGTGGAGAATTACAATGATAAATGGATCATTGATTCAGGAGCCACTAACCATGTTTGTTACTCTTTGCAGTGGTTCAAACAAAGTAGGTCATATGGCAAAGGACAAAGAAGCTTGACATTGGGAAATGGAGATCGAGTCTCAGTGATGGCTATTGGTTTAGTTGAATTATCTTTTGATAATGATATGACTTTGTTTTTACAAGACTGTTTATTTGTACCAGATTTTAAGAGGAATTTGATTTCTATTAGTTGTTTAATTCAGCATGGTTTAACAGTTCACTTTGATTCCTCAGTTTCAATAAGAAGTAAATCTTCTTTTATTTGTTCTGGTACTTTGTTGAATGGTCTTTATTATCTTAGTCCTATATCATATGACATATTTGTTGTTGAATCTGTGGATGATGATGGACATACACACCTATTGAAAAAGAAAAAAATTTTCGATTTAAAACATATCTTTGGCATTTGCGATTAGGTCATATTAATCCAAATAGGATACATGGTTTGGTTAAAAGTGGGATATTAAGTTCCCTGGTCTTTGAACCTATACCAATGTGTGAATCCTGCTTGGAAGGAAAAATGACAAAGATTTTAAGGCCAAAGGAAATTGTGCAAACTGTCAACTTGAGTTGGTACATACCGATGTATGTGGACCAATGAACGTGCGGTAGAGGAGGGTATCGATTTTCATTACTTTCACCGATGATTACTCAAGATATGGATATGTATACCTAATGCGCCATAAGTCGGAAGCTTTTGATAAGTTTCAAGAGTTTAAGGCTAAGAGCAGAAAAGCAATTAGGTGTCCATCTCAAACAACTTCGGTCTGATCAAGGTGGTGAATACTTGTCTAGTGAGTTCAAGTCATACTTGACTCAAGAGGGGATAGTTTCACAATTGTCAGCCCCTGGCACGCCACAACAGAACGAGGTAGCTGAAAGAAGAAATAGAACTCTTTTGGATATGGTGAGGTCTATGCTCAGTTATTCATCATTACCCGTGTCCTTTTGGGGCTATGCCTTAGAAACAACTGTGTATCTTTTGAACTTGGTTCCATCAAAATCTGTTACAAAGACACCCACAAAATTATGGAAAGGGCGTAATCCTAGCTTGAACTATATTCGGATTTGGGGTGTTCCGGCACATGTCATACAACATAAGCCAAATAAAATAGAATCTCGTATAGAAGTGTGCTTGTTTATTGGATACCCTAAAGGAACAAGAGGTGGAATTTTCTATAGTCCAACAGATAAGAAAGTTTTTGTGAGCACTCACGCTACATTCTTAGAGGATGACTATGTGAAAAAATTCAAACCCAAGAGTACGGTAGTTCTTGAGGAACTTGCTTCAGGTCAGGAACTTCCTAAGACTCTTGAGGGGCCACAACATGTTCCTGTGATTGTTCAAAGAAGGAAAAATGTTCCTCAAGGTGAACAAACACAGGAACCAATTGAAAAACATGAAGATATACATATGGAACCAATAGAATTACAAGAACCACCTGTTCCAAACAATGAAGAGATTGATAACCCACAACAAAACCTGAATCCTCATATAGATGCACAACAACCAGTGCGGTTCACTCGTAGTGGGAGACAGATTCGAAAACCCACGAGATATGTTTTGTTGGGTGAATCTTATCAAGCCATCTCTAATGATCATGATTACGATCCCACAAGTTATAGTGAAGCATTGGAGGACGTTGATGTTCAGGAATGGCTTAAGGCTATGAATCGAGAGATGGATTCCATGTACTCCAACTCTGTTTGGTCTCTTGTAGAAACACATAAAGGGGTAAAACCCATTGGGTGCAAGTGGATCTACAAGAGAAAGAGGGGATCAGACGGGAAGGTGGAAACCTTCAAAGCTAGATTGGTGGCAAAAGGGTATACTAAAAAAGATGGAATCGATTATGATGAAACCTTTTCGGCAGTTGCCATGCTTAAGTCTATCCGGATACTCTTAGCCGTAGCAGCAAGTCTCGACTATGAGATTTGGTAGATGGATGTCAAAATAGCTTTTCTAAATGGAAATTTAGAAGAAGACATTTATATGCGGCAACCAGATGGATTCACAGCTAAAGGTCAAGAACACATGGTTTGCAAGTTGCATAAGTCCATTTATGGGCTAAAGCAAGCATCAAGGTCTTGGAATATCAGGTTTGATCAAGCTGTTAGATCATTTGGTTTTCTGAAGAGTCCTGATGAACCCTGTGTGTATAAGAGAATTCAAGGTGCAATAGTAGTTTTTTTAGTTCTATACATAGACGATATTTTCTTGATTGGAAACAATATAGAGGTATTATCAGACGTAAAAGGTTGGCTGAACAATCAATTTGAGATGAAGGACTTAGGAGAACCTAATTATATTCTTGGCATTAAGCTTTTGCGAGATCGAAAGAATAAGTTATTAGCATTATCCCAAGCTTCATATATTGATAAAGTCCTGGCTAAATTCAACATGGAGAATTCTAAGAAGGGATCATTATCTTTCAGACATGGAATTCATCTTTCTAAGGAGCAATCACCAAAAACTCCCCGAAGAGAAAGAACGCATGAGTAGGATACCTTATGCATCGTGAGGGTAGTCTCATGTATGCCATGTTGTGTACTAGACCAGATATCTGCTACGCAGTGGGAGTAGTAAGTCGATATCAGTCAAATCTTGTGGAAGAGCATTGGGTTGCAGTTAAGCATATACTCAAGTATCTTAGGATAACGAGAGATTATATCTTTCTATACTCTGTGGAGTCTGAAACCATTGGTTACACGGACTACGACTTCAAGGAGATATTGACTCAAGAAAATCTACATCTGGATATGTTTATACATTATATGGTGGAGCCATTTGTTGGAGGAGTGTCAAACAAACTTGTGTGGCAGACTCTACAACTGAAGTTGAATATGTGGCTGCGTCAGAAGCTGCAAAGGAAGTTGTATGACTGAAAAAAAAATTATAGATCTCGAGGTGATACCTTGCGCAGATCGGCCCATAACACTTTATTGTATAATAGTAGGGCTGTAGCACAATCTAAAGAACCAAGATTTCATAAGAGACAGAAACATATAGAGAGGAAGTACCACTTGATCCGAGATTTCATTCAAAGAGGAGATACAATGGTTGTCAAGATAGCATTAGAGGAAAACTTAGCGGATCCATTCAGAAATCCAACATCACTTTGCAGTTTGATGATCGATCCATCACCTATCCATGGGGAATCATTGAAGACGTGTTAGCAAGAATTAATAAATTTGTTTTTCCTGTGGATTTTGTAGTGTTGGACGTGAACGAGGACAAGAAAATACCCATAATCTTTGGGCGACCGTTTTTAGCTACAACACGGGCTTTGATCGATGTAGAAACAGGGGAGCTAACATTGCGGGCAAATCAGGAGAAAGTTGTATTCACCATCCATCCAACCAACAAGCTAAAATCTGACATAAATAATGGTAAGCATATGGTTGGGAATATAACTGAAGACATTGGAGGTTTGGAAGTTTCTAAAGGCAATGTGGATAACATGCCTATTGGAGCCCCAACTTGAGGATAATCTGACATAGTCTGGCTGAAGACTATAAACTTAGCGCTTCTTGGGAGGCAACCCAAGCCCCTTTTTATTGCTTTCTTAGTTTTACATTAGTTTAGTAGTTGTTTTTGTTTTTTTTGAATTTTTTTGCATTCTTAGGAGTAGTAAGTTGCATCATACCCCACCCCCTTATTTGTGCAAATCCCACATATCCCACTCCATATTCACAAAGGAGCATTATAACACCACACACCATATTCATCTCTTCCACTCATAATTTGGTAAGTTTGCAACTTCCAAACCCCACCCCATGGTTTTCCCCATCTTGTGTTTTTGGTGTGATTGGATTGTAGTAGTGCTAGGATAATTGTTGTTGATTTGTGGATTGTGGATTGATTGTTTATGCTAGACTTAGACTTGATATTGAATTTTGGGATTGAATTGAGTTATCCATTACATTCACTATCTTTGCCCATATTCATGCATATGAGGTGTTTGATAAAATGCCCCAATGACAATTTCACATTGTTTAGTGCTATCTTGCATATATATGCTTATCTTTTTGACATGGCACTATATTTTCTTTACTCGGGTGCATTATTATATGCTTTGATTTTCGAGTTCTCACCCATAACCGAATTCCATGGTTCCACGAGTTTTGTTTTCTTGTCTACCTTGCTAGGTTGCAAAGATGTGAAACCAAAAAAGGGCCGGGGCCAAGGCCAATGGGAAGAACAAGACCACACCTCAGAGGCATACAACACCCGCGGGCTTATGCGCTAAGATGCATTGTGAGCTTATATGAGACATCTCCTACACGTAGTAGTACCACATGACTTAAGGAGCCTTCACTACTCGGCTACCAGGAATGTCTTTTTCCCCACCTCTCCATTGGGGACAATGTCGTTTTAAGTTTGGAGGGGTGCAACCTGTTTTTATTCTTCAAGTCGAGTCTTGAGTAAAAAAAAATGAAAAAAGAATCTAGAGTCGAGTCGGGGCGTCGGTAAAACTGTGAAACTGCATGACTAAGTGAATTTGTTGAATATGAGTTGAACGGTCAAAAGAGCATGTGTTTGAACTGTGATTTAATCTTCTTTCCATTAATTCCATCTATGTGCTTAACTCTGTTGATTTATTTAGGGATGATTTATGCAGTTGAGTGTTTCTTGTATGATCCCAGGATTCTAGAACTTGTCGATCACTAGTCAGGCGAAATCTATGTGAAGTAACATTAAGGAAGTGATTTAGGCCATCTTTGAACAAGCCAGAGCCTAAAAGCCTACCTTTGTATTATATTTTCCCTAGTGTCCCCCTTTGAGCCTTATAAACCCGTTTCTTTGGCAACCAATCTAATACCCATAGCCTAAATGTGAAAATCCTAATTACCCATCACTCATACACACAAAGTATAGAAAAATATTGAAGGCTGAGGATGGTATAATGAGAAGGTTATGTATTTAATTGAATGAAGTTGCCCGAGAAAAGAAGATATGAAACCCCATGTATGCAAAAGAATAAGTTTGGGGGTTCCGAGAAAAAAAAGATAAAAATGATGAGAAAAATCAGCGGGATTGAAGGTTCATAAACATTGGGGATGTAAAAAACGTGAAGGGTAGTGTTGATTGTTGATTAAAAGTGATAATTGTGTGTTTGGGTGATTTGAGCCACTTAATCCATATTTTCCTACCTTACCCTAAGCCCACATTACAAGCTTTAAAAGTCCTTTTGATCCTTGTGTTACATTAGCCTACATTAGTGGAGATTAGTGTGAAAACAAGCCTATGGAGTCCGGTAAGCATCTCATCTCTATCAAGAAAGTGGATCATTTTGAAAACACTTGATTGTGTGAATCTATCTGGATAATGAAAACGAGGTTTGCATGAACATTCCACCTTCATGATCACATTGTGAAAATACGTGCTTGACTGATGGTGAAATGAAATTTGACGAATGAGTTTGGTTGTGAAGTTTTGCGCTTAGTCCATTTGAGTCTCTATCTTTGTTTTTGCTTCCTTCATGTTTGTTGATTTTTAGAGTCTGTAATTGCTTGAGGACAAGCAAACGTCTAAGTTTGGGGGTATTTGTTAAGTTGGTTTTATACCAATGTATTGAGTGCTCTAGACTAGGATTTTGCGTTGTTTTCGGGTATTTTAGTGTCGTTTGAGTCGAGTTTGTGTCATTTGGTATCACTCGAGAATTGGGACTGATCTTGAGAGCTGAAATTATTCAAGAATGATGAAAAACGTGTTAGGGATGTGAAGATCACATTTTAGAAGTGAAAAAACGAAAAATATCGAGCAAGATCGGCGCCACGCTAAAACCCCGCGTTGTCGAAATTAGTACAAATGGCATCAAGGATTTGCGAGGGTGCTTGCAGCTGGCCAAGGGCCCAGAGGCTGCATGATGCCAAAGACACTTTGCAGCGAGAGGTACCCGTTGTGCGGCGCTACGGCGCCCGGAAAAAAGCTGCAGCGCCCGATCAACCAAGCAACAGGGGACAATGTGCAGCGACCACACAGCAGTTGAGGATGACGAAGGGCGCTACAAGCGCCAATACTGCTTGCCAATGCACGGAAGATGCGACATAGCCAACAACGAGGAGCGGCGCGCGATGTGCGCCCTTGTGTAGTCGGGTGAAAACGGGGCTGAACACGAGCCTTTTATTTTTTGGGACATTTTGGATGGATTTTCGAGGGCTTCGACTTATAAATACACCATGGAGACGCACAAACAAGGGGTCGGACATTATTTTGAGCACAACGCAAGGCAAGAGACACAGAGTTAGGGTTCGGGACGGCAATTGGAGACACTTCTCGTCTGGACACAGAGAGAATTCCTTCTCTTTTCTTCTCAATTCTTTCTTTGTTTTTCTTTGTCGATTTCTTGAGATGTATAATTACTTCTTCATGAGTTTTTATATATCCATTATGAGCTAAACCAATTTTTCTAGAGGATTGATGTAACTTACGTTTGAACCTATATTTTGATTTCCAGTTTATGAAATTCGCATATTTATTAATCTATTTGTGTTATTTGATTTGATTGCATCTGAATTATATGATCAATAGTTTAGATTGATTGGCGTGTTTGATTTGACGCTCGAGAGAGGTAATTGAACGTCTAGCCATAGAATAACACAACCTAGGGTTTCATAGAATCGAGAGATTTATGAATCTTTTGAAGCCTGTGATAGAATATTCATTGAGCGTATTAGGGTTTAATTTATGATTTTTATAGAGATATCGAACATAAATTGGAACCTAGAATCACTTGGCACTCGAGAAAGGAAGTGATAAAAATGAGGAATATTGGCTTATAGATTGATAACTTGTGATTAATAAACTGGATTGAAAACATAGGGGATAACTAGGTGAAATCAACCCTCTAGAATTCATCTTCTACGTGTTTGATTAATTATCTGAACCAATTTTTAGTTTAATTTTAGTTTTATTTTTAGTTTAATAAATCCTCCTCTCTTTTCGAATTCTAGATAGAGGTAAGCTATTTTAATTATAACACTTAGTATAAAATTCGATTACAATCCCTGTGGAGACGATAACCCTACTTTCAAAACATATACTAAAACTTGACATCGTACGCTTGCGGTAAGAATTTCGCGATCAATGCACATCTTTTTTTAAATGTTCAATATCATTTGTGAGCGATTGTTTTTCGATTTCAAGAGTACGGACTTTTGTAAGAGTAATAGCATGAGCTTTATCAAGAGATTCATAAGAAGTAAACAATTTATCCTTTTCAATTTTAAGCTCTTTATGCTCATTTTTCAAAGTCTTGTATTTAACAATCAAATTTTAAAATTTATTTTACAATTCATCAAAATCACATTGCAATTCATCAACTAAGGAAGAAGTTGAAGAGTTACAATGTACCTCTTTATTTTCATCGTATATGGCCATAAGACCATGTTTGGTTTCTCCTTCCTCGTCGGATATGGCGAATAGTTCATCCCAAGTTTTAACATCCGCATTTAGAGCCTTTTTTCTGGAAAAAGGCTTTTCTTATTTTGTTCCTCATCCGCTAGTTTCGAACGTCGGGTATGTAGTGCCCAGATTTTCCGCATTTAAAACAAGAGTTGTCTCTCGGCTTTCTTGCCTTATTTTTATTCACAAATTTTGCAAATTTTTAGACAAGGGCGGCGGTCTCCTCATCATCTTCGTCACTAGCATAATATGAATTATTAGAAGAAGATGCTAAGCCTTTAGAAATATTTTGCATACCCGTTTGAGTGGTGGATGGTTTGAGATTTTCATCTCATTGAGAAAGACTTCATAAATCAGGAGGTTCCCAATGAGCTCATCGAACTTGAGTGTTTCGAGATTTTGTACTTCCGTAATAGCTATTACCTTTTTGGACCATGAGCCGGGAAGAGCGTTCAATACCTTAGTCACCTTGTCTTCTTCTTGAGATGACCTTCCCGAGAAACAACAAGAGGATTGACAATGTTGTCAAGCCTTTCCACCATTTTTGATATGCTTTCACCATCATGCATAGTGAAATTTTCAAAGTCTTTCACAAGCATTGTTTTTCTTGCTTGCTTTAATTTCTTTGTGCCCTCATAGATGGTTTTTAATTTTTCCCATACTTCATGTGCGGACTTTATTCCTCTAACACGATTGTACTTGGTGGCGGTGAGTGAACAATGTAAAATATTTAATGCCTTACCATTTAGAGAGCATGACTTCTTGTCGTTGTCATCAAATTCCTTGAGTGTCTTTGGGGCCGTGGTACCATCTTCTAATTTCTTGGTTGGTTGGTCTACTCCTTCAATAACCGCATTCCAAATATTGAACCCGCACCCTTGTAAAAATTCCATTCGGTCTTTCCAAAATGCATAGTTGTTGGCGTCGAATAGTGGTGGTTTGTTGATGGATGTGCCGGTAGTGAGATAGCCTTCATTTGTAGCCATGGATCTTTCCTCTTTACTCGCGATGTGGAACGAGCCAGTCAAAGAGTTTGGCTTTGATACCACTTGTTAGTCCAACTGGTTACGATAATCTAGAGGGGGGTGAATAGATTATGCCGATTTTCCGAGTTTTGCCCTCCTTTTCGAATGTTAAGATGATAGCAAGAATATAAATGCAGAAAATAAACAACACACAAGAATTTATAGATCTTCACCCCACCTAGGGACTACGTGCTCTACCACCCCAGTATCTCCGGGATGAA
This sequence comes from Rehmannia glutinosa, assembly GCA_016081115.2. Lineage (NCBI taxonomy): Eukaryota > Viridiplantae > Streptophyta > Magnoliopsida > Lamiales > Orobanchaceae > Rehmannia > Rehmannia glutinosa. The sequence continues at coordinate 16,759 of JABTTQ020003388.1, read as the reverse complement.
TTTTGAAAAAGAAAAAGAATTTTACTAATAGTTACCACAACTATTACACCACCACCTTTGAAGATCACCACAATGTTCTTACAATACCTTTAAGGAGATTACCACAATCTTCCTTCACCTATGAAGAGTACCACACTCTTCAACACCTATGATCACCCAAGTGTGTTCTTACCATAATAACAACAACAAGGATATCTTGTTTTGGATGATTGACAAAATTCAAGATTACAACTCGATAATGAAGTATACAAACTTTGAGTGCAAGTGTAATCAAGAATAAAAGCCTAGACCTCAATGTGCAAGTGCAAGAGCTTAGACTATTACAACAAGAAATATGACAATGAGAAACAAAGTGTTTGCTTGTATGTATTTGCTTGTGTTGTTGTGTTGAGTCTTGTTGCTTGAATGCTTCCTCTATTTATAGGGGAGGTCTTGGATTGATTTTCATACATAGGCTCCTTCTTGGAGTTTGATTTCTACAAAAAAAAATGCAATTGAAATCAAGATTATAGCTGTTAGAATCAACCCCTAAAATGAGAAAAAGTTGTTTGCAGGCTCAACGGATAGTTTGCTGTAAAAAACATAAGGCGACCGGTCGAATAGAAACAAGGGTTTGAAAATATTCCCACAAAATTACACAGGAGGACCGGTCGACAGGGCGTCCGACCGGTCGACCCCTGCGTGGACCGGTTGGCCCCTTCAATATTACAATACAGAGAGATGGCAGACATTGAGCCTTCAGACACTGGTCGACCACACCGATCGACCTCCTTGCAAAATTGGTTCATCTCGTTTCTATTTCAATACTCAACTTCAGACACGGATTGTCCTATAGGGCGACTGATCGAACACGAGACAGAAGTGTTGTCTAATTTTTGTCGAAAATAAACTTCAGAAAATACTCCAAAAAATTAGTAAAAATATTTTAGATCAATCGGGAGTATTTGGACAACATTTAGAAATGTTGTTTTGGTGTAAAAACACAGTTAAACAAAATCATCAAAATCATGATAAAAATATTTATCTAACACGTGAAGCATTGGAAACAGCTTTGTTAGAATGGGGGGCATTCAAAGATGTCTCCTCTATCGACCATGTTTCTTCCATCTCTTCTCCCTCTGTCAATTTTTCTGATCCTGTTGATTTTTTGCATAACAAATTAGGATGTAAATTCATTTACATCAGTGCTTTTTTTTCTGCTCTTGTTGTGTCGGGCTATTGTGGTGTTCATTATGATCAAGTGGGCAATATTTTGAAGGTTTGGACAAAGTCTAGAGACGCTTCTAATGGTCTAGTTGAACTTTACCCTGTTGTTTTCACTGTTCTTTCAGAAGTTGTGATTCACCAATGGGGAAAGTTTTACTATCATGATTGATGTGAAGGAAATTGTCAAGAATCTCAACCTCAAAGCAATCATCTACAGGAAGTGGTTCTTAATTGCCAAAGGCATCAACCAGATGCTTAACTCTAATCTGCAATGCTCTTTTGTTTTTGTTCCTTCTGGATCTATGTTGTTCTGTTGTAATTTGGCTTTTAAAGCTATAATTAGCCCATCTCCTCTGGAATGGTGCTCTGATTTTCCAATTGGAATCCCTCTATGTAACCAATTGGACATCATAGGCTAATTAGCCTTTTTCTTTGTACTAATTTTTTGAGTATCTAATACGATCTATCGTTTTCGGAAAAAAAAAAAGATGGCTTGCTGATTAAGATTAATTTGGGTCTTGTTTGGATTATTATGTTATGTTATTTGTTGTGGCTATGGTGATCTATTTATGACTTAATAAGCATAATATCTTTAAACAGTGAAAATATTTATTTTTTTGTACTAAAAAGTGAAGATTTAATTAGTCCAACAAATAAAAGAAAAAATAAGAAAACTGAATTTTTTAAGTGCATTTTCAAAAACAATTCGCACAAAAAATAATAAATCTAGATGAAAACAAAATTTCAAATAAGCACTAATTTGTAATTACTCCATCAAGAAAAGCTCATTGCACATAAAACTACAAACATGGTAGACGAAACGAAACAATTCAATATTTACGTAAATGCCAAACTCTCAACTATATTTACTATTTTTTTTTTGTTTTTTAAAGAAATACTATAAAAGTTTTTCCAAAAAAAAAAAAAGAAAAAAGATTTTAAAAAAAAACTAAAAACTTGAAAACAAGCCATCAATTCTATTTTTTCTTTCCTTTGGGATAAGTTCAAATTAAGATCAAGATAAAACTGGCAGCATATATTTGAAATTTGAAATTCAAAAGGTCATTATGGGTCCCATAAAGCCGTTTTTCGCATATAATTCGATTTTTTCTGACCTGTTTGCTTTTTCTTTTAATTATTTATTTATTTAAATTTGGGAGAGCCTTATTTTTTCCCGCCTATTAACATTTCCTTTAATATATAAATCCAAAGAAGCCTTTTCTGTGTTTTCTAGTTGTCCATCTCCGTCATCATATTCAGAGAAGTTCTCGTTTCTCTCTCTATATATCAGTTTTTGTTCAGAAGAAATCTCAGTTGCTATGGAGGATTCTGCCACCAAAGACCAATCCTCTGCCGCTGGTAATTGTTTTTGAGAATGTCTAATTTTCATTTATTTGGTAATTTAGGGATGTATTTTTGGTACGGTTGATTTAAGTAGTGCTTCAAATTTAATATTAGGTCTATTTACTGGAAGTGTATGTTTTATGAAGATCAATATGAACGATTCTCATGATTTTATAGTTATGTTTGTTTTTTGATCCCTGCTTAATTATCCGAGTAGGAAGATCAACCTCAAGGCTTCTCCGCTATCCGCTCCGATCTGCTACTAAATCGAAGGAAGAGAAGCCGCCGCTTGCGGACTCCTCAAACTCCAACTCCGCCGCTAAGAGGTGCTTTTGTGTGTGAAATGATTAGATATTGACCTTTTAAGTGTGTAATTTAGTCTGAGAATTTTCGAGTTTCTAATAGATTTTACTGTTCAGTTATTAAATGTTGTGATCTAATCACTGTTTGGTTCTCAGTACCTTTATATTTCGAACCAAAGAAAATTTTGATTTCAGGATTTAATTTAATGTTGATTTAAATTGAGGAATAAGAAGGTTTACCGAGATAAAATATGTTTGTTGTTCTGATAATATTTAAACAAATTCCACAATATCCTTTTTTGAGGACTCTTCTACAATTGCATCAATTCTGATTTTTGAACAAAGGGGATTACGTCCAGAATTAGGTATTTAATATTGTGCATATACATCTACGTATTCAATAATTTATGTATATGAATGAACTGAGATTTATTTTTTTACGCAAGCATAAGTTTCCTTTCTGTGGTGCTGCCACAAAGAGTATATTATTTATTGATGGGTGCGTATTGGCTTTGTTGTTAATCTTAATGTTTTTGTTTAGGGGAAGGCTTTCATCTAGTGTGAGTAAGAGTGTTGGTGTTCTTGAATTTTCTGGAAAGGAGAAGTCTGCTAAGCCTCCTAGACGACTCTCGGTTCCTTCAAAGGCAAACGCCACCCCTGCTCCAAAATCTTTTGGCAATATCACTCCAATTTCTGAGGCTAGATCGAAGAGGTCTGCTGTCAACCCAGGCAAAAGTGATACACCTGGTTCAGATGTTTCCAAGTTGTCTAATCGAAAAAAATTCAATGTTCTGTCATCAGCATCTTACTGGTTGTCTCAGATTAAGCTATCTGAATCTGCTGCTAAGCATTCAATCTCTCTTGGTTTCTTTAAGCTTGCTTTGGAGGCTGGATGCGAGGTACATGAATAATATTTAAGCTACTCAAAAATTTATGCTCTCAGGGATTGATTCAAAAATATTAAGCGTACCCAACATTCTTATTTTCTTTTTCTACCGGTTTACTATGAAAATCTGAATATTGCTTTTGATTAAGTATATGCTGGAACACATGTAAGCATTGGTTAGTCTGAGGACATGTCTTAAAGTACCAAGACAAGCAAGTGAACTCTTTTTTTAAGTTCTAATTTGACACATATAAATGCTAATTAAATGCATGGCTTTGTTAAATTGGAAAATTGCCACAAATGCTCACTATGACTCAAAAAATGTGCAGCCTATACAGCGAATGAGCGATGAACTAAAGTCATATGTGCGTCGCCATGACCTTCCCGAGCTTGGAGATACCGTGCAAGAACTGTTTGAGGGCTATAAGATTTCTGAAAACTTTGAGCCGTCACAGATATCTGGAAATGGTTCTCAAGTGCCTACTGAAACCAATCAGTTATCTGATGACGATGTTCATAGCTCGTCGTCTTCCATAACGGATGCTGAGAAGCTGAAGCCAAAGTCGTTGGACATAAATGCTGATGAAACTGAGGAAGTCAAAAAAGCAAACAATGAAACTTCTCAAAAGGATGATTGTGTGAAGACGACTAAACGATCAGTGCCTAATAGGGCTGCAAGCTCGAAGTTTGGTTCTGAAGTCAAGGGTCGCAGTGTACAAAAGAAACCTCAGAAACCGGTAAAGCAAGAATCAGCGCGCGACAAGGACAAAGTTAAGAAACAGGGCAAGAAATCTGCTCGCGGGGAAGGTGATTATAGTGATGATTTTAGGACATAATAATATTTTTGTTTTTGAAATTAGTTTTTTGTATTCAAGTTGGTAATTGTCTATTCTGTTACTGTTGCAGGGCCTATTGACTCATCACCAGAGGAAGAAGCTCTTCAAGAAAACAAAGAAAACATGGTGAATGATTTTCTTTAAGTCATTCTTACATTCTTTATCACTGTCTTCATTTCAATAATTTGGAGTAAACCTGAGCCTAAACATCTTCTATTATGGCCATTTATAAAAGTTTCTTGAGTTTTTCTCCACCTATATGCATATATTACAATTGTGCATTTTTTTTCATTATTTTAGGCTACATCCCAAATGGCAGAGGTCGCCGCAACAGAAGCTTAGACAAACCAATCAGTAACAGAACTCATGTTTCGTTTGGTCTTTATTTTTAGTAGGCTTTTTTCAATTGTATAGGCTAGTACAGATAGTAATGTGGGCGTATGGCTGTTGGTGTGGTGTGTGAAATTTGCAACATTTTGGTTTTTCTGTTGTTGATTGGTTTTCTATTGTGACTTGGGCTTGTCTATATTTACACACTTATAATATCATTTCAAGTTGTACTTAATAGAAAGTTGGGAGATCAATGAGGTCTGAGTGTTACTTTTGTCTTGTGACCCCCTGAGATGGGCAAGGAAATTGCATGGTCATACTATTTATGAAAATGCAAGCCAAACTGAGATTTGGTATCTATGTTTATTTCAATCCAACCAAAGGTCACATACTCACATATATAATATTCTCCTGCCCAGTGCTTACAGTGTATGTTTTGGACAAGAAAAACATTATTACTACATATTCAACTTCTGCAGACTTGATTCCAAATTGTCTTAATCATGTGTCCCCTTTTGAGTTTTCCCTTGTTAACCATGAAAGATTAAAAAATTCTCGTGAGGATGATGTTTTCCCTTTGAGTTTTCCCTTTTCAACCATGATATAAATTCTAAGAGGATGATGTTTGAGAGCTTATAGAATATCAAAGGTGAGATGGTGATATTTTTAGTGTAAAATTGATACTTATCTAAATACATTCATTTAAGTGTATTTAGAATATCAACTCATGGACTTTCACCGTCTCACTTAAATTTTTTCATTGAAAGATTAAGTTGTTTTTTTCAATGTTGGGATCTCTCTCTCTCTCTCTCTCTCTATATATATATATATATATATATATATCTTCAAAATAAGATCTCAATTTGTGATCTCTTTTAATTTATGACTTTTCTAATTACAAAATTGTCATTACTATTTGGGAAATTGCCCTTCCATCTCTTCAAAATAAGATCTCAATTTGTGATCTCTTTTAATTTATGACTCTTCTAATTACAAAATTATCATTACTATTTGGGAAATTGCCCCCCCAGCTAGGGGTATTTTTCAAAAATACCCGCAAAGTATTAAAACTTGAATTATACACATGCACAACAACTGTTCACTTTATTGCGTATCTAATGACCTACCTCACTATCCACCAAATTCTGTTTGAATGAAAAATCGAATTCGTAAGTTTATTTGCATATTTCAAGAACAATTATAACTACATATTCATTTTGTATACTATATCTAACAATATCAATTTATGTCCGTTCTAAAAATCCTTAAAATTCGGTCAATTTACTATTTTCAAATAAAATTTACTCAAATTCAATTAAATATAATGAACACTCATCAAAACTAACTCGACTAGGAATTTTAGAACAAATATAATTTGATATCATTAGATATAGTATAGAGAATAAGCATATAGTTATAATTGTTCTTGAAATTTGCAAAAAAAGTTGCGAATTTAGATTTTCCTTCGAATGCAATTTGATGGGAAAATGAGTGGGTAATTGGGGTGTAGGGGCATAAATCAAATTTTGATACTTTGGGGGCATTTTTCAAAAATACCCCTATATGAAGGGAAAATTTTCCAAATTTCACTTACTATTTCAACAATTTGTTTTCAAAATATGATGCTCTAAAACATTTTATAAAATATAGAAAGCTTATAAGATTTTCTAATAAACAGCTTAGTGGTGTGCGAGGGTTCGTTATTTCCACGATTATCTTTCGGGTGGATTGAAAAAAATAGATAATTTCGAACATGGAGCGTGCAATCGCCGTGCACTGATATATATTTAAGCCCAAAAAAAGGAAAAAAATGGGGTGAGAGAGGCTCGAACTCTCGACCTCAGGATCACTCAACAAAGCTATGAGACCTACGCGCTAGCCAACTGCGCCACCACCCCTTTGTTTGTTTTATCACATCCAAGCCATTTTTCTCCTTGGTGGTATGTATATAATATAAATATATATAATATTAATTCGATTGAATTAATAAGGATGGGTAACAATATTATAATGTAAGATTGAAAATCATAAATATATATGTCTTATTGTTTTAGAAGTTTTTTTAAGCAGGAAACTGAGAACGAGAACTGAAAATTTTCCAATAAAACCAAGTTAAAACATAATATAAAACTGAAAAGAATGATTTAAAATCACAAGCAAACACGGAGAGGGAGTTGGTAAAGACAAAGAATTTTCAGACCATTTAAATTAATGAGGAACATAAGTACATCTCAGATATAGTACCACCGGAAATATACCAATCATTCTATCAATTATTTCAAGAAATTTTTCTCACTTCCACCACAATATCTACCATTACATCCCAACAAGCTTGTGACATGTATCTTATCATAAGCAGCCACAATCGAACAATTTCGCCCGAGAACCTTGCTTTATAACCCATGTTACTAATCTCATAATCCCATCAGGAGAAACGGACGATTTCAGCATCGCCTGTTAACCAAATTCTACAATCATTATGATTGGGAGGCCGTTAGAGACTTGAAAATGGCTTCGCCCAATTCTTGTTTTCTCAGAAGCCTACTCGAGGGTTCAAATTTTGAACCTAAAGTACAATGAGCGTCTTCCAACTCTGCCGATCTCAGCAGAAACTCGCTACCAACTGCCTCGATAGTGCTATCAATGAAGCTTGACCTTGATATATAGTCCTTCATGCGGCATATAAACTCCAGATGATCCCTTGCCTAAACAAAAAGAACAACGTAAAGATCAGAAGACTTGTAACACAGATCAATTTTGCATCAATGACATTTTCAGTATCTACACAATTTATGCTGCAAAATGAATAACTAAGCGAGCAGCATATAACTCCATCTTTGACTATTTTAACTTCTCTTCAATTCAATTAGAGACGGCTAAAGTTGGAGGCAGTGATTTATGCCCCGATTATTAAGCTTCAATATGTTGGTCTTCATATTAATTTGCACTCATCTGGCAATTTTCCATAAGTGTCATTAATGTGTATGCTTATAATACCGATTATCTCCCATTACTGGAAAGATTTGCCCCAATTCGGTTTTGCCTGACCCAGCAAATCACATGACAAGTGTATTATGATTGGTGAGAGCAATCTATCCAATTCCAATTACAAAAAAAACTGTACACCAATCACATGGCGAATATTGGATTTGACTAAATTCATATAGGCTAGAAAATCACCCATTCCCTAATGAAAATGAGACTTAAGGATCAACTGAATCTAAATCTCTAAGCACATGACAAAATTCTTTGTGCATTAACAGTGGGGGTGTATGGTTTACTTTAGTCTTATGGCTATCCTCCCTATTGAAGGTGCCAAGGGAGAATGCGTAACATTAGTATATCTCAAAATCAACTGACTCTATTGAACACATATTAACAGCTACAGAATATGCAAAAGAATAACCATGTGCCCCACACTTATCTACATGTACATTGAAATTATGAGAAGCACAAATCTTGAAAGTTAAGCGGAAATCTACTTAGTTTACAGAGACTGCAAGGAATACAAGAATGACAAGAAAGAAACAATTTCACAGGTGTACATGGAAAATAACCAAGTACAAGCCCACCTGTCGATATTCAGGAGCTCGTTTTGGCAGTTTGAGATAACCCATGTTACTAATCTCATAATCCCATAAAAATGACGTATGGTGGACCCACCGATTTTTGGTAATAGACTGTGCATTCCCTCCAAACTTGCGGTCGCCAAGCACGTAATCTGACAGAACCACAGCAGTACAAGAAGCATAATCAATCTTACATTGAACTCAATAGTCCTTATTTTAATAAGATAAATGATTTTCCTACGGAAGCCTCCAACTTCCAAACTTAGTGGAAATTGATTAGCTGATTTATAGAATGACTTTTCATGACAGTTCGTTGACATGATTTTACCCTAGCAGAAATTATCAGGTGACTACTTCATACCAGTTATATAATTTTCTCGCGAGATTATTGACTAGTAAGGAATATAATCACAAACATAATGACTGCAGTGTCCTGGTTTCCATTATAATTATGAGGAGGAAATGAGCAAAAGGGACAACGGTGATGCTTACACAAAATTAAAAACCATTACAACAGAAAAATGTGTTTCTTAAATTTTCACTTGGTGAATTACACTTGGGTTAATTCATATTCAATTAAATAGATTGGTAAACTACAATGAAATTTAGTTTACTAAATTCACATTTATTGAACTGTAAATACTCTATAAAATGATAAATTGTTAATTTAATGATTAACCAACACCTCTTTTAACTAGACTATAAATTAGTAAAGGTTTTACTATAAGTACAAATGTCCTTTGATGGTAAGCAAATCAATATAAAGTCAATATCTTATTTAAACATAATGTCAATTTTCTAATTTGATATAAACCCCGTTAAGCTAGTACAGGATCAGAAAAGTAGAGTAACAACGAGCTACAGGATTGCACAAAACATCATAGAATACATACCATTCTCTCGAAGCCTGAAATCTCCAATTCCTTGGAACACTTTCTTATATAATAGGCTGCTCCATGACATGATAGGTTGAGGATATGACTGTAAACCAGGAACAGTATCCTTGTTGCATATAAAGGTCACGAAAATTGTGCCCTGATCAACAATAACAGTACCACCTCCTGTGAACCTTCGAATGACTGGAATATCATCTCGTAAAATAGACTCAATTTCAAGAAGTTCCTGAGGTTTCCTAACACAAATATTCATGCAGCGCCATCAACTTCTTGAGCTAATTCTACATATATAGATGTGCAGCTTGAGAACAAGCTAGTTCTTAATTATTTGATTAATCTTAAATCTCCGATATTCCAAGACCCAAACCATCAACCTCAAGCAAGTAATAATATTAGAGAGGGCAAAAATTTGTGTTGATCAAATTGCAATTAAACTGATGTATTTTTCATGATGGAGTCCAATAGAACATTGACTTATACCAAAAGGGTTTCCAAATAACATCTAATTAAATTAATTTCAAACTTACAAAATAAAACCTAATACTTTAAGGACTCATCTGAAAATCCACAAACCTTCTGCGAATTCAAAACATAAAGAGATTTCAGCAATAGACTGAAATTCCTATCCAAATCCACTAATCCAACAAACGAATTACGCAGGTTTCGATTCCCAGATTGAGAAACTCATCAAGTAGCACAATAAATATATCATGTTAAGTAGAGGGGCGAAAATTATAGAATGAGAATGTTAAGTTACCCTGAGACGCCCATGACAATAGTGGGGTCGATTGTTCCATCATTGATTATGCACCAGTTATCAGATGAGGTCCTTAGCAATCTCTCCTCCAAATGCAATTGCTGTAGAATGGGAACTCCTTTTAGTCTGAGAAGATTGATTAAGGGCAACCCTAGATTTCTTGTTTGAGATACAGCCATCACTGCGGAGATTCTCTCCGGAACAGCGATTTTTCGCGGTCCCGATTAGATTGCCTCAACTCGGCGTGCTGTGGTTCAAGCGGTTTTAGGATCTGATTGGTTTTTCGATTGCATATTAAGTTGTACTTGCAGAAAGTTGGAAAGTCAATGGCTGCGATTTATATTAGACTATCTCCAACCCAATTCTAAAACCCACACCAAAACACCAAATATCTAAAAAACACCCTCCAACTCAACTCTAAACATCACACCAAATTTGGTGTAAAGGAATAGTGTTACACACCAAATTTGGTGTAAAGGAATAGTGTTACACCAGGTGTAGCACTATTCCTTTACACCAAATTTGGTGTAATACAAATATTCCCTCTTTCGCCCTCCAATTTCTTCTACTTCAAACTTTTAATTCCTATCAGATCCTATATTTGATATATAATTCATTTGTAACATGGTTTTAGTTATTTAAATTTTGTATATAATTATTATTTTGAATGAACAATAGTTAATATTTACCAATAAATTATTATAAACTAAACTTAAAATTTTGATAAACTAAAATAATTAATAAACAAAATTATAATTTAATTAAAAAGCATCAAAGTCTATCATAAAATACAAAACACTAACATTATAATTAAATTTGAAATTTAAAAAACAAAATACCAAGCAAATTTGCTATTCCCAAATGAAAAGAAAATATTAAAATACTCATTTGGTGTAAGATTTAGTATAGTGGGTTGGAGATGAGTTTTGCAAAATTACACCAAAACACCAAATTTGGTGTGATTTTCACACCAAATTTGGTGTTATGGGTTGGAGATGCCCTTAATGTGAAAAAATTGTGAAGAAGAATTAAGAGTTTTTTTCAGACATGTGAATGTATAAAATGAAAATGTAACGACCAAAGATGATATGATATAAAATTGTAAAATAATACTACCTTCGTCCATAAAGATAAGCAATTAGAACAATTCATACATATTAAGAAAACAAAACATAATAAATGTAATTGAGATTATAATCTTTTCCATATTTTTCCTATTTTACCGTTCATTAAATGATGATATATCATTCAAAGTGTATTAAACCTGGGTAATTTAGTCTATTGTTGTATAACTAATACTCTCAATAAGAAAACAATCATATAATTTGGCATAGCCTAACTTTTTGGGACGGATGGAGTAATTGAATATGATTGATAGTTAAAAATATGTATCTCGAGCGAATAGTGAAATTATTAGGAAAATGTGTAATAAAGATTTGATTTTTTTGGAAAGTGGGCAGATGTAATTGGTGTAAAAAAAGTAAAAAAGAGTGAATAATGTGCTTTTGGAAATTTTGATAGACAATCACATTTCTGAGTAAAAAAAAATTCTCCAGCAGAACAAAAAATGATTTTTTTTTCTATCCAAGCACAACACATGGTCATACTCATTACACTTTCATTTTATATTTGAAATATTCTTAAGTGGGTTTTCTTGGAAGTGAGATTGAAATTAATTTCCATGTTCCTCATGCAATCACAACAAATATCTTTTGTTTCTACTTATGTTAATTAGCAATCCAAATCAGACAGCATTATTACTATCTAAACAGCTTCTGCAGACTTAAACCAATTTGTGTTTAAGTTTTAACATCCCTTTTAAGTTTTAACTATCACTTCATCTTATAAGAATTAAAATTGGGGTCTTTTGTTTTTAGTTTTCCCCTTTATATCCACCAAAGATTGGAAATTTGTCAACAATAAGAAGGTTTACCACAAGAGACCAACCAAGTGTGTTAAGGCCGTTGCGCCACCAACATGAAATTGAGAATAATAAAAATCAAGTCAAACATATTACTACTTAAATTTGTTTAATTCTTTTATCAAACTTTCAAAATAATGTTTGAAGTTAATCAGATTTGAGGCGAATAAAATTTAATGAAACTGAATACAACTATACAAGTCGAGCTTAAATAACCTAGGCTCCATTTGGATTCATGGATTTAGAACTATGAATTTCAGATCCATAATAAAAAATCCATTGAGATTTTTTGGGGGATATCATCTTATTTGGAGTCATTTGAAAACTTTTCCATAAATCCCCTCATCAAACCCAACCCATCAATCCAAATAGAGCCTCTCTTTTTTTATGTATATATAATTCTTCATTATTTTACTAAATGAGTCTAGCTCGAACCAAAATTTATTTTATCGCGATTATCAAATTATCCAATTTATTCTACTAAACCACATCTCTATTCATAAGCATGCTGGTCCAAACTTAAATCAGAATTCCCCTTCCTCATGTTGGTTCAGAATAAACAAATGCATGTCTAGCAATAAAAATCCACATATATATATATATATATATATATTTTTAATTAGCCACACAAGCATCAAAAAATTGACATGTCCAGTGTTCTTAAGCATGCTGCTAAGTAACATAGTTCTCAGCAACAAGTTCAGTACAATTCCAAAACAAATTAATGCCTTGAATACTGATTTACACAATACAAAGAAACAATTACAGAAATGCCCCAACCCATAAATTGGCCAAAAGAGTTGTTACCCAAGGGGCAAATAAAAGTTGTATCAGGCTTCCAAGTGCCTGAATTTACTTACCCACACTCTATGAGCTCACAGGGTTAATCGGCCGTCCAGCTTTGCTCCACAATTTCTCTAACCCTGCGATTATACTCTCGCTTATTCTCACTGAACATTCGAGCAGCTTCAGAATTTGCCGGAGAATTTGGATTCGGGTCGCACAGCAATGACTGTAACAGTAACAAAAACGTATATCAATTATTTTTTCAACAACAATTTTGTAATTAGCAATCGAGATAGCCCACATAAATAAATACAGCAACATAGGGTTGGACGAATTACATAATCCAATTTAAAATGATATCAGCAACTTTTCGTTTCATCTGATTAACTATGAAAAATATATCCCACCAATTATGAAACAATTCATGTCTTCTTCCAACTATAAGGGGATTACATGCTACACCAGATAGTCTGATCATGGCCTCATGGATTATCCACCTCTAAATCAGCATACATGATTTGCCAACAAAACTGGACAAAAATGCAGAAATATGTGTTACGGACACTCTTTTAACACTTTTTTTGCGGAAACAAACTTTAAATGTTCTGTAAAACTATGTAAGAGCACTCCAAGAAAGACGGGCATTTTCACAAAGATGTTGCCTTATTCTCTCTTGCTCTTCAAGTGGCATTGCGATCTGATCAGTAGCTGCGTAATAGTTCCTTTACACGATACACCATATCCCATTATGATTGGTTGTGGTTTGGGGAAAAACAAACAAACAAACAGTTCTAGGGACGGGTGTAGGAAGAGGATTTGGCTTGGGAGTTTTTCTAATAGGCTCACGAAGTCTTTATGCAAAGAAAGTATCCAAAGTAGGCGCTTGACGTTGGAAAGAAGATGAAAGAGTAGAACCAGTAGCTGTGTAAAGTAGGCAGCCAAAAATGGACGAGTTGGTTGCTGGTCCTGCTCTTGTTGCTTGAATTTTTTTCGTTTTTCAATTTAGTGAAATAATTGCTTTTGCCTTTTTCTTTAGCGGTGATCTTTTTTCTGAAAAAGGCTGCTTGGAAGAAGTACCCAAAAGATCATCTCTATATGTGTAGGCCATCTTCAATTAGTAGATAAAGTACCGGCAGGACTCAACTATGCAGGGGAAGAGGCCTTTCTTCCTTTAAATCTCAACTTGGAGTGCAATAAATAATGATTGCTTGTGTTCATTCTAATTAGTCTTCTGCTAAGAGTGCATTCTATTTCTACGCCTATGGAGTGTTTGCAAACACTTAAAAAACCGATTGTCTGCTTTTGGCTTAAAAAATCACTTTTTGGTGTCTGCAAATGCCAACTTCTAACTTCTGCTTTTGATTCTTCATAATTTAAACAGAATCATAAAGCAGTGGGGAGGGGTGCTTTAGATAGATTCTGCTTCTGATTTGACTTTTACATACAAATAAAACACTTCTAAAACGTATTAACCAAACACTCACTTTTAACTTATTCAACTTTTAGCTTCTATTTCCAAACTTCTATTATAGACCAAATACATGCTATTAAGCTAAGTTGCAAATCCCTGGTAATTATATAGCCTGACAAGATCTGAAAACAGCAGATTACATGAATTGTTACGATCCAAATTGAAACGTAGCCTCCTAGATTCCCTGGACAGAATCCTGAAGGAAAGTTCCAGTTTTATTGTTTGACTGATGAACATGTTAAGGATTAAAACTTTAATAAGAAAAGCCTCCACAAGGTCCATGCCACGTATACAAATCTAACTATTTAACCCAAAGTCAACATAAAGCAAACGCCATGATGTCATAACTAACATTCTCTTTAAAGCAGATACCATCAACAAGAAATTACATGAACCTTTTACTCAGACTGATTAATTTTTTCTTTAATAAAACTCGAGATAGGACCCCAAACATTCATCCATTCACAATTTTAAGCAACAAAAAATTTCAATCGATACGTCAGTAGTTTCCCTTGTGATTTTAAATAGCGCAGCATTCGAACAGTAAAGTCACATACTCAACTCACAAATTAACTGTGTACCTGGATAGATGTAAGTATTGCTGCAACATCGTATATTGGACTCCACTGATTTTGAAGGATGTCCAAACATATACTTCCATCCGCGTAAACTGGTCACAAGGTTAAATTTCAAAGTCCGTGCTCAGATTAAGCTACAAATTTGAATAATTGAAAAAAATTAGGCATTGACTTACTATTCGGATGGAACATTCGAGAAACAAATCGAACAGTTGGTGCCTTGTTAGGATAATCTTCTGTAAACTGTAGGGTCAGTTTGAACGTACCTGTCACAATCAAAGCATCCATGACAATTAAGTTAACTAGTACCCTGAATAATGATGAGATTAAAATAAAACATATCGAAGCACATAAGATATTGTGAACTTGTATAAAAACAATGACAAATGGCTTCCCTTTCTTTTCCTTGTATAGGGGTTATATGTTGGCAAAATTACCTTTAGGTAATAGTAACCACTAACACTGATATCCTATGCAACATCATGATACATAGATAGTTAGCCATATATAATTGATAGGCTTAATAAGGGATTTTGGAATGTAAATTTACATTCACTATATAACTTAAAAAGAGTGATTAATACAAAAGCCAGCACCATTCAACAGAGTGGCGGGGACCCAAAAGGGGAAAAAATGATAATTGCCATAAGAAGAGCCACATTAAGTTGAAGTTATAACTGAAGTATAACAACATAATATACAAGAAAATGAAAGAGTTAAATTCCCAAAATATGCACTAGTACTAGATTGACTCACCTCCATCCCAAGGTGTATCATCAGGACTGCAATCCACAAGAGAAAGAAAATCATAAAATGTCTTATCCAACTATATGTAAATGTTACCATGAATGAAATAATTAAACGAACATAAAAGTAAACTGGAAAAAAAAATCCTGCTCCATTTTGATGAAACAGGATCCTGTACTCACTACTCACCCGAATATGACGGCATTCCAGAGCGTAATATTATTGTCTTGTGGCGCGCCACTAATACCTGCAGGTGGGTCCTGCTGCAACCTCTTGAAGTCCCTCATCAGTCGCTTCCGAGCTGGAGTTGACATCTTAAATGCCTATAAGATCATAATTATTTATCACATTGATTAACACAGTAAGAACTAAAACAAATTAATTTACTAAGGGTGACAACAACAACCAAAAAAAAAAAAAAGGGTTTATCCTCCGGCCCGTGCCTAATCTACAATACGAGGTCAACTTAATTGAAGCAAGAAGCTCAGATTAGCAGTGCAAGAATTTCTATTAGTGGAAACCCTAGTCTAAATAGAATTAACTATCCCAAAATACCAAATATTAGAAAATTTGAGATTAGGGTTATGTAGGGTACTCAGCTCCTGTTTTCAAACAGCTACAAATTCTAAAGAACCATTTCTTATTCAGGAGAAGTAAGTAATCAGCTGAATTATCATTCAATTACTGTGAAAGGGATAAAATAAAAAAAAAAAAAAACCACGATTTCTCATATACTAGAAAGAAAAACCAGCAACCGAAAAAAGACCAAAATCAAGATTCTTCGCCATTTCTTCCCTCAGAATACTCAATTTACATATATTAAAGTAAAACCCACATACAAGAATCACACATAAATTAACTTAATACGCATACTGAGTCTGAGAGGTGGTTACCTGTGAGTGTGAGGAGACCTTTCAGTGAAGTGAAGTGAAAGAAATAATACTGCAAAATTTACTCACTCATATTTTTCTGAAGTCACAGTCATCTGGGCCATATCTCTAGGCCTCACACTGTTGATGTTGGCTAAAAAAATCAGATGGAATAATATTTTAGTGGTTTGTTTTACAAGATTTAAAATATATACACATTCAACCTTCAAAAAAATAATATATATATATATACACATTCAA